>JAVIAB010000092.1:118180878-118245878 GCA_032433765.1 Megaustenia siamemsis | reverse complement strand
CACCATATTCCCTATACGCCACTTGGCGTGACGGGGGCTCTTTACTTTTTACTTTATTAAGGCAGGGACATTGAAAAATACCAATACCGGGCAAGAATGGCAGGTGAAAGATTCACAATGATACAATGTTATACACTTACACGTGTGGCTGAAGTAAAAATAAAGGAGATGTTTTATCATCAAATACAAGTTGTTGGATGCCAACTAGAGGACCTGGATTTTGCAAACGATATAGTTTATAACAGTAGTAACGTGAAGATGATGAAAACGTAAACAAACGCCCTGTCATCAAAGCCTAGCAGAATAGGACGTAAGATCAACGAAGAAAAGGCAAAAATAGTGAGAAGTCAAATTCGTCGCTAAGAAAGATATATACCCGGAACAAGGAGTAGAAGAAATAGATCACTTCGTATATATCGAAAGTTGCATAGATCAAAAAGGGGGCACAATAATATAAATTAGAGTCAGAATAATCAGGTAGTAATGACTTGCAAAAACTTTGATCAAATACAGAAACAAAAAATGTAAAAGTTAAAGGTAGTTTCACAATATGTGTCGTTCACCAATGAAGTGTTAGTGGCCCCAAAGTGACCATCAGCTTCACCAGCTGGGATAGCCAGTTACTTTATTCGCTCATTCCATCCTATAGAACATCTTTGACAGCCAGTTTTCATGCTCTCTCCTCTCATCCTATAGAACATCTTTGACAGCCAGTTTTCATGCTCTCTCCTCTCATCCTATAGCACATCTTTGACAGCCAGTTTTCATGCTCTCTCCTCTCATCCTATAGAACATCTTTGACAGCCAGTTTTCATGCTCTCTCCTCTCATCCTATAGAACATCTTTGACAGCCAGTTTTCATGCTCTCTCCTCTCATCCTATAGCACATCTTTGACAGCCAGTTTTCATGCTCTCTCCTCTCATCCTATAGAACATCTTTGAAGCCAGATTTCATGCTCTCTCCTCTCATCCTATAGGACATCTTTGACAGCCAGTTTTCATGCTCTCTCCTCTCATCCTATAGAACATCTTTGACAGCCAGTTTTCATGCTCTCTCCTCTCATCCTATAGGACATCTTTGACAGCCAGTTTTCATGCTCTCTCCTTCTCATCCTATAGAACATCTTTGACAGACAGTTTTCATGCTCTCTCCTCTCATCCTATAGGACATCTTTGACAGCCAGTTTTCATGCTCTCTCCTCTCATCCTATAGGACATCTTTGACAGCCAGTTTTCATGCTCTCTCCTCTCATCCTATAGGACATCTTTGACAGCCAGTTTTCATGCTCTCTCCTCTCATCCTATAGGGCATCTTTGACAGCCAGTTTTCATGCTCTCTCCTCTCATCCTATAGAACATCTTTGACAGACAGTTTTCATGCTCTCTCCTCTCATCCTATAGAACATCTTTGACAGCCAGTTTTCATGCTCTCTCCTCTCATCCTATAGAACATCTTTGACAGCCAGTTTTCATGCTCTCTCCTCTCATCCTATAGAACATCTTTGACAGACAGTTTTCATGCTCTCTCCTTTCATCCTATAGGACATCTTTGATAGCCAGTTTTCATGCTCTCTCCTCTCATCCTATAGAACATCTTTGACAGACAGTTTTCATGCTCTCTCCTTTCATCCTATAGGACATCTTTGACAGCCAGTTTCCATGGTCTTTCCTTTCATCCTATAGAACATCTTTGACAGACAGTTTTCATGCTCTCTCCTTTCATCCTATAGAATATCTTTGACAGCCAGTTACCATGGTCTTTCCTTTCATCCTATAGAATATCTTTGACAGCCAGTTACCATGCTCTATCCTTTCATCCTATAGAATATCTTTGGACAGCCAGTTACCATGCTCTCTCCTTTCATCCTATAGAATATCTTTGACATCCACTTTTACCTTGCTCGCTCCTTTCATTCTATCTAGACAGTATCTCTGGAAGCCATGGCTGGGTGAATCCTGGGGCATTTCCGGCCTGAAAAAAATGTCTCATGTGAAATTTGACCTGAACTTTCAGGTGAGCAGGCAAGCGCACTGACTAACAACAGAACTATCGGGATCTCAAAATAAATATACTCAGCACAAAAACAAAATAAAGAAACATAGAATAAATAGATGAGTTCGAAAACAAAGGCTTCGTGAAACTACTTTGCATATCATGAAATTAATTCAAGAATAGTGCTGAAGTGAGAGTAATGGTCACGCATTCAACAATATAGTCTACAAATAAGGAAATAATCCAATCATATGTCCACCATATGAGAAGAGGAGGCACCAAGATTATCTCAAATCTGGAACAGAGGGCAAAAGAAGAAATGACAACCAAGAAAAACACAAAGAAGAACACTGACACGAGAGGCAAAAACAATAGGCATGAACTCCCTTGACGAAGTTTAGAAACTTACTTAAAAACAGATACAATACGGGTCATTTGCAAAGTCCGATTATTAATAGCAAAGATCATCGAGCATGGAGAGTCGTATGTTTATGTGCTATGCGTCTACTTCAGCAAGGAAGGAAAATAAAAGAATGTCTGATGTCTTTTTAATAGGAAAATCATGACAGTGTGATTCACAAGCGTTTACAAATTGTGATGTGATTAGTAAACCCTAACACTGACCATCAACATCACCAGATGAATTTATGCTAATAATTTGTTTTAAATAAAAACGTTTGCGTTCTTTAACTTTTTCTTTGGAAACGTCAAACGAGAGTGCGTTTTATTTGCCTTTATCGTCATCATCATCATCATCAGGTACCATGTCTGCTGGCCTAGGTAATCATGTCTCTCCACAACTTTCGACCTCGACAGTTATTTATCATTTCTGTTTTTGACCTTCTGTCACACAATTCTCTTAAGCTGTTTGGTATATTTTCCCTTTATTGAGTTATTTAGTTATTGCGTTATTAGCGGGTAACCATCATTGCACTCAGAACATGTCCATAGTTGCTCAGATCCCTTCCTCAGCAAGTCTCGAAGTGTCCAGTGACTGAAGACTCCAGTTCTGTGTTGGTTAATTAGTCTTACTTACTGTCGTTATGATTGATATGGTCGCTGAACGTAGATGCTGTGGATGGTCTAGACTCACGTGCACTCACTCAGTTGCACGGTCCAGAATCCGTTTCCACGTTATAGACTGGCCAACTCCAGTCAATTAGCTCTACCGCACGTGGAGGCGCCGTGGGCGTTTGATTATCTTTTCTCTTTGCTTCACTCTACCTCTTCGTCCCTCAATTTTCCCAGTTGTCACAATATATTCCAGCTGTTCCCTTCTCTTTACATGGCGAAAAAATGATGATTGTTTATTCCTAATATTGGAAATAAGATCTCTATTTGATTTGACTTCTTTCAGAACGTTTACATGACTCTTCTTAGCTCGCCATAGTATTCTCAACATTCTTCTGTAAAGCCACATTTCTACAGTATCCAGTTATTTTCTTGTTTGTCGTCCTATTATCTATATTGTATTTGCCTTTATAGATCACCTATATTATGTGTCATACTTAGTGTTCTTAAATATAATTTTCTTCCAGCAAGCTTTTAAGCGTAACTGTACACGTATATATTTGTTGTTCAACATTCACCATACGTTAAAACTATTTCTTTTCTGTTATCACATTTTTTTGCACTCTTTTATCTTTGTTGTCACTAGGTTTCTGGAACCTTCATATTTTCCTCTTTATATATAAAACATCCTTTCCTTTATTTTTTTTCTTAAAACTTCTCGTTTTTTGTACACATCACCAGCATCATTGTACTCAGATCATGCCTGTTAGTGTCGCCAATTCGTTCCTGGCCCTACAAAATAATCTTGATTGTTTATAAACTCAAAGTAAACATGGATTAATTTGTCTGGAGTAATTACATAAACTGGATTGGCACTATTTTGATGGGTCGCAAATTTACTCTCATCTGTGTGTTACCTGGGTCTCATTATGAGTAAAGAATAGTGACACTGTGACCTTCCAAGCATGTCGTAAGAGGCGACTAATGAGTTTGATCCATGGCTTGACAAGCTGTAATTGCAAAAACTATAGTTATGTAAACAGAGTAATAGATTTTAGAGGCAGTGATTTCTGCAATATGTGCCATTTTGGCATGCAAGATTGCTGTTTTTGAGATTCTGGTTCTGCCCTATGTGCCGTCTTCGGCTCGAAAGGACAATAGATAAATAGGAATTTACTACTCTGAACACAAAATATGAAGCTCACATGCATACAGCCTCATACTTGTTTCACTTTTAAGCTTCCAAAGGCTATTGTACGTGCTCATCTCCATTAGGGTGAATACTGGATCCCACCCACACTGAAGTAAAGGCACTTTTAACAAATAAACCGATTGCTCCACATGAAATCGTAACAAATTATTTTGGAGTGGGACTCCAGCCACATAACTTCAACGCTACATCGACCTGTTTTCCGAACCAACCGATTCCTGTAATTTATTTAATTTGCGCAGCTTCATTTATCTAATGTGTACAGCTTCATTTATTTAATGTGTACATCCTCATTTATTTAATGTGTGCAGCCTCATTTATTTAATGTGTACAGCCTCATTTATTTAATGTGTACAGCTTCATTTATTTAATGTGTACAGCTTCATTTATTTAATGTGTACAGCTTCATTTATTTAATGTGTACAGTTTTATTTATTTAATTTGTACAGTTTCATTTATTTAATTTGTACAGGTTCAATTTGTACAGCTTCATTTATTTAATGTGTACAGTTTTATTTATTTAATTTGTACAGCTTCATTTATTTAATGTGTACAGTTTTATTTATTTAATTTGTACAGCTTCATTTATTTAATTTAGCAACTGAAATATTTGAGACAATTGAAGCAATTTATTGAAGTATAGATAGAAGTAAACAAACAAAAATACATATAATTATAAAAATTGTTTTAGGGAAGGTAAAAACAGAACTATTGAACAACCACAGACACGTGTTGTCTCACCTGCTCCGGAACTCAGATTTCCTCAGTATTTATTAATCTATTTGGATGCAAATTGTGGTCACTTTCAGAATATGTGATGAAGGTGTCACATTTTTGACAAAGGTAAAGGTAAATTCCGAGACTTGAATAGGCGTCTTGCACGCGAGTTTTCACCCATATATGCTCGTCCATCTATCCAGAGATGTTTGGAGACTGCTGGACAGTGTCGCTTCAAGCATTAAAACTCACCATGGGAGTCGGCATTTCTCACCTTCCCAGAATAATACCCTGGAATACATTTCTGCCAGCGGCTGGGTCGACAGCGGGTGTATTTTTTTTTCCACTCACGATAACAATTCACATGGCTTTCAGCGGGAATTGAACACGGGTTGTCCGTACGTCGGTAGCCCAGTCGGGAGGTTTTCCCAACAAGGTTACCGAGGCCTCCATTTTTGACAAAATGAAGTAGGTCCGCTTAAAATGTTGTTGCAACATCCTTTATTAATGGTATCATCATCATCATCATCATTATCAAGTACCGGGCCTGCTGGCGTAGGTGATCATGTCTCTCCACAACTTTCCATCACGACAGTTTTTTTTTATCATTTCAATTGTTGACCTTCTGCCAATCCATTCTCTTAAACTGTCTGGTATCTTTTCTCTTTGCTTCCCACTATCTCTTTGTCTCTCAATTTTCCCAGTTGTTACAATATATTCCAGTTGTTCTCTTCTCATTACATGGCCAAAAAATGATGATCGTTTCTTCCTAATATTGGAAATTAGCTTTCTTTTTGCTTTGGCCTTTTCCGAACGTTTTCATTACTCTTCTTAGCTGTCCATGGTATTCTCAACATTCTTATGTAAAACCATATTTCTACAGATTCCAGTGATTTTCTTGTCTGTTGTCGTATTGCCCATGATTCACATCCATATGTTAAGACTGGCTCTACATAACATTAAAGAACTCTTTTTCTTGTTTCTATTGTCAAAAATGCATTGCATAGTATCTTCCTCATTTTTTTAGAAAGCTGCTTTTGCCTGAGCCATTCTGCATCTCACCTCTGTTGTACATATTAATGGTATAGCTAACAATTAATAGAGTATGGCTTTGTAGCGAGTGAGACAGCTATAGAATGTTATGGAGAGACATGATCATCTACCTCAACAGGCATAGTAATTGGTGATAATGAAAACTTGCTTTTTTTTATATTAATCGCATGTAAACATTATTTCATTTCATGTTCAATGAATAACCGAATTCCACATTCTGTTGGTCTTTATCATTTCAGGTATGGGTATGATTGCTACATACTACACTGACGACAAAGAGAGAGGCAATGCTATGGGGATTGCGCTCGGTGGTCTAGCTCTGGGAGTTTTGGGTATGTCCATAAATGTTTGTACAAATCCATTAGTTATGTGGAAATAGCAATCTATAAGCACTTAATTATATAAGTGTTATATGTCTAAAGTGGGAGCCACGATAGCTCAGTGGTTAGTGAACTGGACTACAAAGGACAAGAGGTAGGGTTCGATCTCAACCAACGGCTGCCAGGTTCACCCAGCCTTTAATTGGTACCGGATCTTTTTCTGGGAAAGTAAAGCGGCACCAGCGTAATACCGGCCACATTACCCCTAAAATAATGTGCTGAAGGTCTGTAAAATTGATGGTCACTAACACCATATTCCGTATACGCCACTTGGCGTGACGGGGGTACTTTACTATTTATATATAGGTATTATAAAAAGTAACGTTAATTAAATACATAGCATATCAAATATTGCGGTGTTTCCTCTCAAGCTATTGAATCACTACATTTATATGTGAGATAACACGGACTGTTCTTGTTCTTTCTGTTAGTGTTTTATTTGCTGACTAAGTAGGTATTTGTTTAGCGAATCCTAATTTAAAGGACAGATTTATATAAATGTGAAGTCAACGAACTACAATTACGTAATTAAATATTGACTGCTGTATTGGTTGAAATACGAACATTATCCAGGGAGATGAGCAGTTTACACATTTCGGGTTAACTAAAAACATGGAATTTTATTTTCCTGCTTCGGACTGTCTATTATTCTTTTTTTTTTTTTTTTTTTTTCTGTCTAAAACTCTGCTACTATTCGTGCTGTTTCGTCCTATAACTGTTTGTAACGCAAATATTCAGCCCTACCCTATTCCGGGAGATACATGTCTTATATAGATTTACAATTTATTTCCGAGTTCTGTTCGTTAACCTATGCTATAGTCACAAGAACACATGCGTGAAAGGCATCGTCAATGATAGCAACTGTTTTAGGTTGCTTAGTTGGCCGTGTGCTCTAACGTTTGTTTTTCGTGGCGAGCCGCGCAGAGTTGATCCTGCTTCGGGCTATTTATTGATCTTTGTTTTCTGTTGTTGATTGTTTGTGAATTTATTGTATTTTAACTTTCAGTTGGTCCACCTTTTGGAGGTGTCATGTACGAGTTTGCCGGCAAGGAAGCACCGTTCTTGATTCTGGCGGCCCTAGCTTTCTTGGATGGGTGTAAGTTGTTCGTTAGCAAACCACGACCACAGACATTTGTAATTGTAACAATTAAGATATACAGTCTATTATGACAAGTGATGAAACATGTATAAACTTAATGGATAGGTAGAAATAAGGTAAATTAGGGGAAATGTGGGTGAATTGAGATGAATAGCTAAGAGTATGAGTTAGTGGGTTGATGAATAAATAAGCGAATGGATGGATGGATGGATGGATGGATGGATGGATGGATGGATGGGTGGGTGGGTGGGTGGGTGGGTGGATGGATGGATGGATGGGTGGGTGGGTGGATGGATGGATGGATAGATGGGTGGGTGCGTGGATGGATGG
This sequence comes from Megaustenia siamemsis, assembly GCA_032433765.1. NCBI lineage: Eukaryota > Metazoa > Mollusca > Gastropoda > Stylommatophora > Ariophantidae > Megaustenia > Megaustenia siamemsis. Next base: position 118,238,085 of record JAVIAB010000092.1, on the reverse strand, counting down.
ATGGGTGGATGGGTGGATGGATGGATGGATGGATGAATTGATGGATGGATGGATGGATGGATGGATGAATAGATGGATGGATGAATAGTTGGTTGGATGAATGGATGTACCTACAGACACATTGACAGAGACAGATCGAGAGGCATATAAATTGATTATTTGATTGATTGATTAATTGATTGATTGATTGATCATCATGTGCCATACCGGTTGACGTAGGCGATCATGTCCTTACACAATGTTCTATCTACAGTGCATCGTATCAGTTCTGTTGTTGACTGTTTTCCATGCCATGACACCAAGCTATCCAGTATTTTCTCTCTTTGTCGTCCGCGATCTCTCTTTCCTTTTATTTTGCCAGTTGTAACCAAGTATTCCAACTTTCCTCTTCTCATGATGTGCCCCAAAAATGTTGATTGTTTCTTTCTGATGTTTTTTAGGAGCTGCCTTTTTGTGTTGGCCTCTTTGAGAACTTCCTCATTGGTCTTTTTAGCTGTCCAGGGAACTTTCAACATTCTTCTGAGAAATCCCATCTCTGTAGTCTCTAATCATCTTTTCATTTTTTGTCTACTGTCCATGATTCGCTTCCATAGGTCAGAATTGGTTCTATATAGCACCGATGAACTCTCGTTCTCATTTCTATTGACATAGATTTGTTGCATAAGACACTTTGTATTTTCTGAGATACTATTTAGGCTTGAGCTATTCTGCTTTTTATTTCCGTGGTGCATCTTCCATCCGATGTTATTATTGTGCCCAGGTATTTGACGCGTTGCACTTGTTTCAAATTTGTCCTGTTTATTATTATGCTGCAAGTTGGGGATGATTGTTTATTCGATATGCCCATTACTTCTGTTTTCTTACTATTCTTGTTGCTTTCTTTTACTATTATATCTATCATTTCTTGTAGTTCCCTCTCTGTCTCTGCTATTAAGACTGTGTCATCCGCATTTCGCAAATTATTTATGTTGTGACCGTTGACTTCAATTCCTTTTTTGTCTACTATTGATCTCATAATATGTTCGCTGTAAAGTGCAAACAAATCCGGCGAGAGAACACAGCCTTGTCTGACTCCTTGTTTTATAAGTTGAAATTGTCCTGTTTGGTTATTAATTCGTATAGCTGCTGTTTGTTGCCAGTACATGTTTTTTTATGATTCGCAGATCCTTGCCATCAATGTTTAATTTATCCAGCATATTGATTATTTCCACATGCTTTACTTTATCAAATGCTTTCGTGTAGTCTATAAAGCACATATATAGATCTTTCTTTACCTCTATAGATTTTTCTATCAATGATTGATTAGCAAGTAGATTATTGAATGTTAGTTCAATAAGTTAAAACTGTAAATAGATACGTTATAAAGTCATTATGTGTTAGAAATAAACTAAATAGATTATACAGATTTACATACAGATATGCTGACTGACAGCCACACTGACTGCTTGCTTGGTTTATAATTTCATTGATTATTTTTTTCCTCACCAATTCCTATATTATGCAAATGATCTCTTAGTTAAAAAGAAAAACAATATAATCACGAGACGGCAAAACCTGAAGCGATTTTATCGACTAACTTGTCGATTCTCTCTTTCGGATACGGACGTGAGTGTTTGAAATTGACAAGAATTCGTAAATGTTAAAACCAAGATAATGGATATGAGTCACTTAATGAAAGTAAGAGAAAGAGTTAGAGTGCACAAACGACGCTTGATGTCAATGAAATGCAGTTCATGCATATGCAATTTCTACAGTCGTGATTAAGATGACCTGAACTGAATATTCAGATTTGAAATGCATTGAGGAGAGATGCATATTTGATATTTGAGAAACCGAAAAACAGGAAAGAATATGAATTCACTGATTCACGATCCAGATTAGAAAATTCTATTAGATAAGCATTAACAGAGTTATGACTGGCTTGTCATAAAACGACACACAGATATTTCTTTCAGAGTTCTTTCTTTTCAGAGTTGAAGATAATAACGGTAATAGGAAACTCGTTACACAGAGCTTCACAGTAGAATGAAATCTGTTCATTAGATTCCCACCAAGCAGATGCTTCGGGCCTTTAGTTTCTTGACACTCTAGGTGGGTGGGCCCGCCTGGGTCATGACTAGTAGGCGTCGACCACCTGCTGCACTGAGCAGAACAAATAAAAAGAACATTTTAACGAAAGAAAAATGATAAAACAGGACAGATATACCCTGGAAAGAAACACAAAAAATACCGGTGATGTTCGTCCTTCGGTGTCGATGAGAATGCAAAACGTCATGGATTAACATAACAGTGGATTCGGAGATGACCTGTGAGAATGAACGAATCCTGAAGTGTAAACTACAATGAAAACATAGAAGTGTGCTGACCTATAGAGGAAAACAATATTCGGTTAAAGTTCGATTTCGAACTTATCGTTTCAGGATAGTAATATTTATCTATTGTGTTTTCCCAGATTATACAGAAACGTCAACAATCGTGCTTCGCCAGGCTGATCGATTAACAGGAAATGTATATCAGGCATTGGGGTTGATATTGCAGTATTTTAGTGAACTCTTTAGTGCGTTTTGGGATCGTGTACACTGTGTGATCTTCTCTCCGTTTGAAGCCCTCCATAAAACAGGTCTTTGCTCTGACGTATAACTGTCCAGCCCATTTCCGCATTGATCTACGTAGGATGCAGTGCAGGACACGTTGTACCAGAATATCTGCGTGTGGCGTAGTGCGCAACTTTCTATCAAAACAATTGATTGATTGAACGACCCATTTCACAACATCGTCGGGAATAACAGTGGAGGAATTGAGTTATTTGCAGGTCATCATCATTGCACTCCGAACATGCCCATAGGTAGAGGAATTGAGTAGGAATGATTGCGTTAAATGGACGAAGGCAACAGTCAAGAGTATAAATGAGTGAGCCCCAAAAATATCAGGACAACATTTTTACTGTTGCTGCAGTACTCATGAGTAACGTAAAGTAAACGCTATACTATGATGTAATGTGTTAAGATGGTAACGTTTAACATTTTAATTAGTGGCCACATCACTCACAGGGGTCAATGCTCTTCTTTACTGTCATTATCTTCCCCATCTCGCTGAGCCAAGAGCCAAATCCAGTACCATTTCGGCTGGATCGACTGGAGAATGTAAAGCTAGGAACGAACCCACCTACCCTTTATCGTTAAACTATCTGTGTGTACGAATGAACTCTGCAACAAGAAATGAAAATAAATTTATGAAATCGAACTAATGAAGTGATGGACTAATAAGAATGAAGAAAAAGTATAGGTAGGGGTGAAAAACAAACTGGTGGTGAAGTTGCCATTGTACTCTTTATCATCTATATCAATCGTGATTCGCTTATAAATTGAGCTGATTGTTTCCCCTAACTCGTTTAAGGAAACAACCAATCAAAAAGTTTGGACTTGTCACATGATCACAACCAGACAGCGTCAGTAGTATACAAGGGTGTAACTAAGTCGCATTTAGGCGCTAAATTAACAAAGATATATAGGGCGGCGCGCGGCGCGCATAAAGCGTGCGGCGCAGGGGGAGTTAACCATGACCGCTCGTGTCGGGGTGTTGACCGCTAGTCCCGGTGACCCCGGAAGTGACCTGTTTATGTCTGGTGTATGCTGACTTTGGAGTTCTTGATGTACTTGATCGTTAGTGATAGGTTAGTAGATTATACAACATCAATGAAAAACGTTCAATATAAAACAGAAGACAAAGATATATTTTATTCTTTTATTATCTCAATAGGTGTATAACATACAGTGGATATTATATAACAGTACAAAAATATTCAGTACACTGAGTAAATATATAGTACAAGGATAACATTTATTTATAGCTATGTAGTTGGGTGTCTGCTTAGCGTTGTGTCATAAATGAATCATAAGGGGTGAAACTGTTAGAGATTGCTGGGTGGTCTAAGCTGGTAGTGTAAAGAGTTAAATATCTAGAGGCGTAGTCGAAACGTTATCATCAGCTACCTTTCTTTTTATATAGAAATAGGAAAGAGCATTTCTTGTTTGACTGTAGGAAAATATAGAATTATTTAAGACTTTGAAACCTACATTTTTCCCACCCTTGGCCTTTTGCGTGGCAAGAACCTCTAAAAACATATCTTTATCTAATTTGTTGTGTTGCTTGCTTAGCCCTTTACAACTGATTTTATCGTAATCTCCACTACAATGGTACGTCTTACTACATAAGCTAACAAGAGCCGTCCCTTCGTACTCTAGTTTAAAAAGCCCTGGCGTTCGTTTGGTGTACGCTTTAACACCCTTACAGTTTATACAATCTGTCTTGCTAGTATGTTCATCACAGCGATGGGTGTTGGAGGTCGCCTAGTGTGTAATAAGGGGTGTATAGGGGTCGTCTAGTGTGTCGTGATGGGTGTATAGAGGGCGGCTAGTGTGTCGTGATGGGTGTACGGAGGTCGTCTAGTGTATCATATTGGGTGTGTAGAGGGCGTTTAGTGGGGTATGATGGTTGTATGGAGGTCGGCTAGTATGTCGTGATGGGTGCATGGAGGTCGGCTAGTATGTCATGATGGGTGTATGGAGGTCGTCTAGTGTATCGTGATGGGTGTATGGAGGTCGTCTACTGTGTCGTGAGGGGTGTATGGAGGTCATCTAGTGTGGTATGTGGGGTGTATGGAGGTCATTTAGTGTGATATAAGGCTGTATGCCGGGCGTCTAGTGTGACATGAGGGCTGTATACCGGTCGCCTAGTGTGACATGAGGGCTGTACGGCGGTTGTCTGGTATATCATACTTTAATCAACCAATAAGAAAAATGAAGGAACATTACATTCAACATTACTTATCTTAACTACTTTACATCAATACAGTTTAATATCGTGTTATCGTTAAGTCTTACCATACTTTAAGAGAAAAACATTCAAACTTACACCTTAAAATATAGTCTCGATCATCTACACCGAATATAACCTGTTATCAATAAGCCTTAACATACGTTAAGAGAAAACAATCCAACTTACTGTGCAAAACTCCGCTAGAATGAACAGTATCTTTCCTTGAATCAACCAAACTTATAACACAAATTCTCACATGAGACTAGTTTAAATATATCCTGGTAAGAAATGAATAAATTAGCCAATCAGCGAGTGACTATGCCAACATCGACTGATACCTGGATCAACCAATCAGAGAAGAGTATTAGTATAGGAGGCGGAGCAAAGAAATGACTGACAGGTGGCTTAACCAATCAGAGAAGTGCGTTAGCCCAAGCGTCGGTAGTGGCTGGCGGGTCAGCAGTGGGGGAAAAATGTTGGGTGGTGGATTACTTGAACTCGTTTGACCCCTGAGGCAATTCCAGAACAGTTCTATGACCTCATTTTGACCGCTGAAGGCTTTAATACCAGTGTTGCCTACTTCAACGAACGACAGACATCATTAAAGGTGATTACTACAGCTCTTAGACTTTGGAGTTCCATATCTTTATCACTTCAACGAATGACAGACAATAGTAAAGATGATCATTTCAGGTAAAAAAACTTAGTTCTAAACCCTAAAATTTTGGTTCATACTCACAAAGTTGAACACAAACTCTACAAATTTAGGCCCAAAGTTGTAATTGTTAGACACGAAAGTCGTAAATGTTATATGCAAAGTCCAAAAGTTTATCAAAAAGACAACCTAAACTCAAAATAGTTAGACACAAAGCCCAACAATTTATATGCAAAGTCCAAAAAGTTACTCCAAAAGACAACTAATATAACACTTAACCCCAAAAGTTCGTCTCATAACCAAAAAAGTTGAACTCAAAACCCTAAAAATTTAGTCCCAAAGTCGTAATTGTTAGACACGAAAGTCGTAAATGTTTTATGCAAAGTCCAAAAGTTTGTCAAAAAGACAACCTAAACTCAGAATAGTTAGACACAAAGCCCAACAATTTATAGGCAAAGTCCAAAATGTTACGTCAAAAGACAACTAATATAACAACAAACCCTAAAATTTCGTCGCGTAACCAAAAAGTTGAACTCAAAACCCTACAAAATTTAAACCCAAAGGCAAAATAGTTAGACACGAAAGACCAAATAGTTATATTCAAAGTCCAAAAGTTTGTCAAAAAGACAACCCAAACTCAAAAGTTTGTCAAAAAGACAACCCAAACGCAAAATAGTTAGACATGAATGGTCAAAAAGGTATACTCAAAGTCCAAAATGTTACTCCAAAAGACAACTAATGTAACACCATTGCACAAAAATTTCGTTGCGTAACCAAAAAGTTGAACTCAAAACCCTACAAAATTTAAACCCAAAATCAAAATAGTTAGACACGAAAGACCAAATAGTTATATTCAAAGTCCAAAAGTTTGTCAAAAAGACAACCTTAACTCAAAATAGTTAGACACAAAGCCCAACAATTTATATGCAAAGTCCAAAAAGTTACTCCAAAAGACAACTAATGTAGCACTTAACCCCAAAATTTCGTCTCATAACCAAAAAGTTAAACTCAAAACCCTAAAAAGTGTCCACTTATCAACCAAAGTCTTTAATACAGCTGAGAAAACCCTAATAAATAATTACAATTTACTAAAAATGTTGCACTTGATGATAGCTGCGACTGTGTCTAAATCATTATTGAAAATATTCATAGAACTCTAGTAAAAACCAAACACACTAAAACACCACATTGAAAGAATGAACTTAAAGTTCACGCCCCTGTCACAACTCTGCTAAGAAAAGTACGGCAAAGCATGAAAGTTATGGCCCCTGCTATAACTCTACTAAACGAAAGTATTACCAAACACGTAGGTTACACTCCTACCATAACCCACTAAGAAAAACAAGATTTTGCTTAAAATACCACATTTATGATTGTTACGCCCCTTGTCCCTTTATGAGGGGTATGCCCATGAAACTGTTAGAAATAGTAAATTTACACTCTAGGGCTACTCCAAACTTTACATTAAGCATCCCCGTTTCAAGAATTTACTTAAAAGTCACTTTTAGGGTTGTTACGCCCCTTGACCCTATATGAGGGGACGCCCATGAAACTGTTAAAGATAGTAAATTTAACCTCTAGACATACCCCAAACTTTATATTAAGCATCCCTGTATCAAGAATTTACATACAAACAACTTTTGAAATTACTACCCCTGTACCCATTTTTGGCGGTTACGCCCATGAAACTGTTAAAGATAGTAAATTTAACCTCTAGACATACCCCAAACTTTATATTAAACATCTCCGTATCAAGAATTTACTTAAAAACCACTTTATGAGTGTGGCCCCTTTACCCATTTTTGATGGTTACGCCCATGAAACTGTTAAAAATAGTCAAATTAACATCTAGACATACCACAAACTTTATATTAAACATCCCCGTATCAAGAATTTACATAAAAAACAACTTTTGAAATTACTACCACTGTACCCATTTTTGGCGGTTACGCCCATGAAACTGTTAAAAATAGTCAATTTAACATCTAGACATACCCCAAACTTTATATTAAGCATCCCCATATCAAGAATTTACATAAAAAGCACTTTTGAAATTACTACCCCCGTACCCATTTTTGGCGGTTATGCCCATGAAATCGATTAAAAAAATTGAAATTTAACACCTAGACATACCCCAAACTTCATTTTAGTCATCCCTGTATCAAGAATTTACATAAAAAGCACTTTTGAAATTACTACCCTGTACCCATTTTTGGCGGTTACGCCCATGAAACTGTTAAAAATAGTCAATTTAACCTCTAGACATACCCCAAACTTTATATTAAGCATCCCCATTTCAAGAATTTACATAAAAAGCACTTTTGAAATTACTACCCCCGTACCCATTTTTGGCAGTTACGCCCATGAAATCGATAAAAAAATGAAATTTAACACCTAGACATACCCCAAACTTTATATTAAGCATCCCCATAGCAAAAATTTACATAAAAAGCACTTTTGAAATTACTACCCCTGTACCCATTTTTGGCGGTTACGCCCATGAAACTGTTAAAAATAGTAGATTTTAACACCTAGACATACCCCAAACTTTATATTAAGCATCCCCATAGCAAAAATTTACATAAAAACAACTTTTGAAATTACTACCCCTGTACCCATTTTTGGCGGTTACGCCCATGAAACTGTTAAAAATAGTAAATTTAACATCTAGACATACCCCAAACTTTATATTAAGCATCCCTGTATCAAGAATTTACATAAAAACAACTTTTGAAATTACTACCCCTGTACCCATTTTTGGCGGTTACGCCCATGAAACTGTTAAAGATAGTAAATTTAACCTCTAGACATACCCCAAACTTTATATTAAACATCTCCGTATCAAGAATTTACTTAAAAACCACTTTTATGAGTGTTACCCCCTTACCCATTTTTGATGGTTTCGCCCATGAAACTGTTAAAAATAGTCAATTTAACATCTAGACATACCACAAACTTTATATTAAACATCCCCGTATCAAGAATTTACATAAAAAACAACTTTTGAAATTACTACCCCGGTACCCATTTTTGGCGGTTACGCCCATGAAACTGTTAAAAATAGTCAATTTAACATCTAGACATATCCCAAACTTTATATTAAGCATCCCCATATCAAGAATTTACATAAAAAGCACTTTGAAATTACTACCCCCGTACCCATTTTTGGCGGTTATGCCCATGAAATCGATAAAAAAAATTGAAATTTAACACCTAGACATACCCCAAACTTCATTTTAGTCATCCCTGTATCAAGAATTTACATAAAAAGCACTTTTGAAATTACTACCCTGTACCCATTTTTGGCGGTTACGCCCATGAACTGTTAAAAATAGTAGATTTTAACACCTAGACATACCCCAAACTTTATATTAAGCATCCCCATAGCAAAAATTTACATAAAAACAACTTTTAAAATTACTACCCCTGTACCCATTTTTGGCGGTTACGCCCATGAAACTGTTAAAAATAGTAAATATAACCTCTAAACATACCCCAAACTTTATATTAAGCATCCCCATATCAAGAATTTACATAAAAAGCACTTTTGAAATTACTACCCCGTACCCATTTTTAGCAGTTACGCCCATGAAATCGATAAAAAAATTGAAATTTAACACCTAGACATACCCCAAACTTTATATTAAGCATCCCCATAGCAAAAATTTACATAAAAAGCACTTTTGAAATTACTACCCCTGTACCCATTTTTGGCGGTTACGCCCATGAAACTGTTAAAAATAGTAGATTTTAACACCTAGACATACCCCAAACTTTATATTAAGCATCTCCATAGCAAAAATTTACATAAAAACAACTTTTGAAATTACTACCCCTGTACCCATTTTTGGCGGTTACGCCCATGAAACTGTTAAAAATAGTAAATTTAACATCTAGACATACCCCAAACTTCATTTTAGTCATCCCTGTATCAAGAATTTACATAAAAACAACTTTTGAAATTACTACTCCGGTACCCATTTTTTGATGGTTACGCCCATGAAACTGTTAAAAATAGTAAATTTAACATCTTGACATACCCAAACTTTATAATAAACATCCCCGTATCAAGAATTTCCATAAAAACAACTTTTGAAATTACTACCCCTGTACTCATTTTTGGCGGTTACGCCCATGAAATCGATAAAAAATTGAAAATTAATCTATTGGTATACCTCAAACATAATATTTGACACGCCCATGTATCAAATTTGCCTGAAAAATCAACCAAAAAATAGTAGTATATATCCAGTGATTGACCGGGAAGACTCTCATATAAGGAAAAAATGTGCTTCCATGTACGGGTAGACTCTCATATAACGAAAAATGTGCTTCCATGTACGGGTAGACTACTTATATAAGCATTTATGTGCGGCTGGAAACACTTTTACGCATCCTTTCACTGGATCTATACTACTAATTTTTGGTTGATTTTCAGGCAAATTTGATACATGGGCGTGTCAAATATTATGTTTGAGGTATACCAATAGGTTACATTTCAATTTTTTATCGATTTCATGGGCGTAACCGCCAAAAATGGGTACAGGGGTAGTAATTTCAAAAGTTGTTTTTATGTAAATTCTTGATACAGGGATGACTAAAATGAAGTTTGGGGTATGTCTAGATGTTAAATTGACTATTTTTAACAGTATCATGGGCGTAACCGCCAAAAATTGGTACAGGGGTAGTAATTTCAAAAGTTGTTTTTTATGTAAATTCTTGATACGGGGATGTTTAATATAAAGTTTGTGGTATGTCTAGATGTTAAATTGACTATTTTTAACAGTTTCATGGGCGTAACCATCAAAAATGGGTAAGGGGGCCACACTCATAAAAGTGGTTTTTAAGTAAATTCTTGATACGGAGATGTTTAATATAAAGTTTGGGTATGTCTAGAGGTTAAATTTACTATCTTTAACAGTTTCATGGGCGTAACCGCCAAAAATGGGTACAGGGGTAGTAATTTCAAAGTTGTTTTTATGTAAATTCTTGATACAGGGATGCTTAATATAAAGTTTGGGGTATGTCTAGAGGTTAAATTTACTATCTTTAACAGTTTCATGGGCGTCCCCTCATATAGGGTCAAGGGGCGTAACAACCCTAAAAGTGACTTTTAAGTAAATTCTTGAAACGGGGATGCTTAATGTAAAGTTTGGAGTAGCCATAGAGTGTAAATTTACTATTTCTAACAGTTTCATGGGCATACCCCTCATAAAGGGACAAGGGGCGTAACAATCATAAATGTGGTATTTTAAGCAAAATCTTGTTTTTCTTAGTGGGTTATGGTAGGAGTGTAACCTACGTGTTTGGTAATACTTTCGTTTAGTAGAGTTATAGCAGTGGCCATAACTTTCATGCTTTGCCGTACTTTTCTTAGCAGAGTTGTGACAGGGGCGTGAACTTTAAGTTCATTCTTTCAATGTGGTGTTTTAGTGTGTTTGGTTTTTACTAGAGTTCTATGAATATTTTCAATAATGATTTAGACACAGTCGCAGCTATCATCAAGTGCAACATTTTTAGTAAATTGTAATTATTTATTAGGGTTTTCTCAGCTGTATTAAAGACTTTGGTTGATAAGTGGACACTTTTTAGGGTTTTGAGTTTAACTTTTTGGTTATGAGACGAAATTTTGGGGTTAAGTGCTACATTAGTTGTCTTTTGGAGTAACTTTTTGGACTTTGCATATAAATTGTTGGGCTTTGTGTCTAACTATTTTGAGTTAAGGTTGTCTTTTTGACAAACTTTTGGACTTTGAATATAACTATTTGGTCTTTCGTGTCTAACTATTTTGATTTTGGGTTTAAATTTTGTAGGGTTTTGAGTTCAACTTTTTGGTTACGCAACGAAATTTTTGTGCAATGGTGTTACATTAGTTGTCTTTTGGAGTAACATTTTGGACTTTGAGTATACCTTTTTGACCATTCATGTCTAACTATTTTGCGTTTGGGTTGTCTTTTTGACAAACTTTTGAGTTTGGGTTGTCTTTTTGACAAACTTTTGGACTTTGAATATAACTATTTGGTCTTTCGTGTCTAACTATTTTGCCTTTGGGTTTAAATTTTGTAGGGTTTTGAGTTCAACTTTTTGGTTACGCGACGAAATTTTAGGGTTTGTTGTTATATTAGTTGTCTTTTGACGTAACATTTTGGACTTTGCCTATAAATTGTTGGGCTTTGTGTCTAACTATTCTGAGTTTAGGTTGTCTTTTTGACAAACTTTTGGACTTTGCATATAACATTTACGACTTTCGTATCTAACAATTACGACTTTGGGACTAAATTTTTAGGGTTTTGAGTTCAACTTTTTTGGTTATGAGACGAACTTTTGGGGTTAAGTGTTATATTAGTTGTCTTTTGGAGTAACTTTTTGGACTTTGCATATAAATTGTTGGGCTTTGTGTCTAACTATTTTGAGTTTAGGTTGTCTTTTTGATAAACTTTTGGACTTTGCATATAACATTTACGACTTTCGTGTCTAACAATTACAACTTTGGGCCTAAATTTGTAGAGTTTGTGTTCAACTTTGTGAGTATGAACCAAAATTTTAGGGTTTAGAACTAAGTTGTTTTACCTGAAATGATCAACTTTACTATTGTCTGTCATTCGTTGAAGTGATAAAGATATGGAACTCCAAAGTCTAAGAGCTGTAGTAATCACCTTTAATGATGTCTGTCGTTCGTTGAAGTAGGCAACACTGGTATTAAAGCCTTCAGCGGTCAAAATGAGGTCATAGAACTGTTCTGGAATTGCCTCAGGGGTCAAACGAGTTCAAGTAATCCACCACCCAACATTTTTCCCCCACTGCTGACCCGCCAGCCACTACCGACGCTTGGGCTAACGCACTTCTCTGATTGGTTAAGCCACCTGTCAGTCATTTCTTTGCTCCGCCTCCTATACTAATACTCTTCTCTGATTGGTTGATCCAGGTATCAGTCGATGTTGGCATAGTCACTCGCTGATTGGCTAATTTATTCATTTCTTACCAGGATATATTTAAACTAGTCTCATGTGAGAATTTGTGTTATAAGTTTGGTTGATTCAAGGAAAGATACTGTTCATTCTAGCGGAGTTTTGCACAGTAAGTTGGATTGTTTTCTCTTAACGTATGTTAAGGCTTATTGATAACAGGTTATATTCGGTGTAGATGATCGAGACTATATTTTAAGGTGTAAGTTTGAATGTTTTTCTCTTAAAGTATGGTAAGACTTAACGATAACACGATATTAAACTGTATTGATGTAAAGTAGTTAAGATAAGTAATGTTGAATGTAATGTTCCTTCATTTTTCTTATTGGTTGATTAAAGTATGATATACCAGACAACCGCCGTACAGCCCTCATGTCACACTAGACGACCGGTATACAGCCCTCATGTCACACTAGACGCCCGGCATACAGCCTTATATCACACTAAATGACCTCCATACACCCCACATACCACACTAGATGACCTCCATACACCCCTCACGACACAGTAGACGACCTCCATACACCCATCACGATACACTAGACGACCTCCATACACCCATCATGACATACTAGCCGACCTCCATGCACCCATCACGACATACTAGCCGACCTCCATACAACCATCATACCCCACTAAACGCCCTCTACACGCTCAATATGACACACTAGACGACCTCCGTACACCCATCACGACACACTAGCCGCCCTCTATACACCCATCACGACACACTAGACGACCCCTATACACCCCTTATTACACACTAGGCGACCTCCAACACCCATCGCTGTGATGAACATACTAGCAAGACAGATTGTATAAACTGTAAGGGTGTTAAAGCGTACACCAAACGAACGCCAGGGCTTTTTAAACTAGAGTACGAAGGGACGGCTCTTGTTAGCTTATGTAGTAAGACGTACCATTGTAGTGGAGATTACGATAAAATCAGTTGTAAAGGGCTAAGCAAGCAACACAACAAATTAGATAAAGATATGTTTTTAGAGGTTCTTGCCACGCAAAAGGCCAAGGGTGGGAAAAATGTAGGTTTCAAAGTCTTAAATAATTCTATATTTTCCTACAGTCAAACAAGAAATGCTCTTTCCTATTTCTATATAAAAAGAAAGGTAGCTGATGATAACGTCTCGACTACGCCTCTAGATATTTAACTCTTTACACTACCAGCTTAGACCACCCAGCAATCTCTAACAGTTTCACCCCTTATGATTCATTTATGACACAACGCTAAGCAGACACCCAACTACATAGCTATAAATAAATGTTATCCTTGTACTATATATTTACTCAGTGTACTGAATATTTTTGTACTGTTATATAATATCCACTGTATGTTATACACCTATTGAGATAATAAAAGAATAAAATATATCTTTGTCTTCTGTTTTATATTGAACGTTTTTCATTGATGTTGTATAATCTACTAACCTATCACTAACGATCAAGTACATCAAGAACTCCAAAGTCAGCATACACCAGACATAAACAGGTCACTTCCGGGGTCACCGGGACTAGCGGTCAACACCCCGACACGAGCGGTCATGGTTAACTCCCCTGCGCCGCACGCTTTATGCGCGCCGCGCGCCGCCCTATATATCTTTGTTAATTTAGCGCCTAAATGCGACTTAGTTACACCCTTGTATATTACTAGCGTCTCTCAGAGAAACTTAACATTCAAAAACAACAGAAATAAAGGTAACAGTGGTCTTAGAAAATGATGGATTGATGAAATATCTGGTATCACGATGAGCAATTTGCAGGAGACACACTAAAGAGCACTGACCTGATTGAACACTACCTCATTCATTGATGCTGAAAGGCAAAAGAGACATTGGAAAGCAGAGTGCAAGTAAAGAACATATTAGTGCATCAGTTGCACTGGTCCATTATAGGTTTCCAGCAGAAGTGTTGTTGAGGTCAACAATCTATAGATGTGTTGTCCTGTGTGCAGTGACGATAAGTATAATATAACATAATTTATAGAAGAGGAGTTATTGAAGTAGGTAACAAATAAAGATTTCTATAGTGTTAATGATAGTGTTAATGGGATAGTGTTAATGATAGTGTTAATGAGATAGTGTTAATGATAGTGTTAATGATGATGTTGGTAATCTTGATAAGAGTGATATCTTCTGTATGTCAAATCATTACCTGTGCAGGTCTCCAATTGCTGGCACTCCAGCCGTCCGTTAAGCCTGAATCACAAGAAGGAACAGCATACAAGGAGTTGCTCAGAGATCCCTATATTCTTTTGTGCGCAGGCAAGTGTTTAAATAATGTTGACCGGGCACTTTCACTCATTATTTCAAGAATATATTCCCATCTCTTCAATGTTAGATTTCATGTGTTGTAAAGAATCATGTTCCAGTAACAGTTTACAATTTTCAAAAAGTCAAAACAAACCTTTAACTTTATTTTTTCTATATAATTTGTTTTTCTGTCCCTTCGGAGAATACACCAAATTTCAAATTATTTTCCGATTATGCTACATATTTCTTTCTGTTTGTATTATATTTTACTGTTAGATCTTCGATTCTACTCTCACTTCTATATTTTACTATCGAATCTTCGACTCTACTCTCATTTCTATATTTTAAATTAAACTTTCGACTCTACTCTCACTTCGATATATTACTGTCAGACTTTCGATCTACTCTCCTTTCTATATTTTACTGTCAGACATTCAATCTACACTCCTTTCTATATTTTACTGTCAGACATTCAATCTACACTCCTTTCTATATTTTACTCTCAGACCTTCGATCTACTCTCATTTCTGATGAATATTGGGAGACATGGAGAAATCTAAAACAAAAACACCAAAAATGACTTGCAAAGTGATTGTTGAAGACCTCTGCTCCACATACAATTGAAACAGGAAAGAAGTAGTACTAGTAAAGTAAAGTACGAGACTTTAACCGGCGTCTTAGCACGCGAGTTTACACCCATATGTGCTCGGCCGCCTATCCAGAAATGTTGGGAGATTTCTGTATAGTGTCGCCTCAAGCATCGAAACTCAGATGCGAGGCGACATTCCTCACCTTCCCAGGGTAATACCCTGGTACCCATTTCTGCCAACGGCTGGGTCGACCGTGGGGGTATTTTTTTTCCAACCACGAGTACAGTTCACACTGCTCCCAGCGGGAATCGAACACGGGTTGTCCGAACGTCGGTAGTCCAGTCGGGTGGTTTTCCCAACTCGGCTATCGAGGCCCCCAGTGGTACTAGTATTACTGTAGAAGTAGCAGTAATTGAAGTAGTAGTAGTAGTAGTAGGGGTTGTGAAAGCAGATGTAGTAACAATGGTAGTAGTAGTAACAGCAGCAGCAGCAACAGTAGTAGTGGTAGTGGTAGTGGTGGTAGTAGTTGTAATAATAGTAGTAATAGTAGTAGTAGGGGTTGTGAAAGCAGATTTAGTAACAATGGTAGTAGTAGCAACAGCAACAACAGTAGTAGTAGTAGTGGTAGTGGTAGTGGTGGTAGTAGTTGTAATAATAGTAGTAATAGTAGTAGTAGGGGTTGTGAAAGCAGATTTAGTAACAATGGTAGTAGTAGCAACAGCAGCAGCAGCAACAGTAGTAGTAGTAGTAGTAGTAGTAGTAGTAGTAGTAGTAGTAGTAGTAGTAGTGGTAGTGGTAGTGATAGTGGTAGTGGTGGTGGTAGTAGTAGTAGTAGTAGTAGTAGTGGTAGTGGTAGTGATAGTGGTAGTGGTAGTGGTGGTAGTAGTAGAAGTAGTAATCTTAGTGGTAGAGGTAGTGGTGGTAGTAGTACTAGTAGTAGTAGTAGTAGTTGTTGTTGTTGTTGTTGTTGTTGTTGTTGTTGTTGTTGTTGTTGTTGTTGTTGTTGTTGTAGAGAAAAAAAAGAAAATGTACAAGTAGAAAGAGATTCTTTTGAAAATGTGAAGAAAAAGTGCATACATTTGAGTAATGAGCCTCCAGAAAAGTGTTGATAACAAAATATAATAATACCATTTTTTTTTTAATTTCAGGTTCCATAACTTTTGGTAACATGGGGATAGCAATGATGGAGCCATCTCTGCCAATCTGGATGTACAAGACAATGCATTCATCTGAGTGGCAACAAGGTATGCTGGTCCGAGTCTACGTCAACATGCCCTAGCTGATTAATATCTGACATTTTATAATCGTGCCCTGATTAAAATTTAGAACCAATCAAACTATCTTATACGTGAGAGTCTGGACAGAACTACAAGGGAACTCAGAAATGTTTGCAGATAATGTTAAACTGCATACGGCCAAAAGGAGTAAAATCACAGGTCGTTTGGATCCATAGATATAAGATATCTATGATATATCATATATAGCATCATATCTTTCAATATATAATATGTATAATATATACAATATATATATATATATATATATATATATATATATATCTATAAATATATATATATATATATATATATATCAATATCATGATTATATAAGATATATAAGAGTCTCACAATTTGAAATAAAAAAACATTAGTCTGTAGTACATATATTTACTTTGGGTGCCGCGATAGGTCAGTGGTTAGTGAACTGGACTACAAAGGACAAGAGACCGGGTTCGATCCTGATCAACGGCAGCCAGGTTCACCCAGCCTTAAGTGGGTACCGGATTTTTTTTTTTTTTTTTTTTTTGGGGGGGGGGGGGGGAGTAAAGCGGCGTAATACCGACCACATTACCTCAAAAATCATGTGCCGAAGGTCTGTAAAAATTATCACCACATTCCCTATACGCCACTTGGCGTGACGGGGGTACTTTACATTTTACTTACAATGAACGTCTTATTTATTCATTCCCTGAAACTTACTTTATAATAGTAGTGTACTTTTTTAGAACACAACTCTCTTCTGTTTTGAATAGTAACGTCCTTCTCTTTAAAATAGCAACGTCCTTCTCTTTAGAATAGCAGCGTCCTTCTGTTTAGAATAGCGACGTTTTTCTGTTTAGAATAGCAACGTCTTTCTGTTTAGAATAGCAACGTCTTTCTGTTTAAAATAGCAACGTCCTTCTGTTTAGAATAGCAACGTCCTTCTCTTTAGAATAGCAACGCCTCTTCTCTTCAGAATAGCAGCGTCTTTCTGTTTAGAATAGCAACGTCCTTCTCTTTACAATAGCAACGTTTTTCTGTTTAGAATAGCAACGTCCTTCTCTTTACAATAGCAGCGTCTTTCTGTTTAGAATAGCAACGTCCTTCTCTTTACAATAGCAACGTTTTTCTGTTTAGAATAGCAACGTCTTTCTATTTAAAATAGCAACTTCCTTCTGTTTAGAATAGCAACGTCCTTCTCTTCAGAATAGCAACGTCATTCTGTTTAGAATAGCAGCGTCTTTCTGTTTAGAATAGCAGCGTCCTTCTGTTTAGTATAACAACGTCCTTCTGTTTAGAATAGCAACGTCCTTCTGTTTATAATAGAAACGTCATTCTATTTAGAATAGCAACGTCTTTCCCTTTAGAATAGCAACGTCCCTCTCTTTAGAATAGCAGCGTCCTTCTGTTTAGAATAGCAACCTGCTTCTGTTTAGAATAGTAACGTCATTCTCTTTAGAATAACAACGTCGTTCTGTTTAGAATAGCAACGACCTTGTGTTTAGAATAGCTACCTGCTTCTGTTTAGAATAACAACGTCCTTCTGTTTAGAATAGCAACGACATTCTTTTTAGAAAAGCAACGATCTTCTGTTTAAAATAGCAAAGACCTTCTGTTTAGAATAGCAACGACCTTCTGTTATAAAAAGCAATGTCCTTCAGTTAGTAAAGCGTGGAGTAGAGAGGTAGGGTAGCATCATAAATAGATCTTGAGTTTGCCTCTCAGCGAATACCCAAATCACGTGGCTATTTCTACATGGTAAACAGACAGAGGTTGTCCTGTAACCTGTCAATTAAGGTTTTACGAGAGCGATATATTAAATGTCATCGTCCAAGGCAACAACATTTTATAGTGTAAGATACCAGAACGTTTCCTCACTGCTATTACCTTTCTCAAATCAGTGTGTGGTACCAACTTTAGCTGTGTCGACTTGATAGCGGCAGGTAGCGACTAAACCCACCTTTACTATATCGTCTAGTCTGCCCGTTGCGACATCGCTTCTGTAAGAGAAAGCATTCCCCTAGAACATTCGACAGCAGATGTTGTTATTCAGTTCTTTATAAATTTCAAACACTTTCCACCACAATGACTTCATAACCTACATATGTGACAATCTGTAACTATCCTTCAGTACATTTGTGATTACAATATGTGGTTAAGTTGTGTGAAACAAAAAATACAATTGTATTCTTTTCGTCAGGAATTGCATTTTTACCAGCAAGTATTTCTTATGCCATTGGCACCAACCTGTTCGGGCCTCTTGCCCACAGAATCGGAAGGTGAGTCATTTCAATGATTACGTGTGGCTCAGATGATGATTGAGTTTTGGGTGAAAATAAGTTATTATCTTTGTCTTTGTGTCATTGCTGTATTATACAACATCTGTATGATACAATATCTACTAACATTCCGATTAATCAACGCGGGAAGCCGCCAGCATTCAGATTATTCAACACGGAAAGTCATCAGCATTCAGATCACTCAACACGGGAAGCCACCAGAATTTAGGTCACTAAACACAGGAAGCCACGAGCATTTAGTTCACTCAACACAGGAAGCCACGAGCATGTAGGTCACTCAACACAGGAAGCCACCACCAGCATTTAGGTCACTAAACACAGGAAGCCACGAGCATTTAGGTCACTCAACACAGGAAGTCACCAGCATTTAGGTCACTCAACACAGGAAGCCACCAGCATTCTGATAACACAGCAGAGAAAGATATCATGCACCCAGATTTGATTGCATGAAACTCGTTTTAGTTGAGAAAGATTGAAACAAATTTAATTGTACATTTTCTGCTATTTTCTTGACACCAGTGTACTGTTCACATTTTCCCCTTTCTACATTACAGACAACGTTTCCTTCGCTCAAAATGAATTAGTGATTTCTTTCGTTCGTCTCCGATAGGACTAAGTACTCAATTTTACCAATCCTGTAAAAAAAAAAACCAATCGCTCCGAATGTGGCTCGATCGTGGTACTTGTGACTGTAACACGAGCACCTTATTTCAAAACTGTAGTGACTATTTTATATGTTTAATTTGTCCACGTGAGCGTACAGTTCTGCTAGTACACAACTGTTCGTTTTCATCTCAAAATGGCACTTTAGCTACAATCTTGATTATTATGCAGCGTTTATAGATGAAGATATCATGAGCATAGTACATTTACCGCATACTTAAAATATAGTTTTATTAAAGTGGTTTCAATTGGTGACACCACACACACAAAACCTAACATTTTCAACAAAAGTAAATAGTTGTTTTCGAGTTATATTTTATAGGGAATATTGATTGTGACAAACAAGGATAACATTAGCAAATATGAGAGCTTCTGGAATGCAATATTCAAATTTTAACCACAAAAGAATTTTCTTTTTAAGATACACCTTTCTCTAATTACTTTGCATGTATAAATGAAGTATGTATGTTTTATCTTCTTGTAAAGACACGGATGAGCAAATCACTTAAAGTATCAATAACAAACAACTGCAGGATACATTGATCACAAACTAAGGAATGCCAGTTGTTAAAACTTAATACGTCAGAATCTAATTGCTGAAAATGTAATTAATCTGCGAATATTTACGTTAATTGTATTTTGTTCTATTCAAATATAAAATGTTGAAAATGATTTCAGTTATTTGTTATAACCATCCGATTATAGTTATGTTTTGCTCACAATTCTTTTGTCCTTTCTTGTATTTCTCCAGATGGTTAAGTGCAATGATAGGAATGTTCATAATTGCAGGATGTTGCATTGCTGTAAGTATCCAAGGATTGATGAAAAAAATCAGTGTCCTCTCACGCCACATGGCGTATAGGTAGTATGGTGTTAAGAGCCCATATATTTTTTTGGACCTTCCGCACACTGCTTTGGGGGTTATGTGGTCAGTATTACGACCGTGCAGCTTTTTTGGTACCTACTTAAGGCTGGGTTAATATGGAAGCCAACGATCAGGATCGAACTCAATCTCTTGTCTTTAGTTGTCCAGTTCACTAATCACTAAGCCATCCTATTCAAGGATTGAGCCGGTTGTTATTTTTTTCCTTTGTTAATGTTGGGTTATCTTCGAGCTTAAATAATACTCGATTAGAACCCCGCGGGAAGATATGTTTTATCTTTAAATGAAACAATAATAAATAAAGGAGCGTTTATTACAAAAGAAACTACCAAGGTGAAATATTACACAGTGACAATTGTATTTTTACAACGCATATGTGTCTATAACTCAGGACGATATTTGAATTAAGTCTTGACACGTAATATCAACTTTAAACTGTCAGTGTGCTGAAATACAGACCTGTTGTGGCAAGACATCGTATTCAGGGCACAGATTCCATCATACTTCGGATACCTTATTGTATTCTTGTTTCCGTCTTTTTAATCTTCAAAATTATCTAAAATACCTTTGTCTGTGTATTATTATTTGTTATTGTTAATTGATCACCGATCCTAAAGGAGATTAGATTTAGTGGCAAGTCTAATCACAACTGGATGTTTTGCCTATGTTCAAATTACACAAAACAACGTTAATGGATGTTGATTCACAAGAACGACCAGTACGTCGATGTTATTAAAATGGCAAAAATTCCTCTTCTTTAATTATTCATGTTCTTTTAATGCCAAGAAGATATATAGTTTGCAGTATTTTCTCTTCTGTCGACCTCTACTATTTTTTAAAGTCTCTATTGTTCCATTATCCATCTTCTTCCTGGTTGGTTATTGGGTTTCGTGTTCTCCAAGCGTTTATTGAAAACTTGCTGTCTTTATGTCGTGTCACATGGCCAAAACATTTTATATGTTGTTTCGTTGTGTACTTAATGGCGGGAATTATTCCTAGCTTTTTTTTCAGTTCTATATTTCTGATCCTATCAGGCTGTTACCTGTCCTGCGTCATACACATTTCAATAATGGTAATTTTTGTGATTGTTCTTAAGTCTAGCATACAGGTCTGGCATTGGCAGCACAACGTTGGAATGATTCTGTCCGTTTTGCTTCTAGTTGATTTTTTTTTATGTTGGACAGTAGTGGTGGCGTCTGTCCGATAGTTTGACAAGATTTGTTGCTAAATGGCATACACACACACACACGCACACACACACACAAACACACACACACACACACACATATATATATATATATATACATAAGTTCGCCCTTGTTATTTGGAATTGTTATGGACTTCATAATGAAGAAATGCTGCACTGGTAATAAAGGCATCGAATGGATACAAGGAGACCATTTGGAGGACCTGGACTTTGCTGATGACATAGTTCTCATCAGCAATCAGATAAAAACGATGCAGGAAAACACAAATGAACTATCATCAATAGCCAGCAAAATTGGGCTTGAGGTCAATCATGAAAAGACTAAAGTCATGAAAAGTTTAATTCCAACAAGTGACAAAATATACATGGAAAACAAACCAGTAGAAGAGATCGATCACTTCATCTATCTTGGAAGTCACATTGATCGAGAAGGGGATACGAGCAAAGAAATTAGAATCAGACTGGCTAAAGCAGCAATGTCTTTCAGAAGCCTTGAAAAGTTGTGGAAATCAAAACTCATTAGCACAAACACAAAACTTAGGCTATTCAAATCAAATGTACTATCAACCCTTACGTATGCGTGTGAAAGCTGGAAAACAACAAGAGATATAGAAACAAAGTTGAACGCATTCGAAAATAAATGTCTAAGGAAAATACTTGGTATAGAATGGAACGAATTCAAAACAAACGAGGAAATTAGAGAAATCGCCAATCAACCACTAATATCTTCAGTAATAAAGAAAAGACGATGGTCATACGTTGGACATGTGATGAGAAGAGATAATAATCGAATAGCAAAGCAAGCCCTCATATGGGAAACAACAGGTAAAAGAAAAAGAGGAAGACCAGGGAGACACTGAGAAGAACATTGATGAGAGAGGCAAGAGCAGCAGGAATCGGCTCCCTCAATGAGATAGAACTGCTTGCACAGAACAGAGACAGATGGCGAGATTTGATAAAATATCTTAAAAGAAAACTGCTAGAACAAAAATTCATATAGGAGAAGGTGTATCTTGGTCTACGCCCTATGGGCCGGTTACGGCTCGAAAGGTCAATAGATAGATAGATACATAAGTTATGCATTAACCAAACTTTCTTTTAACTGAATTACTATAAAGCATACTGTTAGTGGAAGAAGAGAAAAAAGTCTTATGCTATTAAAAGATTCTACAGAAATAGAGTATATTGCATAGCTATTTGCTATAATAGGCTAATTGCGACTTCTTAAAACAGATTTTGTTTTTGTACATACAGATCATCACCATTCTATTAATAGAAACAATTGAGCGCAATCATAATTTCCTCATCACCAGCAGAGAAGACAAGAGTTCTGGGTGCTATCAACGTTTTCTAAATTCATTATGATCTTCTTATATCGACTTAACATTGAACTTTGGCTACCATGGAGCCGCCATTTGACCCTGGCATCTTGTACACGCTGTCAATGGTTTTCTAGTCATTCTCTTGGGGTTTTCTTGCCCACTGCTGTCTGTGTCCGCTCTGCCTAATGTACCTGATATTTTCCTCTCCATAATAACTCCTAGCACGTTATTATTTCTCTCTATGTGTTCTAAAAATTATATTGGTTTTGTTTGAGTTGTGTTATGTATGCCTTCCTTCGTTTGTAGCTGTTTAACAACTGTATTAGCTATTTTCCTCTATATCAACTTCATTTATTTACATTCTTCTATAAATCCACATTTCAGGAGTTTAGCGTATTTTCTGTTTTTCTATTTCGTTTACATAATTACAATAAATTTTAAGTAGATTTTGCATTTGCTCTTTTCAGTTTTTTCCTGTTATTTGTTTTCATGTGATTTTGTTCCTGTTCCTAGTCTCCGTTTCTGTCTCGCATTTTCTATCATTCATTACGACCTATCAAGTATAAATATATTCTTGTCTCCCTCTTGACTCTTTCCATCTACGTTGATATGCAGGTTTTATGTGCCGTCTCTTATCATGGTTTTAACTTTCTAATTAGTTATATTCAGTCCATGTTTCTGCTTGTCTTCAGTACATTTTAACTAATTTTTGTAGTTCTGGATTTTCTGCCATCATCGGTATATCTTAAGATAATAATTATGCATCCATAGATGTTTAAACACGGCACTTTCTTGATGTCTTTAAAGACCACCTTAACATTCGCCCAGCCTGAAATAGGTAGCGGATATTATTCTTGAGGAAGAAATCTACACTGACTCAATGCTGACCACGCTGTCTAAGAATTTTTTTGTTGATAAAAAGTTAATGTATGATACTGTATTTTCTACGCTACAGTTTATAACAATGTCATTTCTTCTTATTATTATTTATCTGCTTGTATTCTTCAGTAAAGAAAATTTATATTCATTGATATTTTTCCCTTTTTTTCATCCCATGACCCGTGTGGCGTTGGAAACCCACTGACAGACTTAGTCATCCTTCTCCAATTCTCCCTATCTTCAACCATTCTTTGGGGCTCTGAAACTTCTAGGTCGGTCGCCTCTTTGAAGTTATCTTAACCAACTGCTTCTCTCTCTCTCTCTCTCTCTATATATATATATATATATATATATATATATATATATATATATATACCTCTCCTTCTAGCTCCTTTTTTCACAATTCATCTGTAGATTTTTTGTGTGTATTATAATGACTAAACCATTACATAATAAAATAGTGCAATTTAAGAAAATTGTTGAAAGAGGGAAACATTTTTACTGGAATATTACATTTAACACTTGTAAAGTAAACATTATTTTTCTTGAATTATTGGTTGCATGATTCATCGTGTTCTTAATTCCATTCCCGACCTTTTTCACCTGAAATAATAAAGGCTGAACCACATTGTTCTGTTGTAATTTACATAACGCTTTAGTTGCACCAAATTGTTATCATCCGTGTCTTATAGGATTTCCCAAGTACAACATTTAATGTAGGCTTTTAATACTCCTGGTATCATATATAATATTGTGAGCAACATTTAATCTATGGGGTATGTTATACAGAATACTCTTAACTGTACCAGTATACACATTATCTGTCAGCCCTGCTAGTCTCACGTCAAAAAAAGTATTCTTTTCTATCCCATTCTATTCTAATATATTCTATTCATAGAATCGGTTTCATTGCAGATACGGCATCCCGATATCCGCTCCACCGACCGCCCCAGAATTTCTCGAAACTTATGCAGACTGACTGTTCCTGTCAGGTGCTGATTTGCAGAAATATATGTCCCATTAACACTCAAGATCAAACAGACGCCTTGTCTATTCTCGACTCATCACTCGTTCAATATATACATCTTTGTCCCACTCATTCTCTTCTCTGAAGAATGAAGAACCCAACACTTGGCGGCGTCCTCTTTGTCCAAAGTCAGATGGCACTCAGTGCCAGAGCTGCCAGAGACCTT
Organism: Megaustenia siamemsis; assembly: GCA_032433765.1. Lineage (NCBI taxonomy): Eukaryota > Metazoa > Mollusca > Gastropoda > Stylommatophora > Ariophantidae > Megaustenia > Megaustenia siamemsis. The sequence goes on along the minus strand of JAVIAB010000092.1, from coordinate 118,213,087 downwards.
ATCGACTACTTTGTCGTCGTGCACATCAGCGCGTGCATGAAACAGTAACACTTCCCTATGCATCCAATATGAGTGAGATTCAGACAAATCACATAAATAATCTAAATGAAATTCCATATTTTGTCTTTTCATTTGCATTCAGTTTCTTAAGCTCAGCAAATGATGCAAAAACGTTCAGATTTTTCCATGAATCGTGATTTTATTGAACATTTCTACGAAATGTTTATTATTTGTTGATTATTCAAATTCAGTATTGTTTGCTTGTTGCCAACGCCTGTTTTATATCTTTAGCGAAGTCCGCAGGGACTGAATTTAATTGCGCGAATATCAATGTGTATCAATGTGTATCAATGTGTATCAATGTGTATCAATGTGTATCAATGTGTATCAATGTGTATCAATGTTCCCTTTGTTCACATCCTCCATGTGTTCAAGTGCTACTCGCCGTACAGACACATACTCTTCCACTCCAGAGGTACTCTCATTTCTTATTGTTAAGATTTTGACATTTTAGGTGCATCTTTCCTATCAATTTTATTCGAGCAGCGATCATTTTTGGCATAGTTTTTTCGATTTCCAACTGTCTGGGTGCACAAAGTGTACATGGGACTTCTTGTTTTTCGCAGATATACCTATCTATCCTGCTGAAGACAGAGTGTTTAGAGGAAAAAATTAGGATATACACACATATACAATTACTGACCATGTGACCAGCTTGATCGTGTGTCATGATGTTGTTCTTATCCTTCCATCATGAAATAGGACAGAGTCAAGATCGCATGATCACAAATTGTAAATAGTGAAGTAGAAGAAAAGAAGAAGAAAAAAGAAGAGAAAAAGAAAGTAGAATAAAAAGAAGAAGTAAAAGAAGGAGATATCTCAGAGGGCTAGACATCGGATCCACTTCTCAGAGACCAAGGGCGGATGAAGCCAAGAAGCCACAGATTCGACGAGAAAAATTTCCATCATCCATGGTGCGATTCATAGATTACGAAAGGGCATTTGATAGTTTAGACAGAAGAATGCTTTGGAAGTTGCTGAGTCATTACGGAATCCCCACTTTATATTGGATTCATAGATTACGAAAAGGCATTTGATAGTTTAGACAGAAGAATGCTTTGGAAGTTGCTGAGTCATTACGGAATCCCCACTTTATATTGGATTCATAGATTACGAAAAGGCATTTGATAGTTTAGACAGAAGAATGCTTTGGAAGTTGCTGAGTCATTACGGAATCCCCATAAAGTTTATTAACCTGATAAAAATAATGTATGAAGGAACGAAATGTAGTGTGGTGCATGAAGTACAGATTACAGAAGCATTTGAAATAAGAACAGGAGTAAGGCAGGGATGCCTCCGTCTCCATTTCTCTTTCTACTGGCCATAGATTGGATTATGAAAATAACTCAAAACAACATAAATGAAATCCAGTGGTCACTGACCAAACAACTTGATAATTTCGACTTTCTGATGACATAGTTCTCCTATCATACAGCCATCAACAGATGCAGGATAGAATGAGCATACTTGATGAGAGATCACAACAGCTAGGACTGAAGATTAAGAGAAATAAGACCAACATTATGAGAATTAATACAGTTGGCAATAACCAAATAAAACTAGGAGAATTACCTCTATTAGATGTACAATATTACATATATCTGGGCAGTAATATAGATAAAGAGGGAAGAACAGAAAATGATACCAAAATAAGGATATCAAAAGCAAGAGGAACTTTCATTGCACTGGGAAACATATGAAAATCTAAAGAAATTAGGTTAAATACAAAAATAAGAGTTTTCAACTCAAATGTTAAGGCGGTGCTATTATATGGCTGTGAAACATGGAGAATAACAAAATTGACAATCACGAAGATACAGACTTTCATTAATGGATGCTTACGCAGAATAAAAGGATGGAAATGGCAGGACAAAATCACTAACATAGAATTATCGAAATTTACCAGTCAAACACCAGTGGATAAAGAAATACAGCGAAGACGATGGCGCTGGATAGGACACACACTACGGAAGCCCACTGAGAGTATTATACAACAGGCCCTTTTTTGGAATCCCCAGGGGAAAAGACAAAGAGGAAGACCAAGGAATTCTTGGAGAAGACAGATAGAAGCAGAGATGAAGATGATGGGGGAGACATGGAATGATCTTAAAAGAATGGCAAAAAACAGAACGACTTGGAAAGTGTTTGTTGAAGACCTATGCTCCACTGGGAGCTAAATAGGTGGAAAAAGAAGAAGATGGCGCGATTCAAACCCAGACTTCCACATCCAAAGATCGACATCTTACCTCTATACCGCCCAACCTTTCCCCTCTCCACCCCCCCCCCCAATCCCCCCCCTCCCCCAAAAAAGAGAAAAAATATGAATATTGATATACATAGTAAATACAATGAATTAAAGTATTTTTTCTTTATATAAAACATATACATTCTATTGCAGTTGCCGTTTTCCAAAAACTTAGGGCATCTCATAGCGCCAAACTTGGGAATGGGATTTGCTATTGGGATGGTGGACTCCTCTATGATGCCACATATGGGATATCTGGTTGACCTTCGCCACGTCTCCGTCTATGGAAGTGTCTATGCCATTGCTGATGTCGCTTTCTGTTTAGGATTCGCCATCGGTGAATATTGGTTTGATCCATTTAAACTGAATTATTCAATAGATGAATTGTTAATTTTAGAAGTGAAAGCTATCAGTCCATGATTTGTGATTTGTGAGAATAAAAATATACAGCTGTTGACATTTCATCAAAGAGAAGTTACATATTCAGTTTATGACTTGAAGTGCATTAAAATCACATTTTTCAACTGATAAACTCATACTTATTAGTAATAAACAATTTAATGATGACTTGTTCAGTAAGGTTTAAAATAAAAGGGATTAAATCTCAACATTTTCATACAAAAAAGAGTCAGTGATATCAAATAAGAGAACAACGTCAACGAAGTATAAAGAAACAATACTATAAACCAAGCAATAAAGCACAGACACGTAGGAACTAACAGAAAGACGTAAAGGATAAGTTATAAATAAAATCGCTCGGCTAAAATAGAACAATCGAGGAAGTTAAAAAGTTATGGAACAACATCGCTTGCATCAGAAGGAAGACTGTAAGTTGTTTAATGTTGTATAGGAAGATTATGGATACACCAGAGATTTTCTACTGGGAAATACGACGGTAAGGTGTGGCATTGAGCACATCATCCATACATGAGCCCAATGACATAGTAAATGGAGACACTAATACAATATTCTTCTCTATCTTGCAAGACATGACGGCTGCTCTTTGTTGTTCTTATTTATATAACTTAAGATACAATTGCCTATACAAATAACAAACATACACTATACACCGAAGCGCTAAGAAAAGCACAAGGTAATTGTATCATAAAGATAATGACTTCAAAATCTACAAGAAAAGATGAGACAATTCATCTGACAATAAGATGAGAGAAATCGGTTTCCAAAAAATGCGAAAAAAAAAATTCAGCACGAGAGGAAGACATAGACGAAACATTTAAACAGAAAGATAAAATAGTTTAAAAAGCAAATATTGTGTATTCATTTCATGACTGATTTCTTTCAGCTCGCCTGTCTACGAAAAAGATACATCTCTTCTCTTCTTCTACCTTTCAGCTCCCTGTGGAGCATAGGTCTTCAACAAACACTTTCCAAGTCGTTCTGTTTCTTGCTATTTTATTAAGATCGTTCCCTGTCTCCCCCATCATCTTCATCTCTGCTTCTATCTGTCTTCTCCAATAATTTCTTGGTCTTCCTCTTTGTCTTCACCCCTGGGGATTCCAAAAAAGGGGCCTGTTGTGTAATACTCTCAGTTGGCATTTCTGCTGCTACTTGTGCAGCTTTTCCTTGCTCGTTTAGGGTACGTACATTCCAGGTGCCAATTCTGTAGGATTTCCTGGTAGACAAAAGGTGAGTCGGCAACCCGAACTCCTTACAGCTTTCTCCGACTTGCGTCATATGTCTCTTAGACAGAGATCCTTTATCTTTCCTGGATGGCGGATTTACTTTTATTCTTTCTTTGACTTGTTCATGTTTGTGAAGTTTTTTCGGCTTATTTTTTTATAGTATGGGATAGCCAGTCCCATACCCAACCCTCCTTTCTCGCCTCTTACGAACATGCCTGGTAGAGTACAGCGCCACTATTCTTCATTCCCCTTTCAGGTCCCGGCAGCGCACGAGCGAAAAAATACATGCCATGTTAAGAAGACAAACGTTGAAGAAGAGCAACAAACATTTACCATCAAATGCTGAAATTAAGATACAAAAACGATTACAAAAGTATATATTCCTTCATTACATTATTTCACAATTTCTTCAAATCAGGTCCTGCATTGAGTGGTGCAATAGTTGGAAAAATCGGCTTTCATTGGTAAGTTTTTCATTATAATCAGGTATTCTCACTAGTACTTCTATTTGCTCCATTATTTTATTATATTTGTTTCAATCAGTTATCTTTTCATCAAGGTACTATGTGACAAGTTATCCCAATAACACTTTATTATTTAGTTTTACTTTAATCTCGAGTTTGATAACCTGCTAGTTTTACTTCAAAATCAAGTTTAATGCCCTTCCAATTTTAATTCAAGCTCAACTTTAATGACCTGCTAGTTTTACTTCAAAATCAAGTTTAATGACCTGCTAGTTTTACTTCAAAATCGAGTTTAATGACCTGCTAGTTTTACTTTAAAATCGAGTTTAATGACCTGCTAGTTTTACTTCAAGATCGAGTTTAATGACCTGCTAGTTTTACTTCAAGATCAAGTTTAATGACCTGCTAGTTTTACTTTAAAATCGAGTTTAATGACCTGCTAGTTTTACTTCAAGATCGAGTTTAATGACCTGCTAGTTTTACTTCAAGATCGAGTTTAATGACCTGCTAGTTTTACTTCAAAATCGAGTTTAATGACCTGCTAGTTTTACTTTAAAATCGAGTTTAATGACCTGCTAGTTTTACTTCAAGATCGAGTTTAAAGACCTGCTAGTTTTACTTCAAGATCGAGTTTAATGACTTGCTAGTTTTACTTCAAGATCAAGTTTAATGACCTGCTAGTTTTACTTTAAAATCGAGTTTAATGACCTGCTAGTTTTACTTCAAGATCGAGTTTAATGACCTGCTAGTTTTACTTCAAGATCAAGTTTAATGACCTGCTAGTTTTACTTTAAAATCGAGTTTAATGACCTGCTAGTTTTACTTAAAGATCGAGTTTAATTACTAGTCTTTTGAGAACTAGAAGTCGGTCCTGGCCGCATTTACTAGCTTCACCAAAACATTAATTAGTGCCGATAATGTTTCGAGGGAGGAACTGCAATGGCGTAGTGTTAAATATATTGCCCAAAGTGAGCACATTATAAGAGAAAACATTGGCACTAACATCATGTTCCCCTTACGCCCAAGACGTAACGGGGTTATTTCTTGGCGCTAATTAGAAGTTATCACGCCATCAATTTACAAAGTGATAATGTAAATAATTAGATAAGATTAATGATGTATTTATAACTTGTATGTCCACGCTGATCATCAATTTGAAGGTGCTTGGTTAAATTGTTTGTTGGTTGATTAGTTTTAGGGCTTTTTTAATCAGCTGGAAGGAGCCGGAACGTTTTCCAATAATTTCTTTTTAATTTTAATCGTCCCTAGTTAAATACTTTACATATAATTGAAAATTAAGGCTACAGGAGTAAGAGTTTTAGACTCAGTAACTACTAGTGATTTTACTAAAATAAGCCTTTATTTTTGGAATAAGATTTGTATATAAATAAGTTAGTTTGTGTTTGTCATCGACACTCACTGAAAGCCGACAGTGCTTTTTTTTTTTAGTAACTGCCATACACTTCTATTCCTTATATCGATACTACAGTCACAGTTGCATTACTCTTTTGATCTCGATTTGCAGGACTTAAAAATGAATTGTGTTATCTTTATTATTCATAATCATAAGTATTGATCCTGGCATTTCGGGCTTTTGAGGACAGAAAGATGAACTGTCTACCAGTTTATCGTGAAGTTTTTTTGAGAAGTACACCACATCTTCATATGCCTGGTATTTCACAATTCTCTTGTCCTGTTTAGTGATGTTAGATGGCAGAGTTCCTGGAATTTGTCTTTCCTTTTTTATAGAAAGCGCTGGTTCCTTGCTTACTTATTCACTCATAATCAATGGAGTTTAATGCATTCGACCCACTGCCACATAATAATAATATCTACAAATATCTTCGAATTGTCGTTTTTTCCCGTATACGGAGTATTCCATCTGTCAGGCTTTGGGGAAAGAATCGGAAGTCATTAATTGTGATTTTCTTCCCAACTTATTGATGAATCGTTAGTTTTTTTAAGAGCAATTGATTTTGAAGCTCATTTGATGAATACGCCTATACAAAAACATAACTAATAATAGATCAAGAAATGTGTTGTGTTGTGCGCTATTAAATGCTGACCACACAGTTCTAAATGATAGTCGGGATGCTGGTGACAGGATGAGCTTCGTGACTCTAATCGTTTCTTTGCTCTATGATGTTAATGCTGTAACTTGACCAAAACTATTGTCTAAGCAAATACCAGGAAGAAAGACTGAACCGCAAATCCATGACGGGGGATCATGGCACTCCAAAAGCGCACAAAAGAACATGTAAGAAATCAACCTAAGATGGTAAGATTCGTTAGTCAGTAAAAATGTTTACGAAGGAGAGATAACTGTGTTTAAAATAACAGCTGCCTTACAGCATGGCTACGGAGAATCATTGTCTTGGGAAACATTTTCGAAACGTGCTGGTCAGATGCACTGAAGTGCGAGGTGTAATGCACAACATAGTGTCTTTATCGCTTGCAAAGAATTAGAAGAATGATAATGAACACCCAACATAACAGAGTAACCATTTGGGCTGTCTCCGCATCGAAGGTTGATTGATTATCATGGGCAGCCTGTTCACCCTGCCTCTTGCTACCATGGTCCACGATGTCGTATTGAGTTATTGAGTTTTTAGCGGGTCATCATAATTGCACTCCGATCATATCCACAGTTGCTCAGATCCCCTCCTCAACAAGTCTCGAAGTGTCCAGCGACTGACGACTCCAGTTCTGTGTTGGTTAATTCGTTCACGATGTCGTAGTTTCTCCTACCCATCTCTTGATGTTATCTGTCCACTTTAGTCTGTGTCTGATTCTGCTTCATTTACGCTGCATTTTATTTTCAAAGATAACTCTCAATAAGTTATTGTGTTTCTGCCCATATTGCTTACCTGGCAGTTTAACGCAAGCCTCTTGTGGAAAGGCCCTGTGTCTAGGAGTACGGGTTCGATCCTGCTTCGGGTGTATCGATCTTTGTGATCTATAATTGTTATTTGTGCATTTTGTGAGTGTTGCAAATACTCTGTCTTAGAATTATTCGTTCATATCAATAGACAAATATGACGGATTACCATAGCATTCATTTTAAGTATTTAGGTTGGGTCACACCTTGAAATATTATTTTTTTTGGAAAACCACTGCAAAGATTCTGCTAAATCTCCAAAAAATCTCCCAAAATTCAACATTTCCGTCACCTGTTTCTCTCTTTCTCTCTCCTTTTCTCCTTATTCCTCTTGTCTTATCTTTTTCTATTTATGTTATCTTCTGTAAGAAACGTTTACTATTGTCACAACACGTATTTTAAGCTAGCATTCTTTACATATCTTAGAAAGATGATTGTTTCTATAATTTCTGACAAGTAATGTGTGTGCACATGCTTCTTTCCATTAGTTGTTATAGATGCCTGCGAGACTTTCAACATCCTTCTATTTAACCACATTAAAGTAGCTTCAATTCCATTTCTTCCTCTTTTTTAAATTACTCAGTACTAGCATAAAGTTAGCGAGTGTTAAGTTTAATTAATTTACATGATCTTGTCATTTTGTATATTCTTGTGCCACAACTTGACAAGCAACCCAAACAGATACATTTAGTGGCGTCTTTCATGGCAGCAACAAAATTTCTTCGCTTTTACTGGTCAGTAACCATATATCGAAGCCTCAAGCCTCATCTAAACTGTTCACCATAACCTCCATTTTTCCTAACAAAGTTCTTCAAGTACTACCTCTCTTTTTATTTTAACAAAAAAAATCCACTCACCGTACTCTGTCAATGACGTGAGACTTCCGATCTCTATCCCTTTAACACAAGAAGACTCCAGCACAATGCATGCATTCCAAAGCTCCTTCTAAGGTCCTCCATCGTTATTTCAGAAATCTGTTTAATTGTTTCGAAAGAAATTAGGAATTATTCTTTTCTTTATTTTGAAATTAACCCAAACATCGGCATACAACCTACTCTTTTTTTTTTTTCAACTACCACATGTTAAGCTTTATATCGTCCGTCTACGATAGGAGTAAGTACTCAAACTCACATATATTGAGATTTGGAGAAAAAGAAAAACTTTCACTCTAAATATGTTTCGAACCGGTAATGTTTTTTTTTATAGTGCGTTGAGCCTCAAACCTTAATAAAACAGCGACAACATGATATCTTTTGATATATTCATTTTTAAATTTGTAAATATCTACATATATACTTCATGAATATATTGTTTACCTTTGACTATTTGAAACTAATTTCATTAAATAATCCAATGTTGTTTATACAGGATGCTTTGGATGATAGCCATAGTGAATATTATTTACGCGCCTCTACTGCTGTTCTTAAGAAACCCACCCGCCAGAGAAGAGAAAATGGTGAGTGTTTGCTCATTTAGCTACGAAGTAACGTTTTGTACTTTTATGAACATATTCTGACCTTTTTAAAACTCTTTCTCTCTCTCTCTCTCTCTCTATCTCTTTCTCTCTCTCTCTCTCTCTCTCTCTCTCTCTCTCTCTCTCTCTCTCTCTCTCTCTCTCTGGTTCTAAAAATGTATTGTCACATTTTTTGTTGTTTTCAAAAACAGTTCATAAACCTGATTCTCACCTAATCTTTAGTTTCATAAACTAATTGTCACGTAATCCTCTATTTTTTTCTATAAATTAATTATAATCTCACTCTTCACTCATAAATTCATAACCCCCTACACATTAATTTCTATAAATTCACTATTAGTGTCCCCTTGGTTTGATAAACACATGCTTGCTAAACTGTGATTCCATAAACTCATTCTCAATGTCGTGCTATCTACGTGTGAGATAGGAAGATCGATAGCTCATAACTTGTAGGTGAGTAGGATGTTTAACTCATGATAGGTGAATAGGAAGACTGACATGTAGAAATAAGGATTGGCTGCCTCACTGTTTGATTCACATTTAGCTTGTTTATTTAAAGATGTATTATGAACTTTTAAAATGAAATAATTAACGTATTTGTTTCCGTATAGATTAGGTTCAATTTATAGCAAATAACGAATTGGCTAAAGAAAAACAAATAGCACCAGTGCTTAACTAAGAAAAAGCAAAATGTTACATCTTCTCAATATTCCTGTATGGTGCAGAAACATGGACATTAGACCAGAAAACAGAACAGAAAATTGAAGCCTTTGACATGTGGATTTATAGAAGAATATGCAGAATTGGATGGAAAGAAAAGAAAACAAACGATGAAGTTTTAAAAAAACTAAAAATGAAAAGAGAACTACTAAACTCAATTAGAACAAGACAAATGAAATTTTGGGGCATGTTAAAAGAAAAAAAAAAGCCTAATAAAAGTTATATTGGAAGGAAAAATACAAGGTAAAAGAGGCAGATCAAGACTAACATGGATGAGTAACATCAAAGATGGACAAGTCAACCTATGACAATCTGCACCATCAAAGCAAGAGACAAAGTGGAATGGCGCCATGGTAACCTTCCTTCGATGCGGAGACGGCACTCAATGATGATGATGATGATGATGATGATGATGATGATGATGATGATGATGAACGCATTAGCTAGTTATTACTTGATTGATTATGCCTTGATTAACAGATCGATTTGAGGGTTTATAATCTATTTGATTAATCTGTAAATCGGTTTATTTATTGCTAGATTATTTTTTTTTTATTGTTTGATTAATTGAATTTATCAAAATTTCAAATTAAAGAAAAAACATTAATTCAACAACATCGCATTTGTCAACAGAGCCTGATAATGAATGATCAGTGTCCTGTGCAGTACGTGACCTATAACCAAAATGAGGCAAGCCCGCAGTCAGAAGAGGAATATGATTACTACGAGTGGAAGCAAGGTCGTCCTTGAGAAGCTTATCATCTACAAAAGGATGCACAGATCACCCGCCTACATCTCTTGAGTAGAATCAACTGGCAAGACTCATTTTATGTGTTCAGGAGGACACCATAAATGATATGTTTTTAGCTTTGCTAATAAGAGGGGTTTAGATCGGTTAAGATGATTCGTTGCATTTTAGAAAAGTAGTTATTTCATTATTTGATTCTGTATAATATAAAGTGGTAGATAATTTCATTATTTTGATTTGGTAGAATATAAAATGGTAGATAGGTGTCCAATATGTTGATTCAGTATAATATAAAATAAGTAAATTTATAAATTTAGTATGTTGGTATCATGAGTACAAGGTAATTTAATTTAATTAATTTGGTATATTAGAAAACAGTTGGTATTAGAAGGAATTGAGTTACTTTAATAACAAAAATTGCAAACAATTTCCTGAATCTGATCTAGAACAATACAAATGGTAAGTAAAATAAGTCAAGAGTCCCGTCACGTCAAGTGGCGTATAGGAAATATGGTGTTAGTGACCACAATTTTTGAACTACCGTCGGCACATGATTTTTGGTGTAATGTGGTCAGTATTACGCCCGTGCCTCTTACTTTCCCAGAAAAAAATCCGGTACCCATTTAAGGGTGGGTAAACCCGGAAGTCGTCGATCAGGATCGAACCCGACCTATTGCCCTTTGTAGTCCAGTTCACTAATCACTGAGGCATTTATGATCATCAAGACAGCGTGTTTTTATTAGGCAGGAAGTAGCAAAAATATTCATGAACACTTTTAGCTTTGTCATGAAAGAGGCGTTGCACCTCTGTGGCTGTCTAAAATGCAATGATTCTGTTTCTATTAATTAAGTAATAATTCCGGATACAAATTAAGGAAGTCTTTAACAATCGTTCTGTGAAAGTTACTATTATTATTTGGTGATATTTAGGTAAGCATTAATACATTCTGTAATCAGTCAAACAGATTCTGCAGACTCATGTGAGGAATGTGAAGTGATTCTGCAAGAATTTAAAGAATTCGACAAGGGAGGGAGTGGATTATAGAAAGAAACGGTATAAGATGTTAGTACAGCCATGAAAATACGGGACATTCAACATTTACTATACAAGCATGTGCTTGTTTAGGGCACCATATTTTTTTTAATATACCAAACCAAACCACACCAACAAGATGCACCAAACTAGGATACAGAAGAAACACGTTCAACTGAAATATAAAAAAAATACACGAAAGAAAAACAAATAATAATAATTTGAATTCATCATCATCAGGTTGCGAGTCCTTTGCAGAATGTTGCACTCATGACAGCTCGTTTGAAAGAATGTCTCTAACCTGATTTACTACTTCTTGTGTTGTCAAGTTAAATGTCTATTTGAACCACATTCTTTTTTGTCCTCTCCTGTCTCGTTTTTCTGGAACCATGCCTCCTGTTCTTGTCATGATTGTTGGCATTTCAATAATCAGTAGTCAGCCATGATTCCTCCACTTAACAACATTGTCCCTATTTGACCCTGAACCCAATACCAGGCTGTTCCAGCTCCTGTCTCTGAGGCCGTTGAGTTCATCCTCCATCCTTTCTGCCAGCAGCTGTGAGTACCATTGAAAGAGGACTTTATTATTTCGTCCTACAGTTTAGTCGACCAGCCAGGTTGTTTCCCGGAGTGTGACATTGCAGTACACAAGTAGACTTCATGAAACATACGCGAGCTGGATATGAGCGGTTGAATACACTTCAAGGAATTCCTAATTGATATGGCTACCTTATACCGATAGGTAGGCCTACTATCTCTTATACACTTCTACCAAACCCCGCATAATAGCTTGAATTAAATCAGTCAAAAGCCGATGAAATCCACCAAAACGCTGTGAATAAATGAAGTCTTTGTAAAACATGAATCAAGTGAACAAAGATACCAGTGTTACAAGTTGAAATTATGAACAATACATCACTGAAGGTACACTCGTGAATGCCTGAAGATAGAACACATATGTGTTAACTCTTCTTTTGCCTTCTTCTTACAGGGCACTTTATTGTATTTTCTATGTTATATTAGACCGCAATTTTCATTAGAAAAGTGTAGCAAAAACTACATTTGAAACATGTTTTCATTACAATGCGCACTTGCGCATTTGGTCAAACCTGCAAATATAATGCATATTCTTATAATCAAATCATTAATATTTACTCATTTAATCATTTAATCATTTTAATATATATAAAAACACTAACATGAATGAATAATAAAAAAGAATATCTTAACACAAATTTAAATATCTTCTGATATAGTAGATTGTAATGTTAATTAGATCTTTTACGTTCTTTTTTTTTTATAGCAAAGACCTTTTTCCAGATCGTATTGGAATTGTTTTGTATAACAAATCAGATTGGTTCAACAATTTCCCCTATTGCTCTTAACATTTCTGAACTAAAAATGTGTTACATATTTTGTTAGCAAACTGACTAATACATGAAGTTATTTTTGTTTAATTTAATAAATAAAACAATGAATTGACTTTGTGATATCATCTTCATGCGCTTTCATTCTCATCGCTGTTGCGTTTAGTCACCGCTGTTTACAAATTTAGAACATAATATTAATTCACGTGATTACTATCTCATGTGAAAAGCGACGTTGTTATCCGTTGAATGTAAGCACCTAATGAATACTGTATTTGCTGTATAATAGTTTATATTCTGCTGAAAATTGTGGTTTCTATGCTGACAACTTTTTACACATTTTTATCCAAACTGTAATCAAGTGTTTGCAATTTACGTGACACACTAAGATGTTTTTTACATAGACAGTGTTTGCATTTTGATTTTATTACATGAGTTCGATTGAGGTAAATTATGTATTTTTTTCGGTTTAAATTATTAATTTTAAAAAATTAAACTTATAAACATAACGACACCTTTTTGTGGAAAATATTGTGACATTCAAGCTGAAAGGCTTCACAAACTGACTTCGCTGTTGTATTTTTGTTTTACCTGGCAAGAGAGAGTACGTAATAGATACTGTTATATGTGAAATAACACACAATGCAATAAAAATATTTGAACAGAAGGTGCAGATTGTATAGACATGCCCAGATTTTACTCGCATAATCTGGCGCTAAAGCTAGATAATGTTCTTGTTTGGAGAGAATTAATAATGTAGCTGAAGATTTCAAGATTAAAAAGCTAATTAACGTGTCATTAACACAGAGCATATATTGTAAAAATAGATAACCAAACGCCTATTTTTTTTTTAATTGTAAGCTGAAAGGAGAAGAAACATGCCAGCTGTGGTTTACGCAAAGAAAACACAAATCGGCAACACATCTAACAATGTAATCTGACACGTTATTATTTTAAATTCTCAGAAAAGAAAATAATGCTGAGCAAATAAAGAAGTGTCGATGGAGAGAATTATAAACAACATTTTAATAATAAGCTATGTACGTCACAATGGAACCCTCAAAAGCAGATAAAGATACAAGTTGGGTGAAAGAATAGGGCCTATTAAGTGGAGACGATCACAAGAGGTAGAGTATGCAGAACCTCAAAAATAAAATAACAATTAATCAAATTTAATCAGGAGGAAAACAAAACACAATTTAACACTATTTTATTACAAGGAAGATAAAAAAGAAAGATAACTCTCATGCCTCAAGTATAATACAGAGGGTATGATTAGTGTCTATACTTTTTTTAAACAATCGGCACATTTTGTGGTAACGTGGCTAGCACAACACAGGTGTATTTTCTTTGTCAGAAAGTGAATCTCCGGTAACCCTTTCCGGCTCGGTTACCCTAAGAACAGGCGGATCGTAGAAATGAATCCGCCATATTGTTCATGATCTAATAAATATTAATTACACCAGAATATCAAGTTATGTTCTTGATGTTTGAGTTATAGACATAATTTTATAGCTATCAATATTACATTTATTTTATGTGTGTAGCTCTCATACGACGTTCTGTAACCCCTGCATTAGAAGTTCCATCTGTTGTAAAACATGACCACCTATGGGCGGATACAAGTTCCAATAAATATGTGTTGCAATGCAAACCTGACTCAGTGTTTATTGTGTATCGATTAATATTAGTACTAAAGTGTTTACAACTGTTACTTTTTCATACAAAAAATATGTCATCATCAAGTACTGTACTAATGGCGTAGGTGATCATGTCTCTCCACAACTTTCGATCTCGACAGTTCATCATTTCTGTTGTTACCTTCTGCCAAGCCAATCTCTTAAGCTGTATGGTATTTTCTCTCTTTGCTTCCTCTATCTCTTCGTCCCTCAATTTTTCCAGTTGTTACAATATATTCCAGTTGTTCTCTTCTCATTACATGACCAAAAAAATTATGATTGTTTCTTCCTAATATTGGAAATTAGCTCTCTTTTTGCTTTGACCTCTTTCAGAACATTTTCATTACTCTTCTTAGCTGTCCATGGTATTCTCATCATTCTTCTGTAAAACCACATTTCTACAGACTCGTGATTTTCTTGTCTGTTGTCCTATTGTCCATGATTCACATACATATGTTAAAACTGGCTCTACATAACATTTAAGAACTCTTTTTCTTGTTTCTATTGTCAAAAATGGATTGCATAGTATCTTCCTCATTTTCTGGAAAGCTGCTTTTGCCTGAGCCATTCTGCATCTCACCTCTTTTGTACATCTTCCGTCTGAGGTTAACAAAATTCCCAAATATTTAAATTCATTTACCTGTTTTAATATTGTTCCACTGTCTTTTTTTTGCACTGAGGTGATGTCTTTTTCTTTGTTGTTGCCAAAAATATGTACAGATAACAAATCTGTTGTATATATTTCATTTTTTTAATGCAAAGTTTATTTAACGATATTTTTTTTATATTTAAATTGAAACATCTATCATTACAATATTGACTATCCACATTATTAATGAAAAACAAAAAATATCCAATTTAAGACCAAGATTTATAGCATTGGCATATATGTTTACCCAAAGATGTACTAAACTCTATCTTTGTAACCATACTGAAGAAGTGAGACGCCACTGATTGTGAGGGCAATTACACTATTAGTCTCATGAGCCATATGACGAAAATATCATCATGAGACGTGTAAGGAACAAAATAAAACCAGAAATAAGTGAGGAACAATGTGGATTTGTGGATGGAAAGGGCACCAATAATGCAATATACATCATAAGAACATTGATAGAAAGAGCTATAGAAGTTAAGAAAGATGTATATATGTGCTTTATAGACTGCACAAAAGCATTTCACAAACTTTGGGACGGTCAACCAATGATGGGGCGGACATCATCAATGCCCTCCGATATATGGGAAGAAAACAGGACTTCGACCACCACAAATCCACGTCACTCCTTCGATGAAAAAATGAAAAAGATGGGAATTAAGATAGGCACAGCCAGAAATGAGAAACTTAGTGGGCGTGTAAGAAGACTTATCAACCAACACAGAACTGGAGTCGTCGGTCGCTGGACACTGCGGGACTTGCTGAGGAGAGGAACTGAGTATGGACATATTCGGAGTGCAATGATTATGGCCCACAAATAACTCAATAACTCAATTTCACAAACTAAAGCATGTGGAAATAATCAATATGCTGGAGAAATTAAACATTGATAGCAAGGATCCGGGAATGATAAAAAAACATGTACTGTCAACAAACAGCAGCCATAAGAATTAACAACCAAACAGGACAGTTCCAATGTAAAAAAAAAACAAGGAGAGGGACAAGACTGTGTTCTGTCTCGGGGTTTGTTTTCACTTGACAGCGAAAATATTATGAGATCAATAGTAGATATAAAAAGATTTGAAGTCAAAGGTCACAACATAAACAATTTGCTATATGCGAATGACACAGTCTTAATAGCAACGACAGGGTGAACTACAAGAAATAATAGCACATAATAGTACAAAAAAGCAACAAGAATGGTCTAAGTCTGAATAGTAAGAAACAGAAGTAATAGTCGTATCGAAGAAACAATCATCACCATTAAGCAGCATAAAAATAAACAGAACAAATCTGAATCAAGTGCAAAGTTTGTTATACTTGGGCACAATAATAACATCAGATGGAAGATGCCATTTTTATAGTTGTGTCGTTTTCTCTTGTTTATGAAGTCTTTTGCCTAAATGTTGTAGTTTGTCTTGTTCTTATGTTAGTCTAGTTGCACTATACCATGGTATGTTTATTTGAAATATTTGTTTAGGCGAGTGTTACAACGGCAGTCACCAAACTAATACTGTGAATAGATAGTGCCGATAGTTGTTATTGTTCTCTATGCTTCATTTGTTTATTACACTTATGTGACCTTTGTTAGATCTGCTTGCTATACACGCGACACTGATTAATGTACACAGGTGCCACAATTCAGGTGTGCGTACTGTACAAATAAAATACCGTCAGGTTTCTTCCCTGTACACATATTACTGTGTGATGTAACTGTTAATACTTTTATGTTGATTTAATTTACACGCACAAAATCTGTCAAGTGTGCACCGTAGAATAATGGCATTGTATTGTTTATTTATTATGCATACATGTCATTGTCACGTTTATTTATTGTGTATTCATGTCACTGTCACGTTTATTTGTTATGTATACACGTCACTGTCACGTTTATTTATTATGTCACTGTTAAGTTTGTTTATTTTACATTGGTGACACTGCCAACTTCGTTTACTGTACGCCTATAACATATCCAGGTTTGTTTTACAACACAGATAGCTAGCTAACTTAGGCTTGTTTTCTCTACACATAAGGTTGCTTCAGTAAAATACAATACTCTTTTTTCCCAACTCTTTCCAACATTCGTGCTTGCTTTATTTCTGTGTGGCAAGAGTACTTAAAATTTATGTCAGGAAATAAGGTTTGAAATCTGTAGTATAAACACTTGTCCCCTGTATAAAAATACGCTTTTATTTCCCATACTTATTGAAAACAATAATTGTGTTTAAAAGAGACAAATAAATAGATATAGAAGGAGACAGTGAGAGAGATCACTTATATCATCAGCAGATACAAATGTTATCCTTTAATGTCTTGAGACCCAAAGTTTGTACACTACAATGTCAAGATAACCCTGTGGCTGAGTAATTTGACATTTACCGCAAGGTGTTACCACTGTACTAAATAGCTTGGTGTCATGGCATGGAAAACAGTCAACATCAGAACTGATACGATGCACTGTAGGTAGATTGAAGATTGCGGAAGGACATGGTCGCATACGCCAACCGGTATGGCACATGATGATGATGATGTTACCACTGTACAAGACCATGGATGAAAGTGCAACCTCAATGTTGTTAAAACTTTAGCAGTGAATTATTTTGATGACATTTGGCTTATCAATTCCTGTCAGATACAGATGATGGTAAGAGACTGGTAAGACTTGGTGTGGGATAGATGTGTGTATATATATATATATATATATATATATAATATATATACAGGGAGCCGCAATAGCTCAGTGGTTAGTGAACTGTCCTACAAAGGACAAGAGGTAGGGTTCGATCCCAACCGACGGCTTCTGGTTCACCCAGCCTTAAATGGGTACCGGATTTTTTTTTCTGGGAAAGTAAAGCGGCACGGGCGTAATACAGACCACAGTACCATGAAAATCATGTGCCGAAGGTCTGTAAAATTTATGGTCACTAACACCATATTACATATGCGCCGCTTGGCGTGACAGGGGTACTTTACTTATATATATATAGCAAAAAGATTGACAGATCAAACGTCAAAACATTTCGCGACAAATATCTAAATCCTCAAAAGTTGAAGTGAAAAACAATCCCGTGAGCTGCAATTTAGTTTATAAAAGCCAATCTGCATGCATCACCTTCCGGTCAAGTTCTTGCCGTGTGAAACAAAAATAAAAAATCCAGATTCAATTTGGTATTGAATTATTTGGAAGAAATTCGTTTATCAATTTTAATCTGATTTTGTCACGGTAGATATTTGCAACCAGGTTTGCTTTTCCACTTCTAACCGTACTGTCTTGACTGGTTTCGATGCTTCCCTATAGAAGTGGAATGAAGTATTGGTCAGCTCTGGTTCACAAGCATTCACATGTGAAACAACGAAACTACTCTAACTTTACACGCTTCATGTTGTTTGTGTTCAAGTTAAGATGAAGTATAGTTTACTTTACGCTTTTCTAATTATCTGCGCTATACATCCATTGTGAGAACCGTCTTAAAATGACTCGGGATAATCAATTTGCAAACGTAATCCTCAGGGCGATATAACTCACCCCTGATGTTTTCCTGTCGAGTTATATAACGATCCTGCGAATCAACACGGCTCTTATAATGAGTTCTTGTGAAGGATCTAGTTCGCTGGTATAATTAAGAAAGAGCTGCAAAGCCTCCTCACCAGCCAAAACAAATTGCCTTCGACGGCACACTCTCGCTGAAGTCAAACACAGCTGTAAGTTGGTCTTCATACAATCGTGGCGAATGCAATGATCAATCGATTAAAATGTTTCCTTCTTCTGGCATTTATGACATGCAGTTATATTTCAGCCGAGTAAGTATAGATATTTGTTGCTGAAAATGGCAGGGAATTAATCATAAGTTAGTAAATCCAACGGCGAGCATACTTTGTGTCTTTCATGGAAATGACTGAATATCTGTTGATCTCCCCCTGAGTGTTCATGGGGTGGTGAAATCGATACTTTTAATCAACAATATACATACTTTATAACGCTGTTGCATCAATTTGCTGTGGAGCTTTGTAAATAAAGTTAACAAGACCGTAGTATGCAAATTATCATTTACTTTTAGCAAATTGTGAACAAAGAGTGTGTAATGACTCAGATATGTTTATTACTTTTATCATAATATTTTAACGAACTTTCTAGAACAACTTTGAAAAATAGTCAAAGTGCCTAGTATAAGTAAACAATATAAGTGATAGTGTACAACGAAAGTTCTTTTCATTTAAAAAATGAAGAAATAATAAACGCTAATTTGTATCGTTTTGAAAGGCGGAATTGTAACAGGATTGGCAATAATGGCAAAACAAATAATTCTTGATGCTTCTCGTTTCATGTCTAGCTTCCTTTGAAATGCTATACTTGTTTATATTCATAATTTATTTATTACATCCAATTTGTAACAATATCAAATCAATTTGTATTCATATAAAAACTATAGATTGTATTAATCAGTTCCAAACAAGTGAATATTTAAAAACAAAATCTTCTATAATATACGCGTACAGTACTTAGAACATAAAATCGTACGTATAAGCAATACATGTCTCATCTTCGTCTTTTCTCTTGTCACTGACACCTAAAAGGTGTCGTGGTTTATATCATTTGTCGTTCTTGAGCTGCTCAAACTATCTGAGTTAGTGATTTTCCTTTGTTGTTACATGTCTCTGTCACTGCATCTATCCATCTTTCTCTGGGTCTTCCTCTCGGTCTTTTTCCATGCATTCTCGAGAAGAACGCCATTTGAATAAAAGAAATTCAAATGTCTAATGAAATATTAAATAATCAAACCTGCACTTTACACGAACTGAACAAAACAGGGCAGAAAAATTAAGTGAAAAGTGAAGAGCAAGAGGTGGGAAGGCAATATTAGACAATTGACATGAACTTCGTCACATCTCAGAAAGCTGCTCACGATCATGAAGGTTGAAGGCAACTATCAAGAATTCTCCAACGACAGTCAAAACTACGGAACCAATGATGAAATCTACGGAACTATTGGGTTGTAAGAAAACTATCAAGAGTTCTCAAACGACAATCAAAACTACAGAACTAATGATGAAAACTACGGAACTAATGGGTTGGAAGGAAACTGTCACGAGTTCTCAAACGACAATTAAAACTACCGAACTAATTGGTTGTAAGAAAACTATAAAAAGTTCTCAAACGACAATCAAAACTACAGAACTAATGATGAAAACTACGGAACTAATGGGTTGAAAGGAAACTGTCACGAGTTATCAAACGACAATTAAAACTACGGAACTAATGGGTTGGAAGAAAGCTATCAATAGTTCTCAAACGACAATCAAAACTACAGAATTAGTGGGATGGACGGAAATTACCAAGAGTTCTCAAACGACAATCAAAACTTCGGAACTTATGGGTTGGAAGGAAACTATCATGAATTCTCAAACAACAATCAAAACTCCGGAACTAATGATGAAAACTACGGAACTAATGATGAGGTTAAGAAGGGTTTTTATTGTTTGATTTGTGAGCCACCCTCCATAAGAATATCAAGTATATTGTATAATTTTCTTTTCTAATTGTTTGCACCATAAGATGCTTGCGATTGGCAAGATTTTTTTTTAATGCGTTAATTTAAAAAAAATACATCTTTTTCTACTCTTGGTAATTTTTCAGAAAATTTCTCAAATTATTAATGGCAGTGTTATTGCCTGCTTCTCCCTGCACTGTTATTGTGGATCTTCAGTGGTATGCAATTTTAATACAGCAATTACGAAAACAAAAACACGCAAAAACCATGTAGCAATAATTATCGTCAGCTAAATTTAGAAGAATAAATGTCGAATAGTGTGTTCGATGGGAATTACGCCATACTTGACTGATTCTGGTGCAACATACACGAGTTTTTAATCAAGCACGGGGCACACGAATGCCATGGATCTACCTTGAAATGATCTATAACACAAACACGTGCGCGCGCGCACACACACGCACACATAAATTGCACTATTCTGGAGACCATAAAAATGGGCAAAGCTGAAGTCAAGATGGAAATAAAATAAACGCAAGCGAGAGCTATTAGCTAATGAAAGTTCACTACGGTCAACTTTCGATTCAGTTCATCCCAAACAAAGATAAAGATAGCAGCGAAAATGAATTGATAACCAGTAAAAATGCTTATTATTACTGAAGGGAGGTCAAAAAGTAATGCACACCAATTTTTTTCTCGGAAACTATTCGGGCAAAATGTGTAAAATTTTCACAGATTGTAGCTGAACATCCCCTTTACACCCCTATTTTTCAACATAATCTCCGTCCAAGCGTATTGCCTTACGCCAACGCGAAACTAGGTCATGAATGCCTCGTTTGTACCAAGTTTTGTCCTGCTCGCGTAGCCATTTTTTAACTGCACGGATCACATCCTCATCATTGTCAAAGTGTTTCCCACGCAGGAATTTTTTGAGTGGTCCAAACAGATGGAAATCTGAGGGAGCCAGATCAGGGCTGTAAGGAGGATGGGGCAGTACAGTCCAACCAAATTTGTTGATTGCTTCCCGTGTTACCAGACTTGTGTGAGGGCGTGCATTGTCATGTTGAAGCAACAAATCTGCAGATGGCTTATTAGGCCGAACTCTGTGGAACCGATTTTTGAGTTTTGTCAGTGTATTGATGTAAGCTGTCGAGTTGATTGTCTCACCTCTTGTCATTACATCAACAAGAATCACACCATCAATGTCCCAGAAGACAGTGATCATCACCTTTCCGGCTGATGGAGATGTTTTGAATTTTTTTCTTTTTGGTGACTGCGGATGATGCCATTCCATTGACTGCATTTTTGTTTCAGGCTCATAATAATGTGCCCACGTTTCGTCACCGGTAACAATTTTTGACAAAAACATTTCTCCTTCAACACCGAAACGCTCCAACAATTCAGAACAGAATGTTTTCCTTTGAACTCTGTGATCATTTGTTAGGCACCGAGGAACCCATCGAGCGCAAATCTTTGAATATCCGAGAGTTTTAAAAATTGCGATTGCACTTCCCTTGCTGACTGTAAGCTGCAATGCCAATTGCTGACTAGTGATACGCCTATCCTTACGAATAATGGCATCAGCCCGGTTTAACATGTCTGTGCTAGTAGCCGAGGCAACACGTCCAGAACGCGGTAAATCATGCAGCTCCACTCGTACACTTTCTGCAGCTTTAATTCTCTGAACCCAGCGACTAACTGTGCTCCTATCGACTGCAGAACATTTGTTCACTGCACACAGTCGTTTATGAATGTTTGCCACAGTTTCTTTTTCCGCAACCAGAAATTCTATGACAATTCGCTGTTTGTAACGGACATTGTTGACAAGCTCCATTTTAACGGTTCATAGATTGCGTAATATTTATCAGAATGCTGTGCAATTTGGTGCCCATAATTGGAACATGTCATATTCCAAGTGTGCAAAATTTCATATTCCTATCTTTATTATTAGCCGAGAAAAAATTGGTGTGCATTACTTTTTGACCTCCCTACGTACATTCATGAATACAGAAACCTCTGACAAGAATAACTAAACTAATGACATTCACATTTGGTACCTATTTCTTTATATTTGAAAAAAAAAAAAACATTTATTTGTTTTTTTTTTTTTTTCATAAAACGGCAAATTATCATGACACCTAAGTTTAATGATAATCTATTAGAAGTAAATTTCTCAAACCTTCAAATGTCTGGCTGGAAGATTGGGGAAAATACAGAAAATACAAGTGCAAGAAAATGTTTAGATAAAAATGATTTCCGGGGAAGAAAGTCACAGATAAAACAGTTCTATAAAATAGTTAACGATTTATATCAAAACTGAAAAGTATGTTGCTTCGTTGGAACAGAATTAAAGGAACATAGAAAACAGATATGTCGAACAGAAAACAAACAAATGTATGTACAATAAGGCCCAAGGTAGGATATTTTAACTTTTTGGGTAGCACATGACTGAAAAATCCTAAGTATCTACACGGAAGCTCCAATAATCAGAGCAAAAAGAAACAAGTTAAACATAAACAAAATAAAAGACAATTCTAAAGAGATCGAAAGAAAAGTGATGAAAGTAGCAAATATAAAACACATAATTTAGGGGGCTGGTGGTCTAATGTTGAGACGTAAGCCTCTGAAAAAGAAGGTCTCGGCTTCGATTTCCACCGCCGGTATGAAATTAAACAAAATATAAATATGTGATTTCGTGGCCTTTACCCTCCCCTGGTCTCTGCTACTGAGATCCGATAGTTAGCCCTCTCTCGAACAACTGCAAAAAAACAGAAGGTCCCGCGTGCATTTTGCGAACGTTAGCAGTCGAAAACTGAAAATAAAACCGTAACAGTTGAAAATTGAAAAAAGTACGGGCAAAATGAAAGGAGAAAGTCTAACCAAACAGTTAAAACTCTCCACGATAAAAATCAGAGTATCTCTGAAGTCGAAGGATATCTTCCTATATGGTGAGGGACACCTGACCACACGTCTTCTGGTGTAAAAAAAAAAAAAAAATAAGTGATATTAAACCAAAATTTAATCCCTCGGGACTGCCCTAGAGATATAAAGTTGGCAAACGCTAGCAAACAACACACAAATTGAGGCTTGGCAAGACAACCAATAACACGAAACAAAATCGATACTAACGATAAGTATATAAAAGAAGCCTACATGAAGAATATAAATCAATATTTACATTAAAAATTATGTGAGAAAAGAATTGAAAGCGTGCGAGTTTAAAGAACGAAAGCGGGCTATAGGGTTTAAGAGTGAACATATCACATTTACCCAAAGAACAGGAGATAATGCCAGTAAATTGGATGTCTTCGTGGTAATTGAGATGGACTGTCACGGGAGTGATAAGATATGCTCTAGGAAATTATCCACTAATTGAGCTAAGGTCAACATGTAAATTTATTAACAGAGTTAATCATATATATGATGTTATGGGAAACAGAGGAATCCATCTATAATATCAAAATTGTCTTTAGGGAAAATAACCTAGTCAGTCTCAAGCACATCCGGACATGAGTAGCTAAAACTGTGGCGCCGCTTGGAAGTGTTCCGAGGTGGTGATGAACAGCGTTGTATAAGTGACCACGATTATACAAGTCTAGAAGGTTTCTATACAGCTTGAGCGCAACTAGAGGAGGATCAAAGAAGGGAAATTGTGCGGCAGGGTCAGAACAAAGAATTATAAGTAACAACTTATTTATGAGTGCAGCTAAGTTATGGGAATGATGGGTTCCAGAGAAAACGGGACAAGAAGAGTGATGTATGGGGATGAGAGTATCTCATTAGAAATGAGGATTGCGCGTTTGAAAACAGATGAGAGGACTATTAAAGAACGAAAAAATCTAGCGTTACAAGAGTCCAATGCAAGAAGTCATCACATTGGTCACGGATTCGATGGAAACTAAGAAATTGCGAGAAAGAAGTAGAATCACATCAGGACAATGAGTGAGAGGATGTGTAAATGACCTAAGAATGAGCATCTGTAGGCGTTTATATAATAGATGTTTTAAGGCTCGAAGGATCAATGAATAGAGCTATGCCTAGAAATGTGATAACTGTAGTAAAACGAGTGTTCCACTTTGATCGATCGGTGGAAATATTGATATAATCTAAGGATGTAGCAATCTATCTGAAACCTAAATACCATCGTCTGTATATCGATGATACATCAATAGGGCCCTACTATCGTAGAAGGCGGGCATGCGATACTCGAGGTGGTCAACGAAGAGTAAAGCATACCTATGCCCATCTGTGACCCATAACAACTCGCTAGTTTGATCACAAAATGTATCACTTTAATTCAAATTTGTGACGAGGACTAATTTTGCTATTTAATGGACATTACAAACTCAAACACGAACAACTTGCGGTGATTACCTAGGCACGCGGCCTTTTCTTCGATCCTATTTCTCCCCGACAGACCCGAGAAATGGGATAATGCCCACCAATATAGAAGGACATTAAAACGCTATCCCCCTTCCCACATTAACTAACATTATTTAAATGATTTTAATTATTATGACGTTGTCTTCCCAGGAAATGTGTCTACCAGAGAACGAAGAAAACAACATGACCAGCCCATGCAGTCAAGCAATCACCCTGATATTTGTAGGCGGCTGGCAAGTAGACAGCGCGGAGACAATCAAAATAAATCGTTGGACTAACAGTTCTGGAGTGCTACTTAACAACATCAAGAATGGAAAAGGAGACTGCGTCATGTACAAGTAAATGATGTAAAACTATTACTCTTATCGTTCTTCTCCTTCATTCATTAAATGAAAATGATCTCTTACGTTTGCAGCTGTGTCTTCTTTACAAACAATTTAAATTTTTTTTTTCGTTTTCAGTACTATTCTTTATTCGTTTTCTTGCACAAAATATTATTTCCAATTTTGTTGGTCATTTAATTTTATAATTTAGTGCTAAGTCTCTTATTTTTTTTTAGTTTTGTTCTATTTTCTCCAGCTTTTTTCTTATCAACCAATATCATAACTTTTATAGCACGTCGGTATGGAGTCTTCAAAGTTGTCATAAGTTATCACATTTTTTAAAGTCACTATATCATTAATAGACCAAGCAATGCCATTTATATCATAAGATCTTTAGTAGAAAGAGCCATAGAGGGAAAGACAGATCTATACCTATGTTTCATAGATTACACCAAGGCATTTGACAAAGTAAAGCACCAAGAAATAATCAACATTTTAAAAAGCATAAACGTAGACAGCAAAGATCTAAGAATAGTAAAGAACATGTACTGGCAACAAACAGCGGCCATAAGAACTGGAAACCAATTGGAATGTTTCAACAAATAAAACAGGGTGTTAAACAAGGTTGTGTGCCGTCACCAGATTTGTTCAATATTTATAGTGAGATTATTTTAAGAACCATAAGGGGCATGCCTGGAATAACAATTGAGGTCATAATATAAATAATCTAACGCTTGCTGATGATACAGTCTTAATCGCTAAGAGTGAAAATGAGTTACAAGAAATGTTGGGCATTATAGTGAAAGAAAGCAAAAATAAAGGACTCAGCCTTAATAGCAAAAAGACGGAGGTAATGGTAACAACTAAGAAAAAGACATCACCTCAGTGCAGAATAAAGACAAGTGGAACAATATTAAAACAGGTAAATGAATTTAAATATTTGGGAACTTTGTTAACCTCAGACGGAAGATGTACAAAAGAGGTGAGATGCAGAATGGATCAGGCAAAAGCAGCTTTCCAGAAAATGAGGAAGATACTATGCAATCCATTTTTGACAACAGAAACAAGAAAAGAGTTCTTAAATGTTATGTAGAGCCAGTCTTAACATATGGATGCGACATCATGGACAATTGGACAACATACAAGAAAATCACTGGAGTCTGTAGAAATGTGGTTTTACAGAAGAATGTTGAGAGTACCATGGACAGCTAATTAGAGTAATAAAGATGTTCTGAGAGAGGTCAAAGCAAAAAGAGAGCTAATTCCCAATATTAGGAAGAAACAATCATCATTTTTTGGCCTGTAATGAGAAGAGAACAACTGGAATATATTGTGACAACTGGAAAAATTGAGGGACGAAGAGATAGAGGGAAGCAAAGAGAAAAAATAACAGACAGCTTAAGAGAATTGCTTGGCAGAAGGTCAACAACAGAAAATTATAAATAGCTGCCGAGATCGAAAGTTGTGAGAGACATGATCACCTACGCGAGTAGGCCCGGTACTTGATGATGATGATGATGATGATATCATTAATATCATGTACTATAAAAAATAAGTGAATATGATTATATCTTTGTTATGTAAAAGGTATAAGAAAGAAGAACAGAAAATTGAAGCCTTTGAATGTGGATTTATGGAAGAATTGGATGGAAAGAAGTAAAACAAATGATGAAGTCTTAAAATAGCTAAAGATGAAAAGAGAACCACTAAACACAATTCAAACAAGGCAAATGAGATTTTAAGGGCATATTAAAGACACAGCAGCCAACTAAAAGTAATCTTGGAAGGGAAAATACAAGTTAAAAGGGGCAGAGGCAGATCGTGACTAACATGGACAAGTAACATCAAAAGATGGACAAGTCAGCCTAGACAACCTGCACCATCAAAGCAAGAGAGAACGGAATGACGCTCCATGTTAGCCAACCTTCGCGATGCGGAGACGACATTCAATGATGATGATGATGATATGTAAATAAATAAATAAAAATTGTGTATTATAGTTTGTATAAAGTTGCATGTCAATAGTAAACACACAAACAAAACTGTTTGAATTTTGTTACATTCAAATTTTACAACTACAGTTAAAGGTCACTTTTTGTTGGTAAAGAATTCTTCACGCAAAGGAAACAATCAGGTTTCAAAATGTATTATAGAATTTTGTTTACTTACAATGTGATAGTTAACTTTTAGCATTACGGATTTCAAAAGGTGTCATAAAATAGTTCAGCAACCAACGTTAAAAGCACGTTTCTTAAAGCATCTAGTTAAAAGAAAAACTTCATCTATAATATAATCTATAATTTCCAACTTTATAACAAGTCTTTCTTTCTTTCCTACTTTTCTTTCGTTCATTCTTCTCTTCCTTATTTCTTTTTTGTCTTTCTTTATTCACTTCAAGTTAAGAGAAATTAAGGAAGGCAGTCTCCCTTCTATAGTACACACAGCTGCTGACAGGAAAAGTGTGTGGGGGGGGGGGGTGTGGATGTCTAGGTTCGCAACGATTTTGAAGGAAGGAGCTGGTAAGGCCTTGTATCGGGCTGAGGGTATAAGAAGGACCTAAGGTGTTAGGTGGCCAGAACCAATCAGAAAACAGCGACAAACTACAGACTTCAGACTGCCGTGAAATCCTGACAGCCAACTAGCAATGTAGACTGCTAGAAAGAGATTAAAGAAGATCAGTAATAGCAACACAAACATTAAACGCCAAGAAACATATGACACAATACCCGCATGGCAGTAAATCTGAAATGACAAAAGACATGTATCTATGATAGCAACATAGAGTTGTGAATTATGAACAATTTCGCAAACAGCAAGGAAGAAAACTTATTCATTCGAAACAAAATACTAAATAAAAATTCGTAAGATACCTTGGATAAAGAAAAAGTGCAATGAAGACATATTAAAAGATTTAAACATTAAAAATAACCGGCCTAAAAAAAACCCATTCTACAGAGAAAATTAAAATATTATGGCCACGTCAAAGACATAGCACGCTAGAAAGATCAATAATTAAATGTATGGTTCCTGGACGACGCATCAGGGGCAGACCAAGAAAACGGTGGTTTAAGACATCAAGAAAATCTTGAACATGACAACAGAAGACATGGAAGATATGGCTAGAGACAGATTCATTCGGACAGGTTGTTAAAAATTCAACGTTCTGTGGAAGATCTGACTAGAGACAGATTCATTCGGACAGGTTGTTAAAAATTCAACGTTCTGTGGAAGATCTGACTAGAGACAGATTCATTCGGACAGGTTGTTAAAAATTCAACGTTCTGTGGAAGATCTGACTAGAGACAGATTCATTCGGACAGGTTGTTAAAAATTTCAACGTTCTGTGGAAGATCTGGCTAGAGACAGATTCATTCGGACAGGTTGTTAAAAATTCAACGTTCTGTGGAAGATCTGACTAGAGACAGATTCATTCGGACAGGTTGTTAAAAATTCAACGTTCTGTGGAAGATCTGACTAGAGACAGATTCATTCGGACAGGTTGTTAAAAATTCAACGTTCTGTGGAAGATCTGGCTAGAGACAGATTCATTCGGACAGGTTGTTAAAAATGCAACGTTTTGTGGAAGATCTGACTAGAGACAGATTCATTCGGACAGGTTGTTAAACATGCAACGTTCTGTGGAAGATCTGGCTAGAGACAGATTCATTCGGACAGGTTGTTAAAATTTCAACGTTCTGTGGAAGATCTGACTAGAGACAGATTCATTCGGACAGGTTGTTAAAAATGCAACGTTCTGTGGAAGATCTGACTAGAGACAGATTCATTCGGACAGGTTGTTAAAAATGCAACGTTCTGTGGAAGATCTGGCTAGAGACAGATTCATTGGGACAGGTTGTTAAAAATGCAACGTTCCGTGGAAGATCTGGCTAGAGACTGATTCATTGGGACAGGTTGTTAAAATGCAACGTTTCTGCACAGGACATGCGACCTGATGATGATGATGATGTGATTCACTTCCTATTTTCCCATTCATGTCTAGGTGTCGAGGGGATGCAAAGTTCTGAGTTGTGGCCCTTTTGGCGGCTCCAGTCATTGTCACCTGATGTTGTTGGGGAGTTTCTTCGATGTTGTATGTCCATAATACCCTGAGTCTGCTTCTTCTATTCTGCCTTCTCCTCTTTTAAAATATGCTTTCTATTGTAAGGAATCACACGGCATTCTTTCTAGATGGACAAACCAGTTTATTTGTTGTTTCTGTATGTAGCTTAATCTTGGTTCAACGCTTACTTTTCCTCTTATAATATAATTTCTTATTCTGTCTTTTCTGTCACTCCAAACGTTTTTCTCAGACATCTCATCTATGTGATAACACGCTTTCTTTTATGCTTAGTCGCATGTTTGGCATTGGTAACACAATGTGGAAATGAATATATGCTGTATAAGATGTTTATTGGAGGTAGTAAGTATTGCCTTGTGATGAAGTATAGGGGATAGCTGACCCAATATTTTGCTTGACTTGTTCCATCGGTTGTATTATAAAAGTAAACGTTGAAATTAGATTTATACGCAGTCACTAATTGTATTCCTTCTGGGTTTTAAAGAAACAAGTATTAGTAAATGATAATGGGCTGCTTCTCTCTGGCGTGACATCTCCATTAGATATTCCGTGATTGTTCAAATGTGACACCGCTCTCAGCTTCAAGGATATCACAGCCTAGAGTAATATGAATTATACAATTAATTCCCGCACATAATTCTTTTATTTCAGTTTATTATATTGTTGAACAAGTTAATGTAGACAGTATGTGAGACCACGACTTTATTACTTTAGAACCATAGTGAACTAACAAACTAGAAGCGGCTCATATTTATTTCATAGCTGAGATATTTGACTCTACTACTGTGGACTCTACTTTTCGTTATGCTAAGCATGCGACCTTTATTTCTCGCCGGCGTAATAGTTGTTTGTTTAAATATTATCCTTTCTGGTCTTCACTTAACCGTCATTTGAAGATTCGTGCCGTATATTCTATTCTCCCTTTAAGAAAGAGTTTAATTTTCAGGGGCGTATATAGCCGCAATCAATTATTTAATTTTCAATAACATCTTTGTGATGGTAATTCACTATCAACCCTTACGTATGCGTGTGAGAGCTGGAAAACAACAAGAGATATAGAAGCAAGGTTGACGCATTCGAAATAAATGTCTAAGGAAAATACTTGTATAGAATGGAACGAATTCAAACAAACGAGGAAATTAGAGAAATCGCCAATCAACAACTAATATCTTCAGTAATAAAGAAAAACGATGGTCATACGTTGGACATGTGATGAGAAGAGATAATAATCGAATAGCAAAGCAAGCCCTCATATGGAAACAACAGGTAAAGAAAAAGAGGAAGACCCAGGGAGACCTGAGAAGAACATTGATGAGAGAGGCAAGGCAGCAGGAATCGGCTCCCTCAATGAGATAGAACTGCTTGCACAGAACAGAGACAGATGGCGAGATTTGATAAATATCTTTAAAAGAAACTGCTAGAAAAAAATTCATATAGGAGAAGGTGTATCTTGGTCAACGCCCTATGGCCGGTTACGGCTCGAAGGTCAATAGATAGATAGATAGATGGTAATTCAAATCTCAATTTTATTGGGTATTATCTACATATATGTTCCATGTTTGTTATTTATACATCAGCTATCGACCGCTTGTCCTCTGATTTCCAATTTTACAAATCTATCTAGTGCATCGTCCTATTTATGCTACCTTGTGTCGTCAACTATGTCTGTCGATTTTAGCTTCAGTAACTAAACGTATAGCTGAGTTTTAAACAATTAAAATAGCGATTGTGGGAGGAGATAGCTGAGATGTCTAGAGCAGTGTTCCTCAACCGAGGTCATGAGGTCCCTGGAGGCAAAGGTAAAAATGACATAATGTGAGAGTGGGTGGTAGGTGTCCACGGCACGAGGTGGGGATGGGGGCACGCATAGGCCTAGGGGATCATGCACAGAGATTTAAATGTTTGTAGGATACAGCGTTCAAATACCACTTCTTCATTGTCCCATTAGCTTACAAGAGAAGATATAACCATTATAGCTCAATAGCCAACTACAGCTTCATAGCCAACTATAGCTGCATAGCCAACCATAGCTCCATAACCAACTATAGCTCCATAACCAACTATAGCTCCATAGCAACTTATAGCGCTATAGCCAACTATAGATCCATAGTCAACTACAGCTCCATAGCCAACTATAGCTCCATAACCAATCATAGCTACATAGGTAACTATAGCTCCAAAGCCAACTATAGCTCCATAACCAATCATAGCTACATAGGTAACTATAGCTCCATAGCCAACTATAGCTCCATAGCCAACTATAGCTCCATAACCAATCATAGCTACATAGGTAACTATAGCTCCATAGCCAACTATAGCTCCATAACCAATCATAGCTACATAGGTAACTATAGCTCCATAGTCAACTATAGCTCCATAATTAACGTGTAGCGCCATAGATAACTATAGCTCCATAGACAACTATAGCTCCATAGCCAACTATAGCTCCATATACAACTATAGCTCTATAACCAACTATACCCTCATAGACAGCTATAGCTCCATAGCCAACTATAGATCAATTGACAACTATAGCTCAAAAGCCAATTAAAGCTTCATAACAACTATAGCTCCATAGCCAACTATAGTTTCATAGCCAACTATAGCGCCATAGCCAACTATAACTCCATAGACAACTATACCTCCATAGACAACTATAGCTCCATAGACAACTATAGGTCCATAGCCAACTACAGCTCCATAGCCAACTATAGCTCCATAGCCAACTATAGCTGCATAGCCAACTATATCTCCATAGCCAACTATAGCTCAATAGCCAACTATAGATCCATAGCAACTATAGCTCCGTAGCCAACTATAGCTCCATAGCCAACTATAGGTCCATAGCCAACTATAGCTCCATAGTCAACTATAGCTGCATAGCCAACTAAAGCTCCATAGTCAACTATATCTTTATAGACAACTATA
This sequence comes from Megaustenia siamemsis, assembly GCA_032433765.1. Lineage (NCBI taxonomy): Eukaryota > Metazoa > Mollusca > Gastropoda > Stylommatophora > Ariophantidae > Megaustenia > Megaustenia siamemsis. The sequence continues at coordinate 118,180,921 of JAVIAB010000092.1, read as the reverse complement.
GCTCCATAGCCAACTATAGCTCCATAGCCAACTATAGCTCCAC
>JAVIAB010000092.1:118170878-118175878 GCA_032433765.1 Megaustenia siamemsis | reverse complement strand
GTGGTTATTTAACTTCTGACAGGCTAGTGGACAGTGAAATTTTCGTTATTAAGTGGAAATGTGTTCTTTTTTTCAATCGAGATAGATCTATCAGTAATAGGTTATTGCTATATTAGTGAACGCCTATATTCTACGGCGAATTTTGTGTCCAGTTCACTCACTAACTTGTGAGAAGACTCGGGAGAGTTCAAAGGCTACGGGAGTAATCCCAGACAGAAAATCCGGAGGGAGGGGCCCTAAGGCAATCGGTGGTGTATTATCCATCTTCTGGCATTCTTTGCAACTTAACTTTGGTTCCAAACGTTAAGACCTCGTTCCCTCTTTGGAACGCTTCAAAGAGGAGCCGAGAGGAGGGGAGTGCGTTTTTAACAAAGCGCTATTTTTATATTGTGCTTCCCCAGGCATAGCAAGCAAACAATAGTGTCAGTTCTACACTTGTTGGGACTCAACAGTAGGAAAACAAGATTCAAATTTACCAAAGTTGTGTGTTTAGTACAATTCTATACATATCAGAAACTTGAAACACTTATGCAGGGCAGGAGAAAAAGTTAAACAAGCCTTCATGTGCATTGCTTTCGAAAGATTATAAACATCAAATGGCAGGACAAAATAGCAAACTTTAATGTTTTACAACGAGCCAAACTCCCATGATTCATTACAATACTTAGAAGTCGGAGACAAAGGTGGCTGGAAATGTAAGAAGAATGTCAAACACTCGTATTCCTAAACAAATATTGAATGGTGAACTTAGAGACTGAAAGAGAAGGGACAACCCTGTCCTGAGATATAAGAATGTTTGCAGGGCTTCGTTGAGTGAATTCTTTAACAATGAAAGAAACTGGGAAGATCTGACTGCAGACTGTAGCACTTTGGAGAACGGCACTGCTACAATCGAAACAGCTTTAATAGTAAATTCAGAAGATAAAAGGAGCAGGAGAAAGGAGATGAGACCAGGCAAGGAAAACATCTTGTTCATTCAGCGGTCGATTTTGTCTATCCAATATTGGCAGATTCAGCCACGAGAGACGCCGTTCAGCAAAAACAACATCCAGTATAAGACACTAATATTTTATCAAACTACCTGCTTATCATGACTGCTTGCTACCAACTGTCTGTCAAGACACTAAAGACCATATACATGTATAGTATTTGTCCTGTTTTACTCGTCTCACATTTTAAAGCGTGGAAAGTCAGCTATTTTCACAGGCTCTCTCTGATGCTGGTAACTTGTATAGTCTTGCGAAGCAGTTGAGAAATCCTTTATTTTACTTTACTATGCATTTTAATATTAGACAAAAGAGACAAAGAGTGAATTACTGTAGACCTGAAGAAAATGTAAACAAATAGGACAATAAAAGTAAAGTAAAGTACCCCCGTCACGCCAAGTGGCGTATAGGTAATACGGTATTAGTTACCATCAATTTTACAGACCTTCGGCACATGATTTTTGGGGTAATGAGGTCAGTATTACGCCCGTGCCGCTTTACTTTCCCAGAAAAAATCCGGTACCCATTCAAGGCTGGGTGAACCCGGAAGCCGTCGGTGGGATCGAACCCTACCTCTTGTCCTTTGTAGTCCAGTTCACTAACCACTGAGCTATCGCGGCTCCAAATAGGACAATAGAGTGTGAATTTGTGTGGCCCAGGGAATTAGTACCAAGCTATATCATAGGATGAATACTTGGAGCTTTGGGATAATAAAAAAAAAAAACAATAGAGAGCGAATACATATAGCCTAGAATTAGTAAGCAAGCAGAATAGCAAAGAGACAATATGTGAAAAGTAAAATAAAATAAAGAATGTTCGGGGCTAGTTATTACAACAAGGTGATCGTCTAGGAACGCCAAAGTACAGAGCGCCAGCTTTACCCATCTAAAAAGAAGAGGTAGATCGTTAGATCTTTAAGATTCTTTGTTAGAGAAAAATACTATTTAATTTTTAAAATAAATATTTTTTTTTAATTTGTAGTTGAGTATGTTTTGCGATTTAATCTTCTCTAATTTCTATACAATTTCGCAACCTCGTGGTACTTCAAAGTCAATTTTTGTGCTCAGACCTCACCAAATTCAAATTAAGGATTTGCAAATACAAATTTCAAGAAATGTTTGAAACTAGAATATTAATTAAAATAATATAATAAATACTGACATAACAGATTTAACTAACGAAATACACAAAACAATGCGAATTGCGCAGAAAAAAGTGTCCATGCAAAACAATTTAGAAAAAAATGGATTACGGGCTTGAGAATTTGTTGGGAAACTGCTAGTATCTGTCCAGATGTGAGTCACTGGTCTAACACTAATATTTCAATAGTAGGAAATTGCATCTACAATCGATTTTATTGAATTAATTAAAAACGTCACCAAAGCAAACCCTGGAATTGTTTCTTCTTTCGCAGTTTATGTATTTAATAATTAATGGGTGGCTGGGAGGTAAGATATTGGCCTCTTGGCTTGACGGTCCCGGATTCGAAGATGGTGAAAGTCTTTCACTTTGAGTCTTCGAATCTCTGGTTTCATTGTAGCTATGCTATATTCTCTCTCCTCAGTTCCCCCCTCACACACACACACACACACACACACACACACTCACACACACACACACACTTCCTCACCCGTTTCCTGGTCTCTGGGTAGTGAGATCCGATGTGTAGCCCTTTTGAATAACAGCGACAAATATGAGGTGCCGTGCGCTCCTGTGTGTGTGTGTATCTATCTATATTATATATACGTGTGATGAGAAGAGATAGTAACCGAATAGCAAAGTAGGCCCTCATGTGGGAAACAACAGGTAAGAGGAAAAGAGGAAGACCCAGAGAGACACTGAGAAGAACTTTGATGAGAGAGGCAAGAGCAGCAGGAATCGGTCCCTCAATGAGATAGAGCTGCTTGCACAGAACAGAGACAAATGGCGAGATTTGATCAAATATTTTTTTAAGAATTGAAAACTGCTAGAACAAAAATTCAGATAAGAGACGGAGTATCTTGGTCTACAACCTATGGGCCGGCTGCGGCTCGAAAGGTCAATATATATATATATATATATATTAAAGACAACCGGAGACAATATGTTGGGGCACATACATTTTCTTTGCCTATGAACGTCAGATACACATGCACCGGCCATAAGAATAAATGCTTGCTGCCCAGCATCTGTAAATAAAAACAAAACCCCATTCAATAATGCATGTTTTGTGCTCCTGGAGTTATTAGAAAAAACAATTCTAAAGAAACATAAAGAGATAGTGCTTATAGCTGCGAAATCTGTAAATAACGATAAGCTTTACATAGTTGTTTATTTTCACCTGAAAGTGATTTTCTAGTTCAAATCTTGGCAATTGAGCAAGATTTATGGATGAAGATGTCCTGAATCAAGTAAATTCCATTTTTTTTCTTTCAATTGATATTTTAAATTTTTAATTTGTATTTAGTCTATAATAAATATTTATGTGTGAACAATATTGTAGTTGTTGATGGTCGTAATGAAAAGATGAATGATAGGTAAACCAGTGTGTTGAGTGGCGATGCACTTGTTAATATTTAACCACAAATATTTTTGTTCATTTTAAAATGCAGCTTCCTCTAATCACTTTGAATTGTAATAAAAGAAGTGTGTTTTTTTTATTCCTGGAAAGACACAAATGAGCAGCAAACAAACTGAAGAATAAATCAGAAACAACAGTGAATAACGAGTGAATACGTGTGCCCTGGAAGTCTATAAACAAAATAAAATTGAGTTATTGAATTATTAGCGGGTCATCATCATTGCACTCTGAACATGTCCATGGGTACTCAGATCCCCTCCTCAGCAAGTCCCGCATTGTTGAGCGATTAACGACTCCAGTTATGTGATGGTTGAAATGTCTTCTTATACGGCCACTAAGTTTATTGTTTCTGGCTGTGCCCACCTTAACTCCTATCTCTTTCATCCGAAGGAGTGACGTGGACTCGTGGTTGTCGAAGTTCTGTGCCCTTCCAACAACTCGGAGGGCATTGATGATGTCCGATCCATGGGTTGACCGTCTTCAACCACATCGCAGCTAGCCAACCTGTCCGCTCTTCATTTCCCCGTAATCCCGCATATCCATGGATGTAGACAGAGGCGACCTTACGTATTTTCGACTTCTGAAATTACTCTGCCATTGCATACGTACAAAGCCTGCCTCCACTTTTTTATCATAGTAAGTGAGTAAAGAGCCCGGTCTCGCCAAGTGGCGTATAGGGAATATAGTGTTAGTGACCATAAATTTTACAGACCTTCGGGTTATGATTTTTGTGGTAATGTGGTCTTTATTACGCCCGTGCCGCTTTACTTTCCCGGAAAAAAATCCGGTACCCATTAAAGGCTGGGTGAACCCGGAAGTTGTCGGTTGGGATCGAACCTTACCTCTTGTTCTTTGTAGTCCAGTTCACTAACCACTGAGCTGTCGCGGCTCCAAATTTTTTATCATGCTTTATCAAGTCACTCAGTATGCAGGAATGGATGTAGTCTTGTGCTCTAACCAGATGAATGTCTTGGTCACTGCCATCACCTCCATCGCACATTACTCGTGGTCAAAACGTATGCACCACTCTCTTTCTTGATCTGCTTGCCGAGCGTGCTGTAAATGCCTATGCACTCATCTTTTGTCTTTTTTTAGATCCGTCTGTATAGATTATTGCATCTTTCTCATCGGGATAACCACAGATGAGACTGTTGACCTCCGCATTGACCACGACTGAGTTCTGTTTCCTACATTTCCTGTCGAGTGACAATACACGAGAATGTGCCCCTGAATGAAGTAGACACCTGTATCCACTCCTCGCCAGCGTTGATATTGGTAAGCCCACAGACCTGTTTGACGACATCTTCTGCTCGGCCCACCCATGATTTGCCTCTTTTTAGCCTGGCACCTTTCCCTGTGTTGAACTCGTCGTACAATGGATGCTCCTTAACTGCACTTATCTTCAGGTATACTGCCCTCCAGATCTTGATCCTGTCATCCATGGTTGGAAAGGC
>JAVIAB010000092.1:117888378-118165878 GCA_032433765.1 Megaustenia siamemsis | reverse complement strand
AGTGAAACTATCCTATTAATATATTACAGGTTTGATAGATAGAACGTTCTGCCTCTTGCACTTTTGATGGCCTCTCTCATTGTCTTATTTTTGCTAATTGATGTGGTTATGGTGTTCCGTTTATGTTGTTTGTCCATCTTACTCTGGGTCTGGCTCTTGCTCTTCTCTTTTCTCCTCTTTTAATATATGCATTGAACGGTAAGGACATAACATTTTGTCTAGATGGAACAACCAGTTTATTTGTAGTTTCTGTATGTAGCTTTATGGATGTGAATCATGGACAATAGGACAACAGATAAGAAAATCACTGGAGTCTGTAGAAATGTGGTTTTACAGAAGAATGTTGAGAATACCATGGACAGTTAAGAAGAGTAATGAAAACGTTCTGAAAGAGGTCAAAGCAAAAAAACGCTAATTTCCAAAATTAGGAAAAAACAATCATCATATTTTTTGGCCATGTGATGAGAAAAGAACAGCTGCAATATATTGTAACAACTTGAAAAATTGAGGGACGAAGAGATATAGGGAGCAAGGATAAAAAATACCAGACAGCTTAAGAGAATGGCTTGGCAGAAGGTCAACAATAAAAATGATAAATAACTGTCGAGATTGAAAGTTGCAGAAAGACATGATCACCTGCGCTAGCAGGCCCGGTACTTGATGATGATGATGATGTATGTATGTTGCTTAGGATTGGCTCAATGTCTGCTTTTTCTCTTATAATGTCATTTCTGATTCTGTCTTTTCTGTTTATTCCAAGCGCTTTTCTCAGATATCGCATTTCTATGGTGACAAGCTTTCTTTTCTGCTTAGGTGACCATGTCTGGCATTGATTGCACAATGTTGGAATGAATATACTTTGTATATTTTGTTTCTTGGTGGTAATAGGGTATTACTTTGTGTAGAAGTATTTGGGATAGCTGGCCCAATATTTAGTTTGCTTTTTGCATCGTTTGTTTAATTCGTCATCGATGTTACAGTCTTAAGAGAACGTTGTTCACTGATATAACAACGTATATATATATTTATATATAGTATATATTATTTAAAGTTTGTTAATAGTTTTATAACTTAATGTTCTATCATCGTCATCAAGTACCGGGCCTAATGGCGTAGGTGATCATGTCTCTCCACAACCTTCGATCTCGGCAGCTATTTATCATTTCTGTTATTGACCTTCTGCCAAGCCATTCTCTTAAGCTGTCTGTTATTTTTTCTCTTTGCTTCGCTCTATCTCTTCGTCCCTCAATTTTTGCAGTTGTTACAATATACTCCAGTTTATCTCTTCTCATTACATGACCAAAAAATGATGATTGTTTCTTCCTAATATTGGAAATTAGCTCTCTTTTTGCTTTGACCTCTCTCAAAACATCTTCATTACTCTTCTTAGCTGTCCATGGTACTCTCAACATTCTTATGTAAAACTACATTTCTACAGACTCCAGTGATTTTCTTGTCTGTTGTCGTATTGTCCATGATTCGCATCCATATGTTAAGACTGGCTCTACATAACATTTAAGAACTCTTTTTCTTGTTTATATTGTCAAAAATGGATTGCATAGTATCTTCCTCATTTTTTGGAAAGCTGCTTCTGCCTGGGTCATTCTGCATCTCACCTCTTTTGTACATCTTCCGTCTGAGGTTAACAAAGTTCCGAAATATTTAAATTCATTTACCTGTTTTAATGTTGTTCCACTTGTCTTTATTTTGCACTGAGGTGATGTCTTTTTCTTTGTTGTTATCATTACCTCTGTCTTTTTGCTATTAAGGCTAAGTCCTTTATTTTTGCTTTCTTTCACTATAATGTCCAACATTTCTTGTAACTCATTTTCACTCTTAGCGATTAAGATTGTATCATCAGCATACATGATGTTCTATAGCCATGTTTAATGTGTACTTTTGTCTTCCTATTGATATAATTTATGCTTTTTTTCCAGTAATTATTTTCCTGTTATTTATTTTACATTCCTTATTCAAGAACAGTAGATGTTGAAGTTATGTTTTTCGAAAGCTATTAGGGTCCGGTCGTCAGAAAAATGTAGTTCATTTATGTCTTCACTCTATGATTTGACATCCTTGCATATTTTGTCAATACACATGATAAATAAGAGTGACGGAAACAGGCACTCTTTTATTACTCCAGATGTAACTACGAGAGGTTTTGATGTTCCTTAGCTCGCTCTAATCACACTTCTTCAGTTATTATACAAGCTCTCCCATCATCTAATAGATGCTTACTTACTACGGAATGGGTCAGTATTTGCCATAATATATTTGTGTCAACCCTATCGAAAGCTTGCACTTGGTCCATAAATGTTATGCACACATTATTTCTACACTCTATGTATTTCTTTACTAGCTGCCCGAGTAGAAATATTGCAAGTGTCCAGATTCCTTTTTGTCTAAACCCCACTTATTCTTCATCCAACTTGGGTTCTATAATAATCTTGTTTCTATGATCTTGGCATACATTTTGCCTACGAGGTGCTGCCACGATATTGTGAACATTCTCCTTTCTTTCCTTTATTTTTCCAAAGGGGAATTATTATTGCTAGTTGTCAGTCAGTAGGCGTTTGTTGTTGTATCCATGCTGCATATAAAACTCTATGTAACGATCTACTGCTAAATACTTCTGCTGCTTATATTATTTCCTCTGGTAATCTGTCTGCTCCTGACTTTTTGTGTTTCGGCGACTAACCTCCCTTTCTACCTCTGACAGTAGGATTTTTGGTTCTAGTGATGTCATTTCCTGGTCTTCCGCTTAAGGGATTGAGACGTTCCTTGTAGTATTCACTTCTAATAACTGTAATTATTTATAATTACAATAATTTTACTCATTCCAGCGCAAGTTTAGAATGTAATTTACTGAAATAGGATGTCAATGGACCCGCAAGTCAAACAAATATTTAAAAAAATTAGGAAGCAATTTCTTGAGATCTTGTTGTCTTCTCATCCTACGTTATGTGAGGATATTTTTTTTTTTTATTGAGCACATAATCTTAATTATTTCATCAGAGCATATTATTTTTAACTGAATATTCATATTTTGAAGCCAATTCTAGTTTAATTTACTTTAATTTAATCAACAAATCATTCATCTTCATTGCACAACAGATAACTCCATGGTGCTCAGATCCCCTACTCAGCATGTATAAAGCACTCCCCCCATCCCACACACACACACCACGTAAAGCACAGATAATGGCTTCAACTCAGAAGCACAAACTCAGTAGTACCGACGAAAACCTTTTCCCCAAACTCCTTAGTCGCTTCTTACAACATGCGTGACACTTTCTTTATTCTTTACTCCCCTGACTATTGTCAGGGCCCGGGTAGCCGAACGGGTTGATATCTATTCTTTGTGTGAATAATATAGGTTACTCTTACCTACTTTTTTTATTACAGATTTATCATCTAAAACCATAACAACGACAAATAAGATCGCACCTTTTCGCACCTGTGCGGCTGGTATAGAGTGTACAATACGCACCTTTGATGGCGTCTCCTACAAGTACTGCACAGAATGCGCTCTTGTGCTTGTCAGCAGTATAGACATCGCCATTTCTACATACCATGACTGCGACCCGCTTACGTCATCGACATGTCATAGAGTAAGTAATGAGATTAGAGATAAAAATGAATTGTCATTTTTCGAGATGGATATAGAGGCCTTCTAACAATTAAAATTGAAACATTTTGGTTAAAATATAATGTTTATTGCATTTGTTATTAATAATTATTAATTTGTTATCAAAACATGTTACCAAAGAAAGCTGCTATAGAGCATGCTGGAACAGCTGGAAAGTTTCTGATGCTCTAGCATTTTGTCCACTCTTGATGCGATGCACTTGAAGAAGCTGTAATTTTAGCACTTTGAGGCCAAAAGCTCAAAGGAAACACGGAGGTAATTAAATTGACCACGCTCATCTAAAAAACACTGTGAGCTAGTACAATGGAACTCACAACCGGCGGCTGATATTTAGAGAAGAAAAAGGATGCCACGACTCCTCTAATATTTTATGACAATACATAACACAATCACATTCCAGCTCAATGAGTTAAATGTCAGTGTACAACCAGCCACCGTGCTCCTTACTGTAGTCGAGGCAGAGTTTAAGTAATTCAAGCCGTCACTAATAAAAAGGCTTCATTGGTTGCGGAGGTCAAACCTGAAACAAGATTACAACGACAACTAGCGACCTTGCAATGTGTATGATCTAGCGACCATGCAATGTGTATGATCTAGCGACCTTGCAATGTGTATGATCTAGCGACCATGCAATGTGTATGATCTAGCGACCTTGCAATGTGTATGATCTAGCGACCTTGCAATGTGTATGATCTAGCGACCATGCAATGTGTATGATCTAGCGACCTTGCAATGTGTATGATCTAGCGACCTTGCAATGTGTATGATCTAGCGACCTTGCAATGTGTATCATCTAGCGACCATGCAATGTGTATGATCTAGCGACCTTGCAATGTGTATGATCTAGCGACCTTGCAATGTGTATGATCTAGCCACCTTGCAATGTGTATCATCTAGCGACCATGCAATGTGTATGATCTAGCGACCATGCAATGTGTATGATCTAGCCACCTTGCAATGTGTATCATCTAGCCACCTTGCAATGTGTATGATCTAGCGACCATGCAATGTGTATCATCTAGCGACCATGCAATGTGTATGATCTAGCGACCTTGCAATATGTATGATCTAGCGACCTTGCAATATGTATGATCTAGCGACCTTGCAATGTGTATGAAAACTAGTTAGATCATTTCTGCAATCAGCTCCTATTTGTCATGACAACAGAATAACAATATGAGGATCTGACTCCTTATCGAAACACAGAAGTAGAACCAAAAGGCGTCGACTTTTTCGAGTGCTACCGTAAAATCTGCGTCTTTATATGAACAACTTGAACAAACAAACTGTTTTTTTATGTTTATTAAAATCAAAACCATGTTTCTTCTCATTACTTATAACACAAATAACTAAGAAATTATAATATCATTATACGTATGTTAATTCAGGACAAAAATTAAAGGAATTATTTTACATAACGAAAATTGTTTTAATGTAAATTATCAAGTTAAAGTTCCGTCTCACTTCCTGACCTCCTCAAGTTTCGAACACACTGTTCTCTGCTGTTCACAACGTCACTCCTCTACAACATTTATTACTGGAATCCATAACCTCTAAAAATATTTAAAAACTGGAACCGGACTCGGATGTTCAAGTGTATTTTTATGTTGTCAAACGCTCTGAGAATGCTGAAAGAAACAACGAAGGATAGTAAATTATTGGAAAGTTATTGTTGATTGTCTTTTACTCAATGAAAAGTTTAAAAACAAACGAAAAGAATATAATCCATAAAATACTTGTATGACTTTCAAATGATTTCTAAGCATATGTTGTTTTTTTTCCAACCGCCACTTGTTTGTTTCGTATTTTCTCTTATCACAGATTATTATGATAAAAAGCGTATACAAACAGAGGCGGTACTTACTAACCAAAGAAAGCGCAACCATGTACATCTTGGGCAGAGATGAAGCTATAAATGAAGTCAAGATTGCAGAGATTCAAGAACACGGAGTTCAACTTGGAGGTATGTCATGTGGTATCAAAATGTGTCACGTGATTGTGTGGTACCAATTGCCGAGTAGTTATAATTATAAAATAATGGATGTTTAGACAGAAGGCATATAGGAAATGACACCAACAAGTTTAAGACAATGGCATGATAAAACATCAATAAAATGAACATTTATATAGAAAGAAAGCTGTAGAGGATCATGATCTCGTACGCCAGCAAGTACAGTTCTTGATTATGATTACTGTATTACTATGTATGAAAACAATTCAAATTGACTGCGGAGGTCTAAACTTAAACAAGATTACAACGACATATATCGACCTTACAATATGTATGAAAACAATTCAAATTGACTGCGGAGGTCTAAACTTAAACAAGATTACAACGACATATATCGACCTTACAATATGTATGAAAACTAGTTAGCTCATTTCAGAAATCAGCTCCTATTTGTCCTTTTTCAAACAAAAGAATAGGAATGGTAAAAAGTAATTTTAATGCCATGAAAAGTATACTAACATCAAAACAAATAACACCAGGTCTAAAACTAAGAATAGCAAACTGTTATATCTTCTCAATATTCCTGTATGGTGCAGAAACATGGACGTTAGACAAGAAAACAGAACAGAAAATTGAAGCCTTTAAAATGTGGATTTAAGAAGAATATGCAGAATTGGATGGAAAGAGAAGAAAACAAATGATGAACTTTTAAAACAATTAAAAATTAAAAGAGAACTACTAAGCACAGTTAGAACAAGACAAATTAAATTGGGGGGGGCATGTTAAAAGACACAACAGTCTACTAAAAGTAATATTGGAAGGGAAAATACAAGGTAATAGAGGCAGACGCAGGCCAAGACTGGCATGGACAAGTAAGATCAAAAGATGGACAAGTCAGCCTATGACAACCTTCACCACTAAAGCAAGAAACAGAACGGAATGGCGCTCCATGGTAGCCAACCTTCGATGCGGAGACAGCATTCAATAATGATGATGAAAACAATTCTGATAGCTCAAGAACACTCGGCATTTCCTCGATGCTTTGGAGTAATTCAGAATTGTCTAAAGCCTACACGTAAACCGAGTCAACGACTCGCATCTAACTGTTATCTATCAAAGTCAGTGAACCATAGATCACCAAGACCTTTCTCAAATCGTCCTTCGTGAGAACCCCAACCACGAAATGCCTGTCAGGCTAAGTGAGTAGGTGTTAAAGTGAGGAGACAAACAACCAGGTTTTGATAAACCCGGCGCTGAAAGCTGAAGTTTAATGTTTAGGGTAAAAAATCACAAAACTCGCTGGATGTTGTAAAACACTACACGGCGCAAAGTGCGTCAATTTCACAACCCTTTTTTAGGATGCCTGAGACAAAGTAGGAATCGACAAGGTGATGTCCAACAAGCTAAAACTACAAAAGGTATCTATTGTTATGTTCTTCCCATTTACCTTATCCTTATCCTTAACTTCCTTTGTCCTCTTACGATACTGTAGACTGTTTGAAAAAACACCGTCGCCGTCACATTCTTTGCAAAGCAAATCTTTAAAAAATATATCATAACTTTATGTTGTAGAATATAAGAAACGCTTCGCCGTCACATTCTTTGCAAAGCAAATCTTTAAAAAATATATCACAACTTTATGTTGTAGAATATAAGAAACGCTTTAGTCGCGGCATTGTAACACTCTGTTGAGTACTCACTAGAAAAACATAAATATGGGTAATGAGATTTTTGAACTAGTGAAGACGTGTTCATTTTTTACCTGACTTGAAGTGCCCTCAGCAGTTCTGCTGACTTCGAGCCAAACAGCTTTAGTCGCATCTTTAGTGTGTTTTGAATCTTTGTATCTGTCCACCTTACAAATATCTACATCACTGCCGTCCACCATAAGATAGCTATCTATGGTAAGGATTAATTCTGCCTACTAGCTACATGGGCACTTCATTGCATCTATGAACTACAAAACAATGCGTGTATGTTTGTCATCGTATAACTTTTGTGTCTTCTCATAATTTTCCCAACAGTTTCTGCAAGAATATTTATATATATACATATGTATATATATATATGTATATATATGTATATATGTGTGTGTGTGTGTGTGTGTGTGTGTGTGTGTGTGTGTGTGTGTGTGTGTGTGTGTGTGTGTGTGTGTGTGTGTGTGTGTGTGCGTGTGTGTGTGTGTGTGTGGATATATAGAATAATAAGTTGAATTGGATTGAAAGGATAGAAAACAAACGATGAAGTGTTAAAATAACTACAAATGAAAAGAGAACTACTAAACACAATTAAAACAAAAGAAATGCGATTTTTGAGCCATGTTAAAAGGCACAACAGCCTACTAAAAGTAATCTTGGAGGGGAAAATACAAGGTAAAAGAGACAGAGAGACCAATACTAACATAGACGAGTAACATCAAAAGATGGACAAATCAGCCCATGACAACTTGCATCATCAAAGCAAGGGACAGAGAAGAATGGCGCTCCATGGTGGCCAACCTTCGTTGCGGAGATCACTCGATGATGATGATGATACATATATATATCATCATTATCATCATCATCAAGTATCAAGCCTGCTGGCGTAGGTGATCATGTCTCTCCATAACATTTGATCTCGACAGTTATTTATAATTTCTGTTGTTGACCTTCTTCCAAGTCATTCTCTTAAGCTGCCTGGTGTCTTTTCTTTATGTTTCCCTCTATCTCTTTGTCCCTTACTTTTACCAGTTGTCACAATATATTTCAGATGTTCCCTTCTCATTACATAGCCAACAAACGATAATTGTTTCTGTCTAATATTGAAAATTAGCTCTCTTTTTACTTTGACCTCTTTCAGAACATTTTCATCACTCTTCTTAGCTGTCCATGGTATTCTCAACATTCTTCTGCAAAACCACATTTCTACAAACTCCAGTGATTTTTTTTGTAGTTGTCCTATTATCCATAATCCACATCCATATGTGATTATGGATAATAGGACAACTATCAAAAAATGGCTCTACTGGCCCATTTAAGAACTCTTTTTCTTGTTTCTATTGTCAAAAATGGATTGCAAAGTATCTTCCTAATTTATTTTTTGGAAAAAAAGTACATGGTGTGTGTGTGTGTGTGTGTGTGTGTGTGTGTGTGTGTGTGTGTGTGTGTGTGTGTGTGTGTGTGTGTGTGTATGTGTGTGTGTGTGCACGCGCGGTTAACGTATTTTCAAGTGTGTCTGTCATAACTCTAACAGAGTTGCAAGTAGATGTAGTTGGTGACAGCCTTATCGTATCCATACCACGATACGATATCAGATTGAGACGTGACAGTAATATACAAGTCTTCATCACAATTGGAAGCCAATCCCAACTAAGAAAAGCCAAAATGGACGGTGCTTGTGGAAACTATAACGACGACATCAGTGGTAGGTGTGACTTCATGAGCAAATTTGTCAGTTCCAATTATAGTCGTCATATTTACCATCACATTGCAAAGTTCCCTCCTCTCCCAGTTTAGAGATTTTACAAAAACAGATTCAGAAAAGAACATTGGAAACATAGATTCATGTAGTCCATTAAATTATGTTCCATTGTGTAAACGCTTCTATAATGTCACTTTTGAAATTAGAGTTTATTTATGTTAAGGTCACCACCACTGTAGTATTCTCATAATGAACATTATAATTCCGTTATCTTTTCTGACGAGATAGGAAGGCCTCAGAGTTGTCACAAATTCCGAAGCTCTGGCAAGGGCGCCCATATTAAACTCAAATGACTTTACTTTTCATTGTTCTCTTATTTGCCCTGAATAGAGACATACAACCTACTCTATTAGAATTTCAATCGCCAAATGTTGTTTCCCGTTTCCAACGTGAAAACGGAACATTGCATTATCGTGATATCCGATATAACTAGGTAATGAATCGTATCTAATTTGAGATCAGGTGTTAGCCCATCGCTTCATTTTTTGTTCAAAAAGATGCTTGATGGATGTGTGGCTAGCACCTTATACGAGAGCGATCCCGTGAGTCAGTGTAAAATGTAGAAAAGTGTCAAACTAAGATAAATCTCGAACTGCTAGTGAATCAATTGCACAATAAGTGAGACGTGCTCAGCGCTGGTAGTTATACTTCAAATGTATCTCTTTCCGGGCATTTAAAATAATTTCTTTGAAAATCATTATTAAAAGATCGTACATATCTCATAGTGTTCTGCTTCCTCTCTTCCTCTTTTACAGTCTAGTTTTGGAAGACAATACAGAGTTGTGGTTGTTGCTCTTCTGGCACCCTCAGTCTTTAACATTTGACAATGTTGTCGAGCTTCTAAGATGTCATTCGAACGTGGTCTGGATCTGCCTTGAACTGTGTGTCATTCTCCTTTTATCTCATTGTGTCATGTATTGTAGGGCACCACTAGACATCCTCTCCAACAAAACTATTTTATTTCATGGCTATGTACGTGATTCAAAATTGGTTCTATGTCAACTCTTTTTCTTTAAAAAATTCGTTTATTATTTTACCGTTTCTGGTCACTCCTACAACTTTTCTCAAACATCTCTCTGGAGGTTAACATTTTGTTCTGACTTGTAAGCGACCAAGGGAGCCGCGATAGCTAAGGCAGCCGCGATAGCTCAGTAGTTAGTGAACTGGACTACAAAGGTCAAGAGGTAGGGTTCGATCCCAACCGACGACTTCCAGGTTCACCCAGCCATTAATGGGTATCGGATTTTTTTCTGGGAAAGTAAAGCGGCACGGGCGTAATACCGACCACATTACCCCAAAAATCATGTGCCGAAGGTCTGTAAAATGTATGGTCACTAACACCATATTCTCTATACGCCACTTGGCGTGACGGAGGTACTTTACTTTGTAAGCAACCATGTTTGGCTCAGGTGTGTGAGGATGTGGGAATTAGTGTGCTTTGTCTAAGAGTCTTCTTTGTACTGAATGTCACACTCTGATGTTGTCATAAAACGACTGGCTGTCTCAAAACTTGGTTTGCCTTACAGCATTGAATACTAAATTCTTTATCAATTTTATTATTGGAATAATGTTGTTCTTTGAAATATTGTTGATGATCCTTGTCTGCCACGTTATACTCAGATATATCTTTTTTTCTTTCGCTCTTTCTCTTTTCATCAATATTTGCTGCTGTCTTGACGTATAAAATTCATTTTTTCCCCCAAAAGACTGTATCTGATGAATTTTACTATTTACAAAACGACTGTGTTTACTAAACACACACACACACACACACACACACACACACACACACACACACACACACACACACACACACACACACACACACACACACACACACACACACACACACACACACACACACACACACACACACACACACACACACACACACACACACACACACACACACACACACACACACACACACACACACACACACACACACACACATATATGTATGTATGTAAAGTATATATATACCAAACTGTGGATTTGTTCCTATTTAATAAGAAAATGTTAACCTAGGTACAATTTCAAACATTTTAGTCAATTATTTCATTTTCATTCTACACATATTCTTTCGACCATCTATAAACATCAATTATTGCAGTTAATAAAGTGTTTGTATCGCTGCTTTTTAATAATTGCATTCATTATAACTGATATTATTGTTTTCCAAAATCATTATTGCATATCAGATGAGATCAAGTTGAATAACAGTGATCAAGATTCCAAGAAAATTCGATCTCTATTAACAGAAAAACCGGTAGGAAATTGTCCGGTTTTTATGTCACATTTATGACTTATAATACTATTTGAGAAGTCTTGCTCATCTATTTACTTGCATGTTATTTTTTCAGTTAATAACTTGATAGCATTGTTATTGTTAATTTGATAAATTTATGTAATATAAAACAGAGACAATTTAATTTTATGAAATATAATAATGTCCATTTTTATAAAGATAACTAAATTAATTTTTTATGTTTAAAAAAAATGTAGGTACACATAAAATCATAAAAGATAATTATTATGACAGATGTTATGACAGACAATCATTTCGAATTAAAGAGGTAGATCACTCGCTCCGTTATCACTAAATATTTACTGGTGAGAAATGAAACATCCATTCACAGTGCGGAACTCCACGCCAACCCAGAGAGCCATGCACCACTTCCAGAATGAAGCAAGAAGCACAGTCTGCTTGTTCCGTGTTGCTGTCCATGACATTTAAACAGTGTCACAGTGTGGTAAGTTGAGCTGTTCTTCTGCTTTAATATGATGAAGAGTTTTGATATTTTTGTAACAGGTTGTTGAGTTGAGTTGACGTAATGCCATGAGTTGATGCGGGCAGGTTGCACTTTTGCTCATTGATGTGGCGGGTCGTAATGGCTTTCTTGACATTTCTGGCTCTTACTGGATAATTTGGAGTTCGTCTATAACAGGATATGATGGGAAACTACTAGTCCAGCCCAGAGGTACTGCAATACTA
This sequence comes from Megaustenia siamemsis, assembly GCA_032433765.1. Classification (NCBI taxonomy): domain Eukaryota; kingdom Metazoa; phylum Mollusca; class Gastropoda; order Stylommatophora; family Ariophantidae; genus Megaustenia; species Megaustenia siamemsis. The sequence goes on along the minus strand of JAVIAB010000092.1, from coordinate 118,153,824 downwards.
GGTCTTCTATATCAGCAACAGCCCCACTACAGGGAACACGGCGATCCTAGCTTCTGTTAGCCAGGGAATAATAGAACAAAGAAGTATGTGTTAGCACTCGGAAAAATTGACAGACAAACAGTGCTAACACATACTTCTTTGTTCTATTATTCCCTATTATCGCCTCGGAAGTTCCCCATATAATAATACTTCTGTTAGCCAGCCAGTTTTGAGGCAGACTGTTACCGAGGGAGACCACGAGAAGAAGAACTGCTATAGCTCGTTTCAAATCATGTGCCCAACTTTAAAATCGATATCTTTTTTATCTCTTTTTGTAATTTTTTTCAAAATTTGCATGTAAAGTTATAATGATTAGAACCCAACAGGGAATTAATTTCATTAAAAAAAAACATTTGGTTATTATTGTTGCTTATTTGATTTATATAAATTATAACGACCCATGATGTAGTCAAAACTTAATGTTTACAGTATTTTAAGTTAAAAATAGCGATTAAAAATCCATACACGGTACAATTGACGTTTTGCACACTTTCCACGTGAGTTGTCTGACACAATTAGACACTTGTAGAAAACACGAGGCATTGTGTGTTCCATTTCCGTTCATTCATAGGTGGAGACGTGGAACAATAACATTTATCATGAGTCTTAAAATGAAATTCTGCAGTTTACAAAACATCGCAATAAAAATGTATGACTATTTTTACAAAGAGGCTAAACGATGAATATTATTTCATTCTTTAGAAAACCCTGAGAATAGGACAAGACACATTTTGGATTTATCTAAACGGTCATTTAATCGCTGGATTCAAGCACGTGACCGTCAATGTTCAAAATATACAAAATCACAAGGAGAGCAAAAATGTTGGATAATTTCGACAGTGAACTTATTAGAAGTGAAATTCGCAAAATGTTGGGTATGAATGAAACTGTTACAATAAGAAAATTAAAAATTTCGCTGAAAAAGAACAACAATATTGAAATATCAAAGTCTACATTATGGAGGAATGTGAGAGCTGCAGGCTTTACATTCAGAAATTATTCCAATGGACGAAACATCATTTGTGAGAAGCCACATATAGTAGTCATGAGAAGCAAGTACTTACGTGAAGTAAAAGAGGTGCGCAAACAAGGTTATGATATTGTGTACTTGGATGAAACATGGATCAATGCTCACCACACTAACCAAAGGGAATGGCAGTCATCACATGGAAAGATTAAGAGATTAATACCTAGCAGCAAAGGACAGCGCTTGATAATTGCTCATGCAGGTAGTCGACAACATGGACTAATACAGAATGCAGAGCTCATTTTTCTTTCAAAATCCATAGACAATCGGGATTATCACTCTGAGATGAATGGTCACATATTTAGACATTGGATTGAAAATTCTGTTCCCCAATCACTAGATCGACCATCTTGCCTAATAATGGACAATGCAGCGTACCACAACATTGTTGCACTTGAAGATAAAGTCCCGACGTCATCCAGTACAAAAGATGCTATTAAGATATGGCTCACAAAGGAGCACATACAATTTAATAACTTGTACTTAAAACCTGAATTACTATCTCTTGTAAAGCAAAAAAGAGGACAAAGATTTTTCAATAGATAAGATTATCCAAGAGCACGGACATATAAGTTTGAGGCTGCCACCTTGCCATGCTCATTTAAATCCAATAGAACTAATCTGGGCAAAATTAAAAGGACAAGTGGCAGATGAAAATACAACATTCAAAATATGCGATGTAAAGACTCTTGCTAATCTCGCTTTATTAAATATAGACAAAGATTATTGGGCACATATATGTGAAGACCACGTCTTAAAACAGGAAGAGGAATATTGGAAAAATGATGGTTTGTGGAATGTTCAACCCCAAACAGTTATTAATCTTTTAGACTCGTCTGATTCAGAATGAAAGTATATAGCCCCCACAATGTTGGCCCTATATTACCTTAAATTAGTTCACAAACGGTCCTTTTCAGGACCCCACAACTATGAAAATTGGACATACAGGTATACCTTGATATTATCGTCCGTCCTCGAACTGAGCAGACAATAATTCTCCTGGTGTTTTGTTTTATCCAGTTATTTCCCCTTACGGCCACGCCTTTACCTAGTGAAAATTAATCATAGACCAGCAACTACGGTAATTTCTATTCTTTAGGGCTTCACAATTTACAATTTTGACAAACATCAAAGAAATATCGCCGCTTTAAGAAAACTGCAGCTGCAAGATATTTGTTAAATATACATTTAAAGGGTATTTTGCATTCTAATAACATTTGGAAAATTTCAAAAGTTTTAACAAACGGTTAGAGAGTAATAGCGTTTTGAAGTTGGGCAGATGATTTGAAACGAGCTATAGGTCTTGGTCAGCTGATGCTGCACCGACCCTGCTATAGCGACCCCAGGCCGCTGGTTCTTCTGCTCCCCCTTTCGTAACAGATGCTTCATTAAAACGAAATGTGGACTCTTTAACATCACCAAACTAGTCAACCCCGAGTCATTATATTTACCTTAAATACCACTTTTACCTTAAGTACCAATGTACACGAAAGTCGTGTGTCAAAGATGCATGTAGTTGTGATAATAATAAATCATTAATGATTTATTGTAGAGAAAAATACGAGGTGACAAACACACATTAATTGCACAGGGGCGTATGTATTGGTACAGCTTTGTATTTGTTTGTGAACTATTCTGAGCGCATCAGAAATATCTGTGACCCAGTGTACTTTAAATGTGATCAATGCAATTACCTTATCCCAAAAAATTATTGGAATGAAAACTTCACTATTCTCCATTGCCTAAGAGTAATTGATAAAGAAGAAGGGACTTTTTTTTTTAAAATGTCACTGACTTCTATCTCTGCCTGGAAGATATTGTGAGGATTTTGTGAGGAAGCAGAGGCGTTGAATATTTAAAGCTAGACGATATGATGGAGGCAGCTGTGCACACAAGCGCCTTATTTGGGATTGAAAATGAACAGTCAAGACAGAGAGGTGCTCTTGGATGATCAGGCTCACAGGCGGGACGTAACTACAGAAAACCGGCAAGCTTTGCGTAGGGAACAGCAAGCAAAACTAGTGACAGAGATGTTTAATTATTCAGGTGATTATGACACGAGAACCAAGTTTCCTCTGGGGAAATTGTTTTCTCACTGAGCTAAAAGACAGAACGTAGTATTGAAATTACACAATATTGCTAATGTAGTGAATAAAAGCAACAATAGGCGCTGACATTGTGATTACAAAAAAAAACGTGTTAGTAAGGAAAGATGGAATGTATGTGTGTGAATATATATATATACTTTCTTACTTATTTAGAAAGCATATTTGCGAGTCGCATTATTACACGTGGAATTTGGCCTGCTCGTTCACCAGACCTAATTCCACCTTTATCTGCAGTGTCCGCTGAAAGAAAAAACGCTTATATAACAAATATGCAAGCAGTTAATGACCTGAAGACAGAAATCGTCACCTAGATCCAACGTATCTCCAGTCATTATCCAGAAGGTTTTCGAAAATAAGAAGAGGCGAGTCAAGAAATGTCTTGAGGCTCGTGGTGGACATTTTGAACACATGCTGTAGACACAACTTCATCGTGTGAGCAGCCACTTTACCCAACAAATGTCTTGAGGCCCGTGGTGGACATTTTGAACACATGCTGTAGACACAACGTCATCGTGTGAACAGCCACTTTACCCAATACAAGTCAGCCAAGAGCAGTAGTTCATTCGAGACGAATAACAAAAAAAAACAATTACATTACAATTACCCGTAATTTCAAAAATATTTTCATTACAAGATCAATAATATAAACTTGTAAGAAAAGAAATTATATATAGTTAATAATAATATTTGAAAAGGTAAATAATGCTTTTAATTTATACAGAAAATAAATAATTGAATATAGAAATGTAGTTTTACAGAAGAATGTTGAGAAAATCATGGACAGCTAATAAGAGCAATGAAAACGTTCTGAATAAAGCCAAAGCAAAAAAGGAGCTAATTTCCAATAATAGGAAGAAACAATCACCATTTTTTTACCATGTAATAAGAAGGGAACAGCTGGAATATATTGTAACAACTGGAAAAATGAGGGACGGAGAGATAGAGGGAAACAAAGAGAAAAGATACCAGACAACTTAAAAGAAAGGCTTGGCAGAAGGTCAACTACGAAAAAGATAAATAACAGTCGAGATCGAAAGTTGTGGAGAGACATGATCACCTACACCGGCACGCACAGTTCTTGATGATAAAATAATTGAATAAAGAAACAAATAATCGACATAAATAAATACAGAAAAGAAAAATAGTGACTGTTTTCTGTATCTTTTCTTTGAGAATTCATTAGCAGTTTATTCTGTCCATTTGTTTATATTGTTCGATCGGTCCACTTCATCGGTAAACCTCAACATAATCTAAATCATAATGTGTCTACCAGATTGACGTACGTTCGTATGTGGAGTTGTGCAAGAAGGCTTATTGTTCTGCTAATCAAACGGTTCCCAGGCTAGTCGAGGAGGCACGATGCCAGTCTATTGCAGCCTATGCCAACATGTGCTCCATGGAAGATAGTGTCATTCATTGGAGGACAGAGAAGCTTTGCCGTGAGTGATTTTTTTTCTTGAACCTATCTTCTTATCCACTTTTGCATACTTTCTCATTTTACCAACTTGAACTTATTCTCATTCGGAAATGATTATGATGATTTTGCAAAAGACTATTTCTATCGTTTTTCTTTGATTTGACTTTTCCGTTGATTTTTATTATTAGTCACATCTTTTCTTCATCATCTCGTTATGCGTCACCGACGGTTACTCTACTTCAATGCTTGAGTGTTACAAGAACTTATTTGAGAAATGTTGTTTACACAAGCCGCGTTACTGCTCCTTTCGTCACAACTCATTTCCACTTGTTTGCTACAGGGTTTTCTTTCCCGCTTTGATAGTCACACGATTGACAAAACTTGTTAGTTGTTTTCTTTTCTTTTTGCCGTATAATTTTTACATCCATAAATATATATTCTTATACCATTGCTACATGTTATAATTTGTGATGCCTTGTTATAAAGTTAGTTAAAGTGTGTTACATATTCAGGATCTCAATAACTAATAGGAAATGGCAAATGTGCACATATTTAGGAAATCATAATGGAACAGCCAATCTTCATGGTCTTTGTTTTATACTATTATTTTAAATAAGTCTCTCTCCCAAACTACTGGAGCACTGTCATTTTGTTGAAAGTAGACATTCTCAGAAAACAGTTGAAGCCATACAGTATATTTTACCGACCCTTCGGTTACAGATACAATGGTCATGTCCCACGTGATTTCATAAACTCCGACGTCCGCGGAGTTACTTCATGAATGTAATTAACAACGGTTTTGTTACAAAGCAATTCTTGTAAGATGGCATGACTATTGATCCAAACTGAGAATATATTTACTTCCCTCTTAATCAGCTCTATATATTACAACTATTTTGTCATTGCTAGACATTCTAGTGATCTGGACATCACTAGATAATGATGATGATCATTTTAGGCGTTTTCTCAATAAATACACTTTACAGTCTTATCAAATGCAAGTAGCTGTCGGCCTGTTTGTCTTTAAAAAAATATATATTTGTCCTCACTTGACTTCTTGTTGTCCATCTTCTTTTCCTTCATCCCATAACCCTGGCGGTTGTAAATGGAACATTGTCAAACATCGTCAAACTTCTTCATTTTTCTCTATCTTCAGCCATTCTTTGGGACTCTGAGAAGTTAAGGCCTGTCCAATCTTTGATCTTATCTTCTCATGTCTTTCTTTGCTTACCTCTCCTTCCGGCTCCTTTCACAGTTCCTGGTATATTTGTCTCTGCTAGGCCATGCGATCAATATACATGACAACACAATTTCATTGTTCGATTACATAGTCGTAAAGTTCCCAACTAAGTGGCGTTATCCAGTCAGAGAGCAATTGTGTTAAACCATATAATTTTTAAGATTCCTTACATAGAGCGTAAGAGTAGAGTAAATTATATCTTCCTTCCAGGATGATCGCTCTTTACGTGTCAAACTGTGCTCTAATTCCATCTCTTAGACTTGTTCTACTTGATTCCCTGTTCATCATCATCATCGTGTGCCTTCTCCGCAACGAAGGTTGGCTACCATGGATCGCCATTCTATTCTGTTTCTTGCTTTGATGGTGCAGGCTGACATAGATTGACTTGTCCATCTTTTGATGTTACTCGTCCATGTTAGTCTTGGTCTGCCTCTGCCTCTTTTACCTTGTATTTTTCCTTCCAATATTACTTTTAGTAAGCTGTTGTGTCTTTTAACATGCCCCAAAAATTTCATTTGTCTTGTCTTAATTGTATTTAGTAGCCATTCCCTGTTACCTAAATCTAAAGTTTTTCTCACAATTTTAACAATGAACTGTCCTAGTATTTCTGCTTCAGTGTCTCTCATGGCACTGCTATGTCTTTGTATTTCTTTGCCTCTTGTATTGTCTGGAGTCCATGGAAGAACTATCAGTGATATAATTTTTTTCATGTGTCCTGAGACACATGGCCTATTCGCATTACTAGAAAGAATTAGCGCACAAAAACTGAACTATTCTCACCAATCAATTTTCAATCTTTCAAATAAATAATTAAATTAAATCTAAAACACTTCAGAACGCGTCTTAATATAACTAAAATATTTTTGTCGCACGTTTTGACAATTATTTTCAGAATATGAACTACCATTGCATTTTTCAATTGGATTCTGAACAATTTTCTGACAACCAGTTGACTGAGCAGTTGACTTGCTATAGTCTACAAATCTACCTTGTCTTATACTAAACAGCTAGAAACTGTCCCAGTAATATGGTATTCCGCCAATGTGGTCCTTCCTGCAAGCCAACATGTGGTCATCCACTAAGTTCATACCTGAGAAATGAGTGTGACCAATGCTGCCCAGGCTGTCACTGTCAAGATGGCCTCATGCTTCACAACGGTATCTGCATTAAACACACAGAGTGCCCGTGTGTCTACAAGAAGGCTGTCTATGAGTTGGGTGACACGCTGCGCATCAGTGACACTTGTCAGACTTGGTAAGTAAGCAGTAATTAGTGGTGGAGACAGCGTTTGTTGGCTACCATGTCATCAGTTTAGTTTATTTTAGTTGACAAATCATCTTCATTGCACAACGGACAATTTCATAATACTATATGTACAAATTATATCTCCCCTCAACGCTGAAAGGCAAATGAGAAAGGAAAAGGAGAAAAGATGAAGAAGAAGTAGAATATATTTTGGGAATATGTATATTGTTATTACTTTCATTATTATTATTATCCTAAATCGATTATGTATGTTACCAATCGTTTATATCATCTTGAACAGACAAATTGGTACCGAACGTGGCGCAAGTGTGTTCCTTTGGAATTAACCTCGGGACTAAAAAAGGGATTTGGAGGCCTGAGCCTCTTAGTGTCTCTGCATACACTTTGTCCCGGTTTGTGTTCTGGAAATGTCATTTGAGAATAAAGTGTTCACGTTGAGTGACCTCATCGATTTATATCTCAAAATCGGAAGTGTTATTATTGCTATTGTTATCATCACTACATTATTTTTGCTATTATTACTATTACAATTAGTTATTATTATTAAATGATTCCATTGTTGACGCATTCCAAAAGACGTTTTAAAAACCATTAGTGCTAGTGGTTCTCTACAAAAATGAATTAAATCTAAAATACCTTGTTTCAAATGAAGATGTTTTCATGATAAACATATCAATGTTGGTAGCATAAATACGCGAAGAAACAAATTCAATTCGTTTAGATCTTTCAGCACTCTCATCGTTAATTTTTACGTGACTCTATTTTGAAAATCGAAGCTAAACCACAAAAACGCTATAACATTGAAACTAAGCCGTCTCAAGTTAATCGGAGTGTTATATTTCAGCACGTGCGGAATGTTCGGTCAGTGGAACTGTACGGTGAGGCCCTGTCACGCGACATGTTCAGTTTACGGGCCTGGGGTTGTTTCCACTTTTGATGGCGAAGAGTTTGTCTTGGCTACTGGTAGAGAAGCATGTGGCTACACTTTGGTTTCATCCCTGGTAAGTTTTTTTTTTTACAACGGTCATTGACATTTTCAATGTACGAGTATGGGTTTCAACAGAAATTCCTTCTTCCCTCACTACTTTTCTCGTGTGTCCAATAATCAACCCGATTTATCTTTTACTTCATAGGGAGGTTAAGTGTTTGTAGTGAACTGTATCGTGATTTATAGAATTCCCCTTCTTCCAACCCAACACATTTAACTTCAGCACTGCATTTTAAGGATTATCTGGTATAACTTCCTTCTCATAAACCTACACAACTGGTTAATCTTTTTTGTTTAATGCAATCCGACTGCGGGAAAGTCCATAGAATTTCATCAATTCTGGTTTACTGACCGTAGCGCCAGCAGTAAGTTATGAGTAGTGTGTCGTACAGGCCATATGGAGCTTCTTCGGGCCAAAACAAAAAATTGATTAAGAATATGGCTGGCAACTAATAGCTAAACTGGTAACTACTCACCTGTTTCAGCACTGGTAGTCATTTCATCGACCGCTTACTACTAGTTGGGAGCTGCGATAGCTCAGTGGTTAGTGAAATGGACTACAAATGACAAGAGGTCGGGTTCGATCCTGATCGACAGGTTCCAGATTCACCCAGCCTTAAATTTGTACCGGTACCCTTTTTTCTGGGAAAATAAAGCAGCACGGGCGTAATACCGACCACATTACCCCAAAACTCATATGCCAAAGGTCTCTAAAAAATTATGGTCACTAATGCCATACTCCATGTACGTAACTTGGCATGACGGGCACTTTACTTTTACTTTACTTTACTACTAGTTTACTTCATAATGCATGTATATTAAAAATATGTGTAACATCATTGTAGATACATCTAGCGACAACAAATGATATGGTTTAATAGGACGTAGAATATTATTCTCAGCAAACAGCCTCCTGTAATAACAGTGACAAGCTACATGCAAGAAAAAGAGAAGAAAAAATCAATTCGCGATTTAAAACATCCATACCATAAAGAGAAAAAGAAGAAAGAACTCCGTCACTCCCTGTGGCAGGTCAAGGATATCGTATTACCTCTTATTTTTTTTATAACATTGAGCACATTTGTTGGTTAATATGTTCGGTATTACTTCAGTGTTGTCTTTCTTTCCAAAAAACAATGTAGCCGTTACAAGGTTGGGTGAACCCAGAAGATGTTGATCGAAACCGAGCCCGATCTCTACCTCGGCTACCCCTCACCCTGTGTTAGTATTTATTTCAATATTGAAAGTAGCATACCAATTATTAACAGAATGGGGCCGAGGCAAAGAAATACATATAGATGAATAAAACATGCGAAGCCGCAGTCAAACTGACTGTGAAGGAGAAATGAAAGAAAAGAAAAAAAATTGTATGGTTAAAGCTGTACGTAATTAATGGACTACAACAATTTAAACGACATTTCAGCTCTACATGCCTTCAGCAGGAACAAACAACACGCATACACAGATATGCAAGTAAATCAAATTAGTTGTACATAGCTAACTAATACTGAAGCATCTGAGCATCAACAGTCATTGACATCAAATTTATATTTTCCATTTGTAAAATATAAGACATTAACCATATAAACATAGTTTACTGAACATCTGAAAATGTATTAGACTTACAGACTGCAAAAATCTATTTCTAATTTAATAATTTCCCCAGAAATCTGATATTCAAATTAAATTAATAGCTCATCATTGTGGGAATGCAACATCAGCGGTGTGTACCTCAGGCTTTGAGCTGAAATCACAGACCCAGCATTTTGCCATTGAATTCACTACTAATAAAAGGTTTCAATTGTCAGACCTGAAAATGAATCTTGTCCAGGAACTTCCACTGTCCAAGAACCGCGTCTATGTTAGACAGATAACAGACATGTCAGTGGTTGCAGATTTTGAAGATTTCAAAGTGATCTTTCATGCCAAGGGCTACTTAACTGTCTCGGCAGAGGAATCGGAATACTTTGGAAATGTGAGTATTAGATGTTGAGAATCGTGAGTTGTGGTACTAGGAATTATGGATTTGGTACTGGAGATTATTAGTTGTAATACTGTGAACACTCGTACATGAAGCTGAGAATTGTGGTACTGGAAATTGCAGAAGGGATTGTGTGTGGTAAAATTATTTTTTTATTATGATAAATACAATTATTTTTTTTAATAAATATTGACTAAACCAGCATTTAAAAAGTCATTCGGTAGTTCTAATTTATGTTTAATTCGTCATGTTATTTTAATGTTATTTTTGTATATTAGCTTCTGTCGTAATATCGTAATGGCACAATGATGTATGGTAATTCTACTTATTCGCACAAACTATAAGAATAAATCACAAATAAATCCAATAATTAAAATAGCACAAGAACGCTTGAATTTCATTTTCTCCGGGCATTGAAATTCACGTATAACTTAAATTTGACTCCCATCGAAAATTGTATCGTGTTGCCAGCACAGTCACACACCGGAAGTCATCTGACCGGTCTAACAGGTCGTGAAAAAAACGGTGTCTACGGGAGGTGCAGGATCGATTTATCGATGGATAGATGCAGTGACAGAGACATGTAACAACAAAGGGAAATCACGAATTCAGACAATTCGAGCAGCGCAAGAACGACAAATGATATAAACCACGACACCTTTTTGGTATCAGTGAAAAGAGAAAAGATGAAAGAAGAAGAAGCTTATGTCAACTCTATTTCATATAGACGATCTTTTCTGTTCATCAGACAGATGATACCACCACTGCCCAACAAGGAAACAGCACTAGAAACAAAACAGGCACTCTGCAAAACTATCTTGATTCCAACGTTGTGCTACAAATAATAGAACGGACGCTAAGAACAATAAGTAAAAAAAAAAAACAATAAAGGAATGAAATGCAGTTGTAGTTAGTCGAAAGCACCGGTATCACTGCAACCGAACTAAAATCCATAGAGGAATTAAATGCGTTAGACTCAAGGCCAGACATATAAGATCGGAAATGAAGAACTGAGAAAAGAAAGAAATAATTTTCGCAATTAAATACATAAAAAAGAACATATTAAATAAAAATGATTAACATATTTGGCCAAGTGGTGAGACATAACAACAAATAACAACACAACGAGCCTTGAACAAACGCTGCGAGATTACCGACCACCAAAAAGGTGGATTGATAGAACATTTAAAACAATAGCAAACATAACAGCAGGAGTGCCCTACGGGAAAAACAACCACAAACTTATCACCTCTTGAAGTGGGAAGGCAAATGACGAAGTAAAGTACGGGAAGAAGAAGGTAGAAGGTTTTTGCTAAAGGTATCGAGTTGTATCTTGTGTCGCTGTTTACACCATAATTTATTGTTGTATTACTCCTTCACTACTTCATTATTGAAGTCTGTTTTTAATATCATTATATTAGCAAGATATACGACAAGATTTTTCCCCCCAAAATGTCGTATGGCGAATTTAAGGACGGAAAGAGACCAAAGGGCAGACTAGTGTTGAGACATAAGGATGTTTGTAGGGCTTCCTTGAGTGAATTCTCTATCAGTGAAAGAAACTGGGAAAATCTGACTACAGAGATCTTAGCACGTGGAAAACAAAACAATAATGGCACAGCAACTTTCGAGGCAGTGTTGATAATACATTCAGAAGACAAAAGGTGCAGGAGAAAGGAGACGAGGCTAGGCACCACAAATACATCTTGTTCATTCTCCAGACAGATCTGTCTATTCCATCTTGGCAGATTTAGCGGCGAGAGAAGCTGTTCCGCAAAGAAGCATCCAGGATAAAACATTAATATTTGACCAAACCACTGACTTAACATGATTACTTGCTACCAACCGTCTGTCAAGACACCAAAGGTCATATATAAGTCCATATTATCAAGATTTCGTAATAAACACATTTGACAACACCATCATTGCCTGCCTCACTGCACTATTCAAAAGCAATAATTTAATGCTAACCTGAGACAAATGTATTCTTTGTTAGATCATCGGACTGTGTGGAAACCTCAACAATTTGATCAGCGATGAGAGACTTTTACCAACTGGAGTGGAGGCTTCTAGCGATGACATGTTTGTGGCAGCGTTTTCCGACCACAAATGTGGATCAATTATGTCTCTTACTCCCACAGGAACTAACGAAAGTCAGGTACTTCAGTCATGTTTTACCACAGTGTTACACTGGTTCATATTATTGATATATTTAACCAGTTTTTGTGAATAGTTGTGATGTGGAATCGAATCTTGATTCATTAAATTTCTACATAATATAAAGATGGAGAAAGGACCTATACAGCAACAGGGCTGAATGCCGTAAAAGACACACGGCTGACTATTTGCGTCAGGATCGGTGAATCAGAACTATCACTAATCTATTCTACCTTTGATGGGTCCCTCTAGAGAGAGTCTTCAATATTATCTATTTGTAAAATTTCTTAAACAGTCTTCATAATATTTTTTTTGAAAAATTCCAAAATTCTCCTAGAAAGTCTTCGTATTTATGTCAAACTTCAGCGTATTTATGTCAAACTTCAGCGTATTTATGTCAAACGTTAGCGTATTTATGTCAATCTTCAGCGTATTTATGTCAAACTTCATCGTTTTCTTAGAGAGTTTATCTTGTTTATTGAACGTTAATGCACCCACTATTTATGTTTTTCAACCACGTCCATCAGCTACTTCTATGCCATGGATTTCTGAGTGACCAGAACAATAGTTAGAAGTTCCGAGACTTACATATATTCAAATCTATTCAATCTTCAAGTTCCGAGACTTACATATATTCAAATCTATTCAATCTTCAAGTTCCGAGACTTACATATATTCAAATCTATTCAATCTTCAAGTTCCGAGACTTACATATTCAAATCTATTCAATCTTCAAGTTCCGAGACTTACATATATTCAAATCTATTCAATCTTCAAGTTCCGAGACTTACATATATTCAAATCTATTAAATCTTCAAGTTTCGAGACTTACATAAGGTCAAATCCATTCAATCTTGAAATTCCGAGACTTACATATATTCAAATCCATTCCGATACTAGCCGTCATGACGATACCAGCCGTCATGACGATACCAGCCGCCATACCAATCGTCCTGACACTACATGACGATACCAGCCGTCATACCAGTCGTCCTGACACACCAGCCTTAGACCACCGGATATGATGGACTGGGAGTTCAATACAAAGAATATATTCTTGACTGGCATCTCAGAAGGCCGAGGTTGAGCAACAGTAAATACTTTCACCACAGTTTCCATGTCATTATTACATTTTTTTTTGCAAACTGTTGAAATCAAGTGCTGTTTAGAGATATTATCAAACATACATGTGTGCATGGTATGGTGATAATGGTGATGTTAGCGACGATGATTCATTTAATAAATAACACGTTTTTTTTTCTAAAGATTTTATTATTGTTGCATTATATTCCCTTTATTTCACAACCTTATTCATTTGCTCAATGACGAAATTAACTCTAAAATAGCTACAAGGAAAGACGACAGGATACAATCAAAATTTGAGTATGACTTTAATTTATCAGGTAAAGACCGAGTAAATAGAGAACAACCATGGTGGATACTAACTACATAATAAGTACGTTAATATCTAACTAACCTAATTATAAGTATCTACGTCAACAGCAGCTGCACAGTCTGAACAGCAGCAGGTTACACAAACCACTTCGATGTTAGATCAGGAGTAAGACAGGGGTGCGTACTATCCCCCTTGTTGTTTATTACCTACTGAACTACATATATAAGTTAGTCAACCAATGGAGAAAGGGAGATTAACGAGCATCTTTTAGCAGACGATTAGGCACAGATAAATGAGAAGATTAGAAGATCTACAAGGCATTTAAATAGACACCACAGACACTCAATGCAACATGAAAATCAACATCAACAAAACAGCAGTCGAGAACACCGCAAAAGAGATACAGAGCATCAAGATAACGAGGGACACAAACAACTAAAACAAATCGAGGAATTTAAATATCAAGGAAGTCTAGTAACAAGCGACAATTTACAAGCAACAGAGATAGACTCAATACGCAACAAAGTCTGTCAAGTCATCGGACAGCTTTAATCACTATTGTCCAACAAGGAAATAATTCTAGAGGTAAAACGGGCACTACACAATACAATCTTTATTCCAACGTTGTGCTACTAATGCCAAATTTTAATCCTAGATGCAGGAACAAACAGAAAAATGACCTCTACCGTCATGAAATGTGTTAGACGAATAACAGGAAACAGCTTTAGAGATAAGATCAGAAATGAAGAACTAAGAAAAAAGCTAGGAATAATTTCCACAATAGAGTACATAAAAACAATAGGTAAAATGGTTTGGCAACGCGATAAGCAGAAAGATCAAAGCACAATAAACTTCAATAAGCATTGCCAGAACACCATACTCTAGGCCGACAACGAAAAAGAAAGATTGATGGCATATTAGAAACATTAGAAAATATAATTGAGGCCAACAGAAAAGCAAAAGGCCGCAAATTATATCTCCCTTCGGCGCTGAAAAATAAATGAGGAAGGAAAAAAAAGAATACGAGACATTTAACCTGAATATGGTTATTTTTATAATGCATTTAAACGATTAGAATAAGTTATATTCTAAATCTACATACCACGTATGGTCAAGAATTAACTATTTTACTCCATAAAGTGCCAAAACAAGCCCGTTTTTGACACGTTATATTCATAAGCTACTCTAAATATGGAGACTGCTGGAAAGAAATCAAAAGATTAGCAACAACAACAGCAACATATGTAATAAAATACTGTCAACAAGGCAAAAAAATAAAACTACTGATGGCATGTATTTGTCATTAGCAATATATGGTCGTGAATCATAGGCAAACAACAATGAAGAAAACTGATTCATTTGAAATAAAATGTTACAGAAAATTATGAACGTACTCTTGGATAATGAAAGAAAGAGCAATGAAGACAGATGAAAAGACACAACCATTGAAAAGAACTAATTTATAATCGACAAATTATAGAGGAAATTATAAAACTAAAAAAGACACAGAGGACTGGAAAGAAGGATAAAGGGAGGCATGGTTCCAAGAAGACGAAACGGGCAGATAAGAAGAAGGTAAAATTAAAGTAATGAGCCCCGTCACATCAAGTGCCGTATGGGAGGGAATATGGTGTTAGTAGTTATAATTTGTAAAGACCTTCGGCACATGATTTTTTTAGGTATTGTGATCGACACGTGTCACTTTACTTTCCAGAAAAAAATCTAGTAACCCATTTAACTCTTTCCGTAAGTTTCGACCATGCGTCATGTCGATCTCGGTCCCGTACGTTTAGCCGCACAGTGCGTCACTCTCAGTTTGATTAGTGTCTACTGTCATCAAAGATATTATTCTTGTTATAGCTCTTGTATCATCTTGGTATTGGTGAAATATAATTCCTTGTTCAATTATCTAAAAATGAATATATAATATGTTAAGGGTTAGATAAATATAAACATGTAGATTAATATTTAAAAACTGAAACATTTTGTCTCTGAAATCTCTACCGCTAAATTGATAAAAACCTTCCGTACTGAAAGAGTTAATGCTTGGTGAACCCAGCACCCGTCTGTCGTCCCTGGTAGTCCAGTTCACTAACTACTGAACTATCGCGGAAGAAGAAGGTGGTTACAAAATATTAAAGAGACATTGAATGTGACAACAGAAGAGATGTGAGATCTGGCTAGAGACATTCTTTCTGACAGGCTGAGATGAGTGCAACTTCTGCAAGTGACATACAAATTCGAAGAAGCTATATCAACTATCACTTACACAAATTTCATTGAACTAAAAAATTTACAATTTTGGGTAGTGTCACAAACTGAAACCACTCAAATTAATAAAGTACCAATTAGTGAACGTGTTTGACCTATTGCGTCTCCACGCATAAATACCGCCACACTTTTACTGACAATGTCGCGTTTAGGATTAAATAATGAGTTGTGATTTGAGTATATTGTCTAAATATTGTATAAAATGTCTCCAGTGCTCAGCTCTGAGACTGCTCTACGAGAACTACAACCAGACAGATGATGCAGCCGACGGAGCATACAGAGTGTGTATGTACCATGCCGACCCCTCCAGTATCTGCTCTGCTATTCTCAAACTAGCCACAGTTACAGGCCTGCCCGTCGCTTCTCTACTTCGGTTTCCTCTTGATGAATTTGAAATCTTGGAAATGTGTACCCATGGTTAGATTGTGTTTTAATGGAATCATCATGGAAATGTGTTCCCATGATTAGATTGTATTTTAATGGAATCATCACAATTATGTTACGTAAAATCATCACTTTCATGAGGCTTGCTTTCTGGCGTATAGGTGATGAGTCTGTCCAAATTAATGTTTCTATTAGAACATAAGAAAGCTCGATAGGCACATTTTTATTAATGTGGTCACTATTGCGTCAGGCCGAATTTATTTTCTATAAAAAAATCTATTCGGACCTCTATAAAGTTGTGTTTCCCTAGAAACTGTTCGTCAAGATTTCGAAAATGACCTCCTATTCATTCATTTATTTATCATTTTCCTCTCGGGTCGAAGAAAGTCTTATAGTGCGGAAGTCATAGTTCTCCGCTATTGAAGATCTGCTGTTAGTTACTATATTTTAACAAATTGAAGAGCCCCGTTACTCAAAGTGGAGTATAGGGAATATGGTGACCATAACATAATTTTTATAGACTTTCGGCACATGTTTTTTTGGGATAATGAGGTCGGTAATACCCCCGTACTGCATTACTTTCCCAGAAAAAAAAATCCGGTATCCATTTAAGGCTGGGTGAATCCGGAAGCCGTTGATTAGTATCGAACCCTACCTCCTATCCTTTGTAGTCCAGTTCACTAACCACTGAGCTATCCCGGCTCCCTAGTTACTATATACTCAGTAAATATTAACCATTGCTCATCTGTGAACTCAACTAACTCCAGGCGATATCTGTCAATTCTATCATTATATTTATTTTATCCCATGATATCAGAATGGCCAATGCCTTTTCTTTTAATTTCCAGAAACCTTACATGCTGCTACTATATTCTCTAAACTACTCATGATGTTTGCAAGAGTCTGTATAATGTCATGTAAATTTGACCTCGTATGACCTCTAGTGTCATAATTTCCGATGTAGCAGATGACAGTACTAAGTCGTTAATTACCCAGATTGTAATGCACCCACTCAGCTCTACTGGTGCCCAGATTGTAATGCACCCACTCAGCTCTACTGGTGCCCTGATTGTAATGCACCCACTCAGCTCTACTGGTGCCCAGATTGTAATGCACACACTCAGCTCTACTGGTGCCCAGATTGTAATGCACCCACTCAGCTCTACTGGTGCCCAGATTGTAATGCACACACTCAGCTCTACTGGTGCCCAGATTGGAATGCACACACTTAGCTCTACTTGTGCCCAGATTGTAATGTACACACTTAGCTCTACTGGTGCCCAGATTGTAATGCACACACTTAGCTCTACTGGTGCCCAGATTGTAATGCACACACTTAGCTCTACTGGTGCCCAGATTGTAATGCACACACTTAGCTCTACTGGTGCCCAGATTGTAATGCACACACTTAGCTCTACTGGTGCCCAGATTGTAATGCACACACTTAGCTCTACTGGTGCCCAGCTTGACTCTTATTTGTCGCATTTGCTGTCTTCATTTTTCACCACATTACCTTCAGCTGCTGACCGTTTCTCATTTCAAATTCTTAAATCTCAAATGCCTTCTTCTTCTTTCCTTCCGTCGAGGGGAGATATAATTTCCGTTCTTTTGCTCTTCTGTTCGCCTCTGCTGCTGTTATGTTTCCTAGTGCTTCTAATATTCCATCGTTCCATCTTTTTCGTGGTCGACCCTTTGGTCTGGTGTTCTCTTAAAGTTTATTGAAGGCTCGTTGTGTTGTGTTTTAATCTTTCTGCCTTGTCACGTGGCCAAACCATTTTATATGTTGTTTCCTTATATATTCTATGGCGGGGGCTATTCCTAGCTTTTTTCTCAGTTCTTCATTTCTGATCTTATCTTTCAGACTGTTTCCTGTCATTCGTCTAACACATTTCATCTCTGTAGAGGTTATTTTCTTATTGTTCTTGCATCTAGGATCCAGGTCCCATCTCAAATGTAAATACCACAAATAAAGCCACCAGCTATTTCATTGACATAAACACGTGAGTTTCTAACATTGTTGATTCATACAGTTCCTTTATTGTTTGTTACACTTCTAGATCTTCTTTCTGATTGTAAAGAAAACATCATCACAAGTTTTAAACGTAGCTAAGCTGAGACAAATAAGGAAAAATAACGTAACAAATCTTGACAACATAACTGATATTTCAGTATATTATATGTTTATATTAAGTATATATAATACTATGTTATATATGTTATCTAGTATGATATTTTTAAAAACTCAAATCAACATCGCTGAAACGTTAACATTAAGGTGCTCACTTTACAATCATCGGAGACAAAATATAAAATAGGCGACCCGTTGTTAAAGTTTTGCACTTAAAAACACAATCAGAATATCAGAATAATTTGAATATCAGAAAGTATACACTGTAAACTGCTACCCGAGCCAAATCTAAAAATAAATACAAAAAATGTTTACTATCATCACAAATATTGACTAACTTTCGGAAATAACCCTTATGGACTATCGTCATTCCTATAGAATTCATGAACTGGGATCTTTCCGTGTTATCAGAAATACATATGATTGCAAATAGACATTATACGAGATCACTCGTGTTCGTCATAAAACAAAAATAGAGAATACACAATCGTAGAATGTCTTGTATTGTGGACTACGATATAGGGCATGATAGAAATTGTTAAAAAATATCAATTCAGAATTGGTACTGTTTTCTTTACGTCTTCGCGTCTGTTAATAACAACAGCCATTACAACGACTCATCAATTACAAATGAACGACACAGATGTGATCGGAGTCCATATTCTCATTGTATGTAGTGGTCAATGAGACAGATTATTTAGTCTGATAAAGTGAGTAGATTTCGAAGAAAAACTCAGACCCTGTCTAAGAATTTTCTAAGAAAATTGTCCTGGTCAAGAAGAGATGATAATCTGGTCTGGGAAAGATGGATATGCCCTGGGTAAAGTCTTAAAGGCCCTCTGCGATTTTGTGTTGGAAATAGACACAGCTAAAGTCTTAAAGGCCCTCTGCGATTGTGAAATAGACACAGATAAAGTCTTAAAGGAGCTCAACGATTGTAAAGTAGACACAGTTAAAGTCTTAAAGGCACTCAGCGATTGTGAAGTAGACACAGCTAAAGTCTTAAAGGCGCTCTGCGATTGTGAAGTAGACACAGTTAAAGTCTTAAAGGCACTCAGCGATTGTGAAGTAGACACAGTTAAAGTCTTGAAGGCGCTCAGCGATTGTGAAGTAGACACAGCTAAAGACTTAAAGGCACTCAGCGATTCTGTGCTGAAAATAGACATAGCTAAAGTCTTAAAGGCCTTAAGAAATTGAGTGCCAGAAATCGATTCAGATATCAGTGCAGATGCAGTCTTAAGAGCACAACAATTTTGAATGCAACGTCGAAAATATAGGGATGACAACCTACAAGGACGAGCTAGATGTCTGCACAACCAGCGAATTACTTTACCGCATATCATTAACAGCTAAAAGCGATCGATCACCTATGGAATTGCCTGGAATGTTGCGATGTCAACAATGATTGATGTTTCAGACAACTGTTGTAGTACTAACGCGAACTCATGCATTTTCTATTATTTATAGATAGATCTATTATAGTTATTCGGCGATTCATGATTATACAAAGAAGTTACGACGGTGGTTTTATGTTGCCTTCCGTTGGTTTGTTTACGGTTGGCTCCGCTAGCCTTTGACTAAAAAGTCTCACCCACAAGGCAGTGGGGTTGTTTTACTTCGGGTACCCTCCCTTAGCCTTTTACTCTCCCGAACTTACCTGCAAGGCAGCAGAGCAGCCATAGGTTGTACTGTTACTGCATACAGTAGCAGGTAAAATTACCCGACCTGACAAAATCACCTCAGTGCAAAATAAAGACAAGTGGAGCAATATTAAAACAGGTAAATGAATTTAAATATTTGGGAACTTTGTTAACCTCCGACGGAAGATGTACAAAAGAGGTGAGATGCAGAATGGCTCAGGCAAAAGCAGCTTTCCAAAAAATGAGGAAGATACAATGCAATCCATTTTTGATAATATAAACAAGAAAAGAGTTCTTAAATGTTACGTAGAGCCAGTCTTAACATATGGATGCGAATCATGGACAATAGGACAACAGACAAGAAAATCACTGGAGTCTGTAGAAATGTGGTTTTACAGAAGAATGGTGTGAGTACCATGGACAGCTAAGAAGAGTAATGAAGATGTTCTGAGAGAGGTCAAAGCAAAAAGAGAACTAATTTCCAATATTAGGAAGAAAAGATCATCATTTTTTGGCCATGTAATGAGAAGAGAACAACTGGAATATATTGTAACAACTGAAAAAATTGAGGGACGAAGAGATAGAGGGAAGCAAAGAGAAAAATAACAGACAACTTAAGAGAATGGCTTGCAGAAGGTCAACAACAGAAATGATAAATAGCTGCCGAGATCGAAAGTTGTGGAGAGACATGATCACTTAGGCCAGCTGGCCTGGTACTTGATGATGATGATGATGATTATAGTTATAACTCAATACGACATCAGCACATCACAACCTTTCAACATACGCAGTGGTGTCAAGCAAGAATGCGTTCTTTCCGCAACCCTATTTCAAATCTTTTTCGCTGTTCTATTGAAACATTCATTCTCAAATGCGAACGAAGAAGCACATCTTCATATTAGGTCTGATGGACGGTTGTTTAATCTTGCAAGACAAGGAAGGTCCATAATCAGACATATCACTATTAGAGACCTGTTATATGCTGATGACAACTAAAACAAAAGTCTGTATGGCAGCGAATGTGTACAACTTAGCAAGAGAGAAGGTTTTATGTATTCCATATGCGTATTCCTGGTATAACTTTAGAGGACAAGCGACAAGCGTGGAGTTCCTCGCTCGCACAGCTCTCCTGAACATCTTCATGCTACTCAAACAACGTAGGTTACGCTGGCTTGGCTATTTACACCATATGAAAGATGGCCGCAAACTAAAAAAATATTTCCTAGGGGAGCTGAAAAATCCATAGTCAATTAAGACTAACGGAGGCTACGACTATCTATCTATCTATCTATCTATCTATCTATCTATCTATCTATCTATCTATCTATCTATCTATCTATCTATCTATCTATCTATCTATCTATCTATCTATCTATCTATCTATCTATCTATCTATCTATCTATCTATCTATCTATCTATCTATCTATCTATCTATCTATCTATCTATCTATCTATCTATCTATCTATCTATCTATCTATCTATCTATCTACCTATCTATCTATCTACCTATCTATCTATCTATCTACCTATCTATCTACCTATCTACCTATCTATCTACCTACCTACCTACCTACCTACCTACCTTCCTTCCTACCTACCTACCTACCTACCTACCTACCTATCTATCTATCTATCTATCTATCTATCTATCTATCTATCTATCTATCTATCTATCTATCTATCTATCTATCTATCTATCTATCTATCTATCTATCTATCTATCTATCTATCTATCTATCTATCTATTGTTCTTTCGAGCCGAAGACGGCACATAGGGCAGAATCACAATCTCAAAAACAGAAACCTTGCGTGCCAAAGTGGCACATATTGCAGAGATAACTGCTCTAAAATATATGGCGCTGTTTCCATAACAATACTTTTTACAATGACAGCTTGTCAAGCCATCGATCAATCTCCTTAGTCGCCTCTTACGACATGCCTGGAAGGTCACAGTGTCACTATTCTTTACTTCCTCATAATGAGGCCCCGGTAGCACGCAGGAAATGCTGTGACTACGACTACTAGAGTAGATATATCCATTTGGCTGTACTTAAATATGTCTTTGTTACACACACACTAATATAGTAGGAAATAAATTTGAACAGAAGTAATAAGAGTTAAGGTTGTTCGATTTCTTTCTAACACAGAACTCATGTCCTGTAGAGGCGGACTGATATATCGTCAAGATATTGACGTCTGTAGATCGAACTGTCTAGATATGCAACCTGGAAAAGAAACATGTCATCACAAGACTTCTGAGGGGTGCACTTGTCCAGACGATTTATATTTTCACCAGAACGGTTCGTGTGTGTCTAGAAATCAGTGTCCGTGCTTGAATACCAAGACAGGAGAATTTTATCAGCCAGGACCAGTGACGGGGCACCTTGCCATAAGTGGTAAGCTGATGTTTATGGCCGCAATTACTTAGAAGTTTTCTTATTTTGATCTACGAGGTTTAGATTTGATGTGGGGCACTGTGTGGTTTAGAGGCAAGACGCCGGCCGCTGTATATAAGAAACTGCTGGGTTGAATCCAACCAGAGACGGTGGAAATCTATAATTTCGAGTTCGTGGTTTCTACTTGGCTTTACTCTCCCCTGCTCTCTGGTAGTGAAATCTGATTTCTAGCCCTCTGGGATAACGGTGAAACTGGGAAGTCCCGTGTGCACTGCGCTCATGTTAAAGAACTATTGTGATTAGAGTAGGAAGAGTAGACCAAAAACGGTCGCTGTCCGAGCAAAATATATTAACTTAGAAACTTAATCACGCAGAAGACGATGCATATGGTCGAGAGGCGCATTTATCGCGGATTGCCGTTAACAAATGAAACAACGCAACCATGCCCAGATAGTGAGTAAAAGAAGAAGGATTTGCTACAGTTTTAATATGACAAGCCTATAATTGTACAAAGAAGCAAAAAGAGAGATAATTTCCAATATTAGGAAGAAATAATCATCATTTTTTGGCCATGTAATGAGAAGAGAACAACTGGAATATATTGTAACAACTGGAAAAAATTAGGGACGAAGAGATAGAGGGAAGCAAAGAGAAAAAATACCAGACAGCTTAAGAGAATGGCTTGGCAGGTCAACAACAGAAATGATAAATAACTGTCGAGATCGAAAGTTGTGGAGAGGCACGATCACCTACGGCAGCAGACCCGGTACTTGATGATGATGATAATTGATGTATATGACGAGCCTATAATTGTTGTATATGACGAGCTTATAATTGTTGTTTATGACGAGCCTATATTTGTTGTTTAAGACGAGCCTATAATTGTTGTTTATGACGAGCCTATAATTGTTGTTTATGACGAGCCTATAATTGTTGTTTATGACGAACTTATAATTGTTGTTTATGTCGAGCCTATAATTGTTGTTTATGACGAGCCTATATTTGTTGTTTATGAGAGCTTATAATTGTTGTTTATGACGAGCCTATATTTGTTGTTTATGACGAGCTTATAATTTTTGTTTATGACGAGCCTATATTTGTTGTTTATGACGAGCTTATAATTTTTGTTTATGACGAGCCTATAATTGTTGTATATGACGAGCTTATAATTGTTGTTTATGACGAGCCTATATTTGTTGTTTAAGACGAGCCTATAATTGTTGTTTATGACGAGCCTATAATTGTTGTTTATGACGAGCCTATAATTGTTGTTTATGACGAACTTATAATTGTTGTTTATGACGAGCCTATAATTGTTGTTTATGACGAGCCTATATTTGTTGTTTATGAGAGCTTATAATTGTTGTTTATGACGAGCCTATATTTGTTGTTTATGACGAGCTTATAATTTTTGTTTATGACGAGCCTATATTTGTGTTTATGACGAGCTTATAATTTTTGTTTATGACGAGTCCATAAATGTTGTTTATGACGAGCCTATATTTGTTGCTTATGACGAGCCTATAATGATTGTTTATGACGAGCCTATAATTGTTGTTTATGACGAATCTATAATTGTTGTTTTATGACGAGCCTATAATTGTTGTTTATGACGAGCCTATAAGTGTTGTTTATGACGAGTCTATAATTGTTGTTTATGACGAGTCTATAATTGTTGTTTATGACGAGCCTATATTTGTTGTTTATCACGAGCCTATATTTGTTGTTTATGACGAGCTTATAATTGTTGTTTATGACGAGTCTATAATTATTGTTTATGGCGAGTCTATAATTGTTGTTTATGACGAGCCTATATTTGTTGTTTTTGACGAGCCTATAATTGTTGTTTATGACGAACTTATAATTGTTGTTTATGACGAGCCTATAATTGTTGTTTATGACAGGCCTATAATTGTTGTTTATGACGAGCCTATATTTGCTGTTTATGACGAGCCTATATTTGTTGTTTATGACGAGCCTATAATTGTTGTTCATGACGAGCCTATATTTGTTGTTTATGACGAGCCTATAATTGTTGTTTATGACGAGCCTATAATTGTTGTTTATGACGAGCCTATAATTGTTGTTTATGACGAGCCTATAATTGTTGTTTATGACGAGCCTATAATTGTGTTTATGACGAACTTATAATTGTTGTTTATGACGAGCCTATAATTGTTGTTTATGACGGGCCTATAATTGTTGTTTATGACGAGCCTATATTTGCTGTTTATGACGAGCCTATATTTGTTTTTATGACGAGCCTATAATTGTTGCTTATGACGAGCCTATAATTGTTGTTTATGACGAGCCTATAATTGTTGTTTATGACAAGCCTATAATTGTTGTTTATGACGAGCCTATAATTGTTGTTTATGACGAGCCTATAATTGTTGTTTATGACGAGCCTATAATTGTTGTTTATGACGAGCCTATAATAGTTGTTTATGGCGAGCCTATAATTGTTGTTTATGACGAGCCTAAAATTGTTGTTTATGACAAGCCTATAATTGTTGTTTATGGCGAGCCTATAATTGTTGTATATGACGAGCCTATAACTGTTGTTTATGACGATCCTATAATTGTTGTATATGACAAGCCTATAATTGTTGTTTATGACGAGCCTATAATTGTTGTTTATGACGAGCTTATAATTGTTGCATATAACAAAACATGGACAGTTATGGGAAGCCTATAATATAAGTCAGTCATTTATGGTGATTTATGTGTTATTTTAATCTATGGAGACGAATCACGGACAGCAGACAGACGATTAGAGTCCACAGAGATGGAATTTCTCAGAAGAATGTTGAGAGTTCCTGTGCAGCTAAAAAGACCATCGAGGAAACTCTCAAAGAGAGAAATACAAAAAGTGAGCTCCTAAAAACATCGAAACGAAACAATCAATATTTTTCGTGCACATCATTAGAAGAGGAAAGTTGGAATACTTGATTACAACTGTCAATATACAGGGAAAGAGAGATCGTGGACGACAAAGAGAGAAGGTACTGGATAGATTTGTGTCATGGCATGGAAAACAGTCAACAACATAATCGTTTAGAATCGCTGTGGATAGCAAATTGTGGAAGGATATGATCGCCTACGCAAATTAGTGTGGTACATGATGATGGTGATGATATATGTTATATATGTGATTCTTAATAATATATTCATATTGTTAATAAATGTTATACTTTGTTGACAGGACAAATCTGAAACAAGCGCAACGTTTCAAATACTTGAGCACAATAATGACATCAGATGGAAGATGCACCACAGAATAAAAAGCAGAATAGCTTAGGCAAAAATAGCATTTCTGATAATGAAAAATATCTTATGCAACAAATCTGTGTCAATAGAAGTGAGAAAGAGATTTCATCGGTGTTATATAGAACCAATTCTGACCTATGGAAGCGAATCATGGACAGTAGACAAACAAATGAAAAGACGGTTAGAGGCCACAGAAATGGGATTTCTCAGAAGAATGTTGAAAGTTCCCCGGACAGCTAAAAAGACCAATGAGGAAATTCTCAAAGAGACCAATACAAAAAGAGTGCTCCTAAAAAGCATCAGAAGGAAACAATCATCATGAGAAGAGGAAAGTTGGAATACTTGACTACAACAGGCAAAATACAAGGAAAGAGATATAGCGGACGGCAAAAAGAGAAAATACTAGATAGCTTGGTGTCATGGCATGGAAAACAGTCAACAACAGAACTGATACGATGCACTGTAGATAAAAGATTGTGGTAGGACATGATCGATAACGCCAATCGGTATGGCACATGATGATGATGATGATGATGATGATGATGATGATGATGATGATGATGATGATGATGATGATGATGATGATACTTTGTTGTGCTTATGTTTAGAAGATTGAGTTAGTACCGACGTTATTATCAAAATAGTTTGACTACCATGGAATAACATCAGTTATTGACCATACTGCGCGACGAAGAATCAAATTATTTGGACATTTAAATAGGATGAATACTAATCAACTTATAGCGCACACGCGTATTATATGAAAACATAAGGCAATATATAAAAGGGGAAACCCAGAAAAAGATTGATATCGAAGAATCAAAGAATTCAAAGAGACATTAACTAAATTCAGCATGACAACAAGGCTGGCTCCCAATTAGCGTATCCCAGAAGATTAGAGATCAACCCCCTCTACAACGCAACATGACATAAGCAGTATTAAGAAAGAAAGAAAGAAAGAAAGAAAGAAAGAAAGAAAGAAAGAAAGAAAGAAAGAAAGAAAGAAAGAAAAAGAAAGAAAGAAAGAAAGAAATGGGAAAGCAACTGAGAGCAAGAATGAGAACTGCCCCCATCCCCCGGACTCCTCATTTTCAAATAGCCTTTTTCTATGAACGCCTGCATCATCAATATCCTCTTTTATGAAAAAATAGACTGGTATCATAGACACCAAGGACTTGGTACATGCAAAAACTTACGGAGACAGGTATCATAGACATCAAGGACTTGGTACATGCAAAAACTTACGGAGACAGGTATCATAGACACCAAGGACTTGGTACATGCAAAAACTTACGGAGACAGGTATCATAGACACCAAGGACTTGGTACATGCAAAAACTTACGGAGACAGGTATCATAGACATCAAGGACTTGGTACATGCAAAAACTTACGGAGACAGGTATCATAGACATCAAGGACTTGGTACATGCAAAAACTTACGGAGACAGGTATCATAGACATCAAGGACTTGGTACATGCAAAAACTTACGGAGACAGGTATCATAGACATCAAGGACTTGGTACATGCAAAAACTTACGGAGACAGGTATCATAGACACCAAGGACTTGGTACATGCAAAAAACTTACGGAGACAGGTATCATAGACATCAAGGACTTGGTACATGCAAAAACTTACGGAGACAGGTATCATAGACATCAAGGACTTGGTACATGCAAAAACTTACGGAGACAGGTATCATAGACACCAAGGACTTGGTACATGCAAAAACTTACGGAGACAGGTATCATAGACGTCAAGGACTTGGTACATGCAAAAACTTACGGAGACAGGTATCATAGACATCAAGGACTTGGTACATGCAAAAACTTACGGAGACAGGTATCATAGACATCAAGGACTTGGTACATGCAAAAACTTACGGAGACAGGTATCATAGACATCAAGGACTTGGTACATGCAAAAACTTACGGAGACAGGTATCATAGACACCAAGGACTTGGTACATGCAAAAACTTACGGAGACAGGTATCATAGACGTCAAGGACTTGGTACATGCAAAAACTTACGGAGACAGGTATCATAGACATCAAGGACTTGGTACATGCAAAAACTTACGGAGACAGGTATCATAGACATCAAGGACTTGGTACATGCAAAAACTTACGGAGACAGGTATCATAGACATCAAGGACTTGGTACATGCAAAAACTTACGGAGACAGGTATCATAGACATCAAGGACTTGGTACATGCAAAAACTTACGGAGACAGGTATCATAGACGTCAAAGACTCCGTACATGTAAAGCTTACGGAGACAGGTAACATAGACATCGATGACTCACTACTGGAAACACTTGCTGAGTCTCAACGCATGCAAAGAAAGAGAGAAGGCTAAATACATTCCATATACGAGGTCAGCGCCAAATTCTTGGCATCATCTGATAGGACAAAGTGACAAACGTGGAGTCCTCACTCGCACAGGCCTCTCGAACACGCTACTCAAGCAACGTAGGTGACACTGGCTTGGTCACTTACATCGCATGCAAGATGGTCGCATACCAAAAAATATATTGTATGATATGCATGAAAAGTGTTCCTTGTTGCAGTTTCCTCATATTCCAAGTCCGACTTGTTGCAGGAGCTACTGAGTTAAGTGCTCTGTGCACACCGTAAGCTGTGTGTCTCATCCGTTTTGATCATGTTTCGATATTCCAATTGTTTACGATGAGTGATGATATCGTATGACATGGAACAGTTGGCTGGGTTCACTTTCTGCGCGGTTTCGCTTTATGTCTTTTGGCGTGTGCTGAGACTGCTACGACGGGGACTACAGTTACCTTTCTTTGTTTGGGAGATGAGATATTAATTCGGATAATTACGCTGGCACGGGCGGTTGAGCAATTACGGATTTTAATTCGTTTGCAGTGATACCGGGGCCTTCCATAACCAAATAACCAAATACTGTATGAACAGCTAGCAGGTGGCAAAAGAACTAAGAGTCGCCAAAAACTCCTATTTATAGATGCGTTTAAACGTGACATGTAGGCTTTGAACAAAAATACCGCAAGCTGGAAGACATATAGCTGCAGACCGCAAGCTGGGAAGACATATAGCTGCAGACCGCAATCTTTGGAAACACACTCTAAAGCTTCAACTCAAACAGGAAGAAGACAGACTCATAGAAAAGAAGGATCCACGGCGAAAGAAAAGAAAAAAATAAAATTTCCTAGGGGCGCTGCAAAATCCATAGTCAACTATGACTAACGGAAGCTGCTGCTACTGTAGCTACAACTACTATAACTACAACAGCATTAATTACTACTACTATGAAACTTTTACTCTGCTCACAGTACATATGTTCACTACGATATTATATGTCGCGATGCATTCTTTATTAATAAATTTGATCAGAAATGTGCAGTTAACGATTGTTATAAGTAAGTAAAGTACCCCCGTCACGCCAAGTGGCGTATAGGGAAATATGGTGTTAGTGACCCTATATTTTACAGACCTTCAGCACATGATTTTGGGGTAATGTGGTCGGTATTACGCCCGTGCTGCTTTACTTTCCCAGAAAAAAATCCGGTACCCATTTAAGGCTGGGTGAACCCGGAAGCCGTCAGTTGGGATCGAACCCTACCCCTTGTCCTTTGTAGTCCAGTTCACTAACCACTGAGCTATCGCGGCTCCCTAACGATTATTGATTAGATGATTATTAATGCAACGTAGATAATGAAATTTTTTGTTAGATTTGTTCAACGAGAGATTAACGAGTTGTATTGAATAGATATAATGTTATTAGAAGGTTAATGAAGAGCTGTGTTAGAAGTATTGTTTATGGGTGGCTTTGACAACACATTTCATTTGTTAGATTTGTTGTTAATATGGAATTAATTATACATTGCTAGCGTTTACAGATGTGTAATAATAAGAGTAAGGAAAAATTAGGTAATCAAAGAAACAGAAACAAAACACAAAAAAAGAAAGCTATGAAGAGAAGAACCATGAATTGTTATTTACATGTTATATTTATTCTTTCTCTACTTCCATTAGTGTTTTTCTTGGTTATATCATGTTTCCACAGTCGCTGTTTCGGTGGAAAGATCACGTGTGAGGAGACAGGATGTGAAAGAATCGTCTGTCCTAGGAATCAAGTGGCGGTCCTAACCACAAAAACAAACGACAGTGAATGCCTTCACCAGTTGTGTCCAGACGAATACTCCATCAAAGTTACCTGTTCGGTCAGTTCCTCAAACAACAGGAAATGCGTTTGTAAATCCGGGTACATAATGACCCAAGTAAGTTCATTATATAAACTCCTAGATAATGACAGCGAGGTAGTACACTATCCCCCCCCCCCCAACTTTCTCTCACTTTCAAATGCTGTGATATAGCACGACGATGTTTAACCTTCATTTTATTATACAATATATGTTGCGAGACTTTTTTTTAATAGAATTAAAATTAGTATGTGTGGTCGAGAGCCGCGATAGCCCAGTGGTTAGTGAACTGGACTACAAAGGACAAGGAGTAGGGTTCGATCCCAATCGACGGTTTCCGGTTCACCCAGCCTTTAATGGGTACCGGATTTTTTTTTCTGTGAAAGTAAAGCGGCACGGGCGTAATACCGACCATATTACTTCAAAAATCATGTGCAGAGGGTCTGTAAAATTTATGGTCACTAACACCATATTCCCTGTACGCCACTTGGCGTGACAGGGGTACTTTTTTTACTATGTATGGTCATTGTTAACAGCCAAACAAAATCATCAACCAAGAACGGTCTAATGTGTACAATACATCAAGCCAGCATGTTCAGATTAAAACATTGCACTTTTTGTTACAAATATGATTGTTTCTCGTGATCAACTATCTTACCTGTCTCAGTAAATGTCTGTCGTGTGTTCTTTAGTTTCTTGCCTGTCTCAGTAAGTGTTGTCTGTCGTGTGTTCTTTAGTTTCTTGCCTGTCTCAGTAAGTGTTGTCTGCTTGCTTGCTTGCGTTCGCCCGATGACTAAAGGAGTACACCTCTTCATCATCCGCCCTTAAAAGGACGTTAAGTGGGCGTGTCTGCGTTGTGTTGTGGTTTGCAGTATAACTGTGATATTTGCGCCTTTCGGCCCAACACATCCGACTTCAGCATGGCATTTTTGAGTATCGGGTTGTCTTCCCTCTTCGATCCCTACTCGCTTGGCCAGACTAGACAGGTTAGTCTGTTAAAAAAAGGCACCACGTAGAGGTGGAGCAGGGTCTGGATGGTTCGGGTTCACCGGTCCTGGCGCAAGCCATCAGCTGTGAGTCGCTGACAACTTCCAGCTCTGGTGCTGTGAGGCGCGCCTTGTGTCTGTCGTGTGTTCTTTATTGTCTTGCCTGTCCCAGTAAGTGTTGTCTGTAGTGTGTTCTTTAACTATGTTGCCTGTCCCAGTAAGTGTTGTCTGTAGTGTGTTCTTTAACTGTGTTGCCTGTCGCAGTAAGTGTTGTCTGTATTGTGTTTTTATTGTCTTGCCTGTCCCAGTAAGTGTTGTATGTAGTGTGCTGTTTATTGTCTTGCCTGTCTCAGTAAATATTGTATTTAGTGAGTCATGTAACTGTGTTGTTTGTCTCAACACGTATTTTCAGTAGCATGTCCTCGATGTCAAATGATACCTGTTTCAGTAAGTATTTTCAGTTGGGAACAGGCAAATAATTGCAGTAATGCGGTAAAGATGGTAGCAATGAGCCAGCACTGGGTGTAACGCACATTCCTACAGAGAATGATGACAACTTTACAAAAAGGAACACGACAAAATTGTTTTTGATGATTACTTAATTAAGTTTTCAGTAGTAAGTCCTCGATGTCTGTGATAGCTGTCTCAGTACGTGTTTTCAGTAGTGATCCCTTGATGTTTGTGATAGCTGTCTCAGTACGTGTTTTCAGTAGTGAGCCCTTGATGTTTGTGATAGCTGTCTCAGTACGTGTTTTCAGTAGTGATCCCTTGATGTCTGTGATAGCTGTCTCAGTACGTGTTTTTAGTAGTGAGCCCTTGATGTCTATGATAGCTGTCTCAGTACGTGTTTTCAGTAGTGATCCCTTGATGTCTGTGATAGCTGTCTCAGTACGTGTTTTTAGTAGTGAGCCCTTGATGTCTATGATAGCTGTCTCAGTACGTGTTTTTAGTAGTGAGTCCTTGATGTCTATGTTAACTCTCTCCGTAAGCTTTGCATGTATAAGTCCTTTATGTTTATGATACCTGTCTCAGTAAGAGTTTCCTGCATTAAGTCTTTGATGTTTATGTTATCTGTCTCATTAATTGTTTTCTGTAGTGAGTCTTTGATATCTATGTTACCTGTCTCAGTCAGTGTTGTCTGCAATGAGCCCTTGATACTTTGGTCCCATCACCTTCTATAGCACTCCCATCTCCTTTTTTTGGTCTAGAAACTATATCCACATTATTGTTTATTAAGGATACCTATGGGGGTTGTTCTACGTTTTTTTTTTCATCTGTTACATTCACCATTGATCGCAGTCATTAGTTTAGGCAAGACGCGACATCTTCGCCTTCCGTTCCGACACATCCGACTTCGGCGTGATTTAATGTTTTTTTAATGATTTAACAATTTTTTCCCAGGCGGCTGGCATTTCTTGAGTAGCATCCACACACTATTGAGATCAATAAAGATGGGCTCAGCTCAAATGCACGAACTCCGTAGCACCGACGAGGATCATAACCTCAAACTCCTTAGTCGCTTCTAACGACAAGGGTGGCAGGTGACAATGGCTCAATACTAAGCTTCATTGACCATGGTCAGGGTTCCGATAGCTACATGCGAGATGTGAAGACATGTCATGTCTATCCATTTATTTATTCTTCCTTCCTTGGCCACATAATAACAAAGCCATTAGTATATGAAACATCTTTTGACCATATTTTCCAGTTTTCCTCTTTGTATCTTACGCCCAAAGTGAACTGTTTTTTATGATAAATTTAAAATACAGTTATCTAGTCTAGCTTCTCTCGTTACTTCTTCGTTGCACTTTTTAGCTGTTGATTCTTCCTCTTCTTCCTTTCAGCTCCCTGTGGAGCATAGGTCATCAACAAACACTTTCCAAGTCGTTCTGTTTCTTGCCATTCTTTTAAGATCATTCCATGTCTTCCCCATCATCTTCATCTCTGCTTCTATCTGTCTCCTCCAAGAATTCCTTGGCCTTACTCTTTGTCTTTTCCCTTGAGGATTCCAAAAATGGGCCTGTTGAGTAATACTCTCAGTTGGCTTAAGAAGTGTGTGTCCTATCAAGAGCCATCGTGTTCGCTGTATCTCTTTATCCACTGGTATTTGACTGCTACATTTCCATAATTCTATGTTTGTGATTTTGTCCTGCTATTTCCATCCTTTTATTCTGCGTGAGCATCCATTAGTGAAAGTCTGTATCTTCATGATTGTTAATTTTGTTGTTCTCCATGTTTCACAGCCATATAATAGGACCGACTTAACATTGGGGTTGAAAATTGTTATTTTTATATTTAACCTAATTTCTTTGGAAAAAAATAAATATATATTAAATATACCAATAACTATATATAAAATATATCACTACTTATGAATATACTCTGTATCTACAGCATGGCACATGTGTTTTGCAAGGGTCATGTCCTTGCCATCACGCTGGAGAATGGCACAGCAACGGAACTAAAATAATAGACAAGTGCCACAATAAGTAAGTTAGCATCTCTAAGTTTGACACATTCAATAATTATTGGTTGTCACAATGTCCGTTTCGAGAGAGTATATTTAGAGACCTTCTATTGACTAAATATGAGATTGTCGTTGCTTCCTTCATTGATGCCGAAAGTACGGAATCTGTCGTGTCACAAATTACTTCTTATTCCCGCACCAAGAATTTTAACTTACTTCCACTTTTTGAACACAAGAGAAATAATTAAAATCTTACCTTAATTTAAAAAAGAACGCTCTTGACCTACATACAGAAGAACAACAAAATAAACAAAAGTGTTTGTCCCTCTGGAGATAGATTTTCCCATAACTACACATTATACAAGTCAGAGGCAAAATAGAGTGGAGGAGAGGGGCTCATAACTGTAGGAAAACCCTTAGTATATAATACAATAATGAACAGCGCCCATAATTCTAGGAAAACCCCTAGTAAAAAAGTAAAGAGCCCTCGTCACGCCAAGTGGCGTATGGTGTTAGTGACCCTAAATTTTACAGACCTTCGGCACATGATTGTTGGGGTAATGTTGTCGGTATTACGCCCGTGCCGCTTTACTTTACCAGAAAAAAATCCGGTACCCAATTAAGGCTGGGTGAAACCGGAAGTCGTCGGTTGGGATCAAACCCTACCTCTGGTCATTTGTAGTTCAGTTCACTAACCACTGAGCTATCGAGGCTCCCAAAACCCTTAGTATATAACAGTGGTGTATTCTCTATCCTATCGTACCTACCGCCGGTAGCTTGAACATATTATATATATACGTTATAGTGGCCATAGGAAAACCTTGCTTTAATAAATGCAAATCAAAGCAAATAAATCATATTGGTCTACGCAATGTGTAATAGAATATTCGAAAATGTGTAATATAATTATGAAAAAAATAAAATAAATTATCATTTCCTTTTGTATTTCGTAATATAAAAAATACAAAAGGAAATGATAATTTATTATATTTTTTTCATAATTATATTACACATTTTCGAATATTCTATTACACATTACGTAGACCAATATGATTTATTTGCTTTGATTTGCATTTATTAAAGCAAGGTTTTCCTATGACCACTATAACGTCTGTGAATTAAACAGAAACTACTCTAAGATAGTACATGAAACCGCTAATAAGCAAGATACAGTTCTCTTCTCTCCGACTTAGAATTAAAGACCTTGACATTTAAAAATTCCAGTGAAAATAATACGGCGAAAGCTACCTATTATAAAATGCTGTTTCATGGGTTATTTTTAGTTCTAGCCAATCAGAAGCGTCACAAAGTAAAAGTAAAACTATTTCTTATTACCAGAACTTTGTAACCTATTTATAACTACGTTATGCGCATCAGCATCTGTAGAAAGAACTTTGTTTTTCTGCTCTCAAGAGAATCAAATCTTATTGTCGCTCAACTCAGACACAAGAACGCTTATCTGGTTTGGCAATAATGTCCATTGAGAAATCATTCCTTCAGATACTTAGAAACCAACACAACAGTCATTTCAGTGACAAAGTCATCGAGACATTTTCGTCCCAAACAAGACGGATAGAGTTTACATATAAATAAGTAAGTAATTTAAAATGTAGTGATACAATTAGCAAATATTACTTCATGTTAGCCTACTGAATATAATGTATGTCTTTATTTATTATGTCAGCGGTAGCCCAGACCCCCAAAACTAGTATACGCCACTGGTATATAAACATAATAATGGAGAGGAGAGCAAACTCTATGAAAACCTCTAGTATATAAACATAATAATGGAGAGCGCTCATAACTCTAGGAAAACCTCTAGAATATATTGATGATAATGGAGAGCGCCCACAATTCTAGGAAAATCCCTAGTAAATAAACATAATAATGGAGAGGGGAGCATAACTCTAGGAAAACCGCTTGTATATAAACATAGTAATGGAGAGCGCCCATAAATGTAGGAAAACCCCTAGTATATATAAAAATAATAATGGAGAGACAACATCAAGGATACTCAACAACAGTATCACATGGCAATGGTTGATGTTGCTAGATGTGTGAGAGATAGAACTTCGTACCTCAGGATTTTACCACAAAAGTCTGACGATTGTCTACAGCTCTCATACCACAGAATGTATGAGAGACATCTTTCATAACAATGGTTACATTCTCTCTTCACTTTTTCAATAATTACACCATTTTCTTCAAGTATGTTTCATCAAGCCCTTTGCTGTGAGTTTGAGTTGTTATTCATCTTACACTTTCAAACAGGACAAATTAATTTTTCGTAACCCGACAAAACGGAACTGAAATTCAAACCGACCTGGACGCAGGGACATGGCTGCTGAATCGGGACATTCATCCATTAAAACCAGTCTTAACTAGAATACAAAGTTGGTGTCATAAATTGAATCTAAGCAAGAATAAATATTTATTTTGTCTCATTTGCATACTAACCTGTACTATTAACAAACACTTTCTCATTCTCTCAGATGCTGCAACAATGGGGTCTGGTACATAGCTGAGAAAACAAAATGTCTAGGTAAATTTATTATGTGAACGAGAACTATGTTTTTTTCTTTTTCAATTTTTCATATGTGTATGTGTTATGCCATTCACTAGTTCATTTATAATTTTAAAAGTTCAAGTGACAGTTACATCAGTCTTACTACATCAAATATAGGTGTGTCTAAAATGTGGTTTTGTTTATACATAATTGTTCTTGGCAAGTTTGTTAGTTACACGTCCCTATGTGCTATCTTATCTTAGTTGCAACGTAGTTTTTCAATGTGTGAGGTGAGCATCTTTTGCCTTTGCTCAATAACTACTTTCTTCTTCATATTACGACCTTAGAACAACGTAAGATGTGCTTAGATGTGTTACGTTGTCACTTTCAGCAAGTTGTTATATTTTGTACCTTTTGGCCCAACTCCTTCGACTCCATCAAACTATAATAGAGTGCTATGTTGCCTTAATTCTTCTATCTTTTCTCGCTTGTGCCGACTGATCAGTCTATTTCCAGACACCCCTGTGGAATTTGAATATAATTTGAATCAGTTCTGTTTACTAATCATACAATCAAAAGTAAGCTATTTAGTCACAGACCACTTCCAGCTTAAGTGTTGTTGGACGTCTTGTGCCCACGAAGTCAGGCGTTGTAGGTAACTGCATATAGTTTATCATGAGACAAACGAGTCTCGTGAACCTACTACTGTCACTTAGTATTTCTGTGACCGTCTCTATCTGGCTCGAGCCAAATCGCCATTGCCTATTGTAAACCAACAATCGTAATTAGTAAAGATTCATTAATTATGTGATGAAGCACTTAATTTTTATTTTCTATGTGCTTGTTGCAAGGTATAGTACAAACACGATATTTTTTAAAGAGGGAAAAATAGGTAGAGAAAGAGATGGGAAAATAACATCAAATTGTGGACAGGCCACAACTTTGCAGTGTCCATAAGAATGACTGAAGAATGAATGGAGGATAGAGATAATTTGAGAATATTGACTAAGTCAGCCAGTGGTTTGCCCTCGATTTCCAGGGCTTTGAGATGAAGAAGGTATATGTGTGTTAAACATGGCATTACTCAAATTGTTAATGCTTCTTCCCCAGCCACGTGTTTCTTATCAGGGGCGGAGTCTAGAATTGAAACATTTGATGGGACTGTCTACAGCTTCTATGGCTATAGCTCCTACACTTTACTCAAGACTGAAGGAAATAGTCGAGGAGGATTCCAGGTTAATGTTACAGTCTTTGTTTGTGTTGCAATTGCACAGATACTCATCCACTTCTTTATGTTGCTATAGCACATATATTCATCCACTTGTTTGTGTTGTAATAGCACAGATATCCATCCACTTGTTTATGTTGTAGTAGCACTGATATCCATCCACTTGTTTATGCTGTAATAGCACAAATATTAATCCACTTGTTTATGTTATAATAGCACGGATACTCATCCACTTGTTTATGTTGTAATAGCACAGATATTCATCCACTTGTTTATGTTGTAATAGCACAGATATTCATCCACTTGTTTATGTTGTAATAGCACGAATATTCATCCACTTGTCTAGGTGTTGTTTTAGCACAGATATTCATTCACTTGTTTATGTTGTAATAGCACAAATATCCATCCACTTGTTTATGTTGTAATAGCACAGATATTCATCCACTTGTTTGTGTTGTAATAGCACAAATATTCATCCACTTGTTTATGTTTTCCTTCCCACTATATTAGTTTTGTCTTCCTGCTTACACATTTATACTTAAATTGTAAATATTTTTATTTACTGAAAGATTTAAATAATGCAAAATGAGATATAATGTGCATTGTTTGTTTGAAGAACTCTACTCATTCGGAATTGGAAGATTGTTATGGCTTTGAAATGTGATTATGATTACTTGTTCTTAGATCTCGTTTAGAAATCTCGCTTGCGAGAACAGTGACACAGCTTGCAGTCATAAATTGGACATTTTCTTCCTGGGAATTCACCTAGAGCTAGTGGCAGGGTCAGGTGTGGTTGCTGGGAACAAATCCTACACGCTGGATGATCCCGTGACCATTGGCAGAATCAAGATCACTTCAACGACTCTCTACACTGTGATCAGCTTTAATGGTGTGACGGTTTATTGGTCTGGAGGTAATTTTATGTACGAGTATGTGTATTGTTTTTGAGTGAGTTGAATACGCACATATGTGCATGTGTGTATAATAAATATGTGTGTGCTTAATGTTTATTTGAACGTAAGATTGCAAGAATATATGCTGTATGTGTCATTGCGTGTGGGAATGAGTAAAAAAAATTAAGCCTTTATGGCTATAAAAATTAGAAACACCACATCATTCCCATACATTGGCGGCTTTGTTACCTATGGTATAAAAATGGTGTACAGGTAGCATTACTATTGTTGTGATTTGTTGTGATTTGTTGTGATTTGAACGCGGGCGACAAAGAGAGAAAATACTGGATAGCTTGGTGTCATGGTATGGAAAACAGTCAACAACAGAACTGATACGATGCACGGTAGATAGAAGATTGTAGAAGAACATGGTCGCCTACGCCAACCCGTATGGCACATGATGATGATGATAATGATGATGAGTACTATAGTGCAGACGAACAAAATGTAGTCACGGTAGCGGTGTAAAGATGGCACTTCTACTTCCGCCAAAGAGAAACAGCGTTCTATAATTTTTGTCAGTAAAAGATGAAGTCGGTTGTTGGTCTTTGAAAAATGAAGTTGCAATATGATTCATGCATGTTGTAGGTGCACGACAGTAGGTGTACTCGAGAGGGTTAGGGACATCAAGCTGTGTTACTAGAGTCCATTGATCTAGTTGAAGTGTTAAGATGCTCTAATGCGTAGAGAGGTCCCCAACTGTCGATGAGAGTTCTAATATGTAAGGGCACACTGTGCCCGTCCTCTAAACGTAGATGTTCTTTGATTTTCGGTGATTTAATCTCACCTTGGCCGTTCGCTCTCTTCTTCAATGACAGTGCTCAGTCACTGGTGTATAGACTGTCAAAATGTACGTACTTCGCGGTGTGTCAGATTCGTTCGTCATGTTGGAATACAGCACAATATCTGCATGAAATAGTTTGTACACGCAAGTCACTCGTATAAAATAATCATCGTGTGCCATACTGGTTGGCGTGGGTGATCATGTCCCTCCACAATCTTCTATCTACAGTGCATCGTATCAGTTCTGTTGTTGACTGTTTTCCATGCCATGACACCAAGCTATCCAGTATTTTCTCTCTTTGTCGTCCGCGATCTCTCTTTCCTTTTATTTTGCCAGTTGTAACCAAGTATTCCAACTTTCCTCTTCTCATGATGTGCCCGATAAATGTTGATTGCTTCTTTCTGATGTTTTTTAAGAGCTCCCCTTTTGTGTTGGCCTCTTTGAGAACTTCCTCATTGGTCTTTTTAGCTGTCCGGGGAACTTTCAACATTCTTCTGAGAAATCCCATCTCTGTGGCCTCTAATCGTCTTTTCATTTGTTTGTCTACTGTCCATGATTCACTTCCATAGGTCAGAATTGGTTCTATATAGCACCGATGAACTCTCTTTCTCATTTTTATTAACATAGATTTGTTGCATAAGATATAAAATAATAGTAATCCTTTAGTGGCTTAGTCAAACAAACAGAAACGCATCAATAAACAAAGCCCAGCGGCCTGGCATCACCGCTCAGGTATCAAAACACATGCAAAGGAAATATCATTTATCCCCGACTCTGGTAATCACTCTCTAGGCTCTCTCCTAATACACTAAATTGCTTCCACTAAAATAGCGTTTGCTCGGTCCTACTAACTTGGCTCAGATGTGTCGTCCTAGTTACTTAGTTTCCATCTCGTATCTATTCTGACTGGAACTTCATCCTACCACTCCTACTAATAAAGAGCATTTGCTAGGATACTGCTACAATAGTCTAACTTAAATACCATTGTCTTCTCCTTTACTTCGTTTCTAAGTCCCTCCTATTTGGAAACTATCCTATCCACTGCTACCTAGCGAAGAGCGTTTGCTCAGTTACCGCTACAAGAGCCCAATGCCCTAGCGGCGTGGCCAGTCTCCTAATTCCTTAGTTTACATGTGTCTTCTCTCTCTGGGCACCCTCTGCCTAGCCTTAAGTATTTCGTACCTCGGCCAATCAAAAATACCTACAGTAATTCCCTAGCCAATGACATCTCTTTACGTCATAGCCTCTCCCTCACCTAACACTTCCATTAAATCTATTCACTCCTCCGTGCTTCTCACTAGTCCCCATAATCACAAGACTTTCCCGTCTCTATTCACCCAAACAACAGTTCACTACTTTTCCCGTGAATGTCACTTTGCCCCACACATACGATGGTTCTCTCAATTCTCCTTACACTGTCCCTAACTTCATTATTTCCCTTCTTCTTCTTCTTCTATCCTTCCTCTATTGCCGTTGGCGTCGAGGGGAGAAACAATATGCGATTATTTGCTCTTCTGTTGGCCTCTTCTGATGTTATTCCTCCTAGTGACTCTAGTATTCCCTTTATCCATCTCTTTCTCGGTCTTCCTCTTAATCTGACATTTTCGTAGCGTTTGTTCATGGCTCTTTGATTCATTGTTAGTTCTTTCTGTCTTGTTATGTGGCCGAACCAATTTATCTGTTGTTTCTTTATGTATTCGATGGCTGGTTCAATTTCGAGTTTCTTCCTCAGGTCAGTGTTTCTTACTCTGTCCCTTAAGCTGTTTCCTGTCATTCTTCTGACACATTTCATTTCGGTGGTCGTTATCTTTCTTATTGTTCTCGAGTCCAGCTTCCAATTATGGCACTGATAGCACAGAGTTGGTAGAAAAATTGATTTGTATATTGCCCTTTTTGCTTCCGTAGTTATTGCTTTGTTTTTCAATAGTGTTGATACTTGGCCTATAACTTGGCATGCTTTGTTACACCTTATATCTATCTCTGTTTCTTGGTTATTGTCTTGTGTTAGCGTGCTACCCAGATATTTAAAATTGTCAACTTGCTTCAAAGATGTATTATTTATAATGATGTTTAGTTTTTCTTTCTTTCTCGCTATTGCCATTACTTCGGTTTTGCTTATGTTGATCTTCATGTTGTATTGTTTACAAGTGTTGTTTAGCCTGTTGATATGTTCTTGTAGGTCCTCAGTTGTTTCATGTATCAGAACTTGGTCGTCTGCAAATAGTATTTCATTTATTTCTTCCTCTCTTCTGTTGTTTTCTGGTACGTATATTTCGTTCTCTTCTGTGTTATCGTTTGTTGTCATCCGTGTTGGTATGTTTCCACTGATTGGGCATGCTAATTTGCATATATTGTCCATATATGTGATGAAAAGTAAGGGGGAAAGCACGCAGCCTTGTCTTACTCCGGAGTTAATGGTGAAATGTTTAGAGTAACCTGCTGAAGATCTTACTGTAGTGCGACTACTTTCATAAAGGCTCTTGCATATCTCTACTAGGTGGTGACTCACTCCGTACAAGGGCAATACGGACCACAGTTGCTCCCTGTCCACCCTATCGAACGCCTTTTCTTGGTCAATAAAAGCTGTATATAGTGTTTTATTATGCTCTATTGTTTTCTCTGCTAGTTGTTTTATGATAACATCCTTATATTCCCGGCTACAGAAAGTTTAGTGGTGAAAAAATCTAATATGAATGAAAAAGCTACAAAGCTGAAAACAAGTGATGGCTCAACACACTATAGCTCGTTTCAAAACATATGCCCAACTTCAAAACGCTATTACTCTCTAACCGTTTGTTAAATACTTTTGAAATTTTCCAAATGTTATTAGAATGCAAAAGACCCTTTAAATGTATATTTAACAAATATCTTGCAGCTGCAGTTTTCTTAAAGCGGCGATATTTCTTTGATGTTTGTCAAAATTGTAAATTGTGAAGCCCTAAAGAATAGAAATTACCGTAGTTGCTGGTCTACGATTAATTTTCACTAGGTAAAGGCGTGGCCGTAATGGGGAAATAACTGGATAAAACAAAACACCAGGAGAATTATTGTCTGCATAGTTCGAGGACGGACGATAATATCAAGGTATACCTGTATGTCCAATTTTCATAGTTGTGTGGTCCTGAAAAGGACCGTTTGTTGAAATAATTTAAGGTAATATAGGGGCCAACATTGTGGGGGCTATATACTTTCATTCTGAATCAGACGAGTCTAAAAGATTAATAACTGTTTGGGGTTGAACATTCCACAAACCATCATTTTTCCAATATTCCTCTTCCTGTTTTAAGACGTGGTCTTCACATTTAGCCCAATAATCTTTGTCTATATTTAATAAAGCGAGATTAGCAAGAGTCTTTACATCGCATATTTTGAATGTTGTATTTTCATCTGCCACTTGTCCTTTTAATTTTGCCCAGATTAGTTCTATTGGATTTAAATGAGCATGGTAAGGTGGCAGCCTCAAACTTATATGACCGTGCTCTTGGATAATCTTATCTATTTGAAAAATCTTTGTCCTCTGTTTTTGCTTTACTAGAGATAGTAATTCAGGTTTTAAGTACATGTTATTAAATTGTATGTGCTCCTTTGTGAGCCATATCTTAATAGCATGTTTTGTACTGGATGACGTCGGGACTTTATCTTCAAGTGCAACAATGTTGTGGTACGCTGCATTGTCCATTATTAGACAAGATGGTCGATCTAGTGATGGGAGAACAGAATTTTCAATCCAATGTCTAAATATGTGACCATTCATCTCAGAGTGATAATCCCGATTGTCTATGGATTTTGAAAGAAAAATGAGCTCTGCATTCTGTATTAGTCCATGTTGTCGACTACCTGCATGAGCAATTATTAAGCGCTGTCCTTTGCTGCTAGGTATTAATCTCTTAATCTTTCCATCTGATGACTGCCATTCCCTTTGGTTAGTGTGGTGAGCATTGATCCATGTTTCATCCAAGTACACAATATCATAACCTTGCTTGCGCACCTCTTTTACTTCACGTAAGTACTTGCTTCTCATGACTACTATATGTGGCTTCTCACAGATGATGTTTCGTCCATTGGAATACTTTCTGAATGTAAAGCCTGCAGCTCTCACATTCCTCCATAATGTAGACTTTGATATTTCAATACTGTTGTTCTTTTTCAGCGATACTTTTAATTTTCTTATTGTAACAGTTTCATGCATACCCACATTTTGCGAATTCCACTTCTAATAAGTTCACTGTCGAAATTATCCAACATTTTTGCTCTTCCTTGTGATTTTGTATATTTGGAACATTGACGGTCACGTGCTTGAATCCAGCGATTAAATGACCGTTTAGATAAATCCAAAATGTGTCTTGTCCTATTCTCAGGGTTTTCTAAAGAATGAAATAATCTTCCTCGTTTAGCCTCTTTGCAAAAATAGTCATACATTTTTATTGCGATGTTTTGTAAACTGCAAAATTTCATTTTAAGACTCATGATAAATGTTACCGTTCCACGTCTACACCTATGAATGAACGGAAATGGAACACACAATGCCTCGTGTTTTCTACAAGTGTCTAATTGTGTCAGACAGCTCACGTTTAAAGCGTGAAAAATCGTAAATTTGACGGTGTATAGATTTGTAATCGCTATTTTTAACTTAAATACTGTAAACACTAAGTTTTGACTACATCAATGGGTCGTTATAAATTTATATAAATCAAATAAGCAATAATAATAACCAAATGTTTGTTTTTAATGAAATTAATTCCCTGTTGGGTTCTAATCATTATAACTTTACATGCAAATTTTGAAAAAAATACAAAAAGCGGTTTAAAAGATATTGATTTTAAAAGTTGGGCACGACTTATGAAACAAGCTATATATAGTTTGATCTGCTTACATTTCGGTAAATGCTTGCGAGATGGTCGCTACAACAGTTGATTCCATAAGTTGAAACGTTTTGTGTTAATGCAAGTTTTAACCTTCATACTTTACTCATACATTTACTGCATAATTTTTTTTTAAAAATAACCAATGAACCAAAATTTACATAAAGTGATATATTGAAAATTGTCTTTATCAACGCGGTCTCGCTATTGTTCTTGTTTGTGTTCTCAATGTTCTTTTGTCGACCAGTGTAAAGTGAAAATGAAATGTTCTTGACTGTGCTTTTTGGTTCGTCAC
The DNA here is from genome assembly GCA_032433765.1 of Megaustenia siamemsis. NCBI lineage: Eukaryota > Metazoa > Mollusca > Gastropoda > Stylommatophora > Ariophantidae > Megaustenia > Megaustenia siamemsis. Next base: position 118,109,849 of record JAVIAB010000092.1, on the reverse strand, counting down.
ACACATCGTGCTTTGTGTGACATCAGAGATTTTGCTTGCACATCAGATGGGAAGTAGCACATGATTCACTAATCTAGTCGTGGGATGCTGCTTACCGGTAAACCTGTTACGTGTTCCAACCATTTCCTTCGTTGTCTCTAGAGTCTAGATGTAGCTCAGGACTCAGGTAATCAATAAGGCTAATAATTTTCATAGAGTTTGTACAGATGCAGTGATACGTGTGCTGACTATACGTTTCTGTCCGCTACCTGCGAGTCACTCTTCAGATAACTCAGTTGACTCAGCTGTAATTTAAACAGACAATGGGCTCGCAATGATGGAGAAGATAATAACATCAAGGAAAAATGCTAGGCAGTGATGTAGCTTAAGGGAGGTCTGAGAGGCTGAGGCCCCTGGGCAAATATTTTAGGTGGGCAAAGTTTTAAAAGTGAAAGGAAAGTATAAATATCACGCTGCATACAAATATCACGTTAAGGTGCACATTAGTTTCATTTCCCCGATCACTGATAATATATATACCTGCCATGTCCCGAGCTATGGTAATCTACATACCTGCCTTCCCACGAGCAACGGTAATCTACATAGCTGCCTTCCCACGAGCAATGGTAATCTACATAGCTGCCTTCCCACGAGCAATGGTAATCTACATAGCTGCCTTCCCACGACCAATGGTAATCTACATAGCTGCCTTCCCACGAGCAATGGTAATCTACATACCTGCCTTCCCACGAGCAACGGTAATCTACATAGCTGCCTTCCCACGAGCAATGGTAATCTACATACCTGCCTTCCCACGAGCAATGGTAATCTACATAGCTGCCTTCCACGAGCAATGGTAATCTACATACCTGCCTTCCCACGAGCAATGGTAATCTACATAGCTGCCTTCCCACGAGCAATGGTAATCTACATACCTGCCTTCCCACGAGCAATGGTAATCTACATAGCTGCCTTCCCACGAGCAATGGTAATCTACATACCTGCCTTCCCACGAGCAATGGTAATCTACATAGCTGCCTTCCCACGAGCAACGGTAATCTACATAGCTGCCTTCCCACGAGCAATGGTAATCTACATAGCTGCCTTCCCACGAGCAATGGTAATCTACATAGCTGCCTTCCCACGACCAATGGTAATCTACATACCTGCCTTTACCCGAGCAACGGTAATCTACATATCTGCCTTTCCCCGAGCAATGGTAATCTACATACCTGCCTTCCCACAAGCAACGGTAATCTACATAGCTGCCTTTCCCCGAGCAACGGTAATCTACATATCTGCCTTCCCACGAGCAATGGTAATCTACATAGCTGCCTTCCCACGAGCAATGGTAATCTACAAAGCTGCCTTCCACGAGCAATGGTAATCTACATAGCTGCCTTCCCACGAGCAATGGTAATCTACATAGCTGCCTTCCACGAGCAATGGTAATCTACATAGCTGCCTTCCCACGAGCAATGGTAATCTACATAGCTGCCTTCCCACGAGCAATGGTAATCTACATAGCTGCCTTCCCACGAGCAATGGTAATCTACATACCTGCCTTGCCCGAGCAATGGTAATCTACCTACCTGCCTTGCCCCAGAACGCTAAACAAAAAAGTACGTTATGTCACTGTCAACCACGCCTTCAACATTTATTTTATTTGTTAGTTAACAATTGTGAAGATATTAAATTTTTTTCCACTTTTACGATTTTATGCCACGGAATTATTTTATTTATTATATTATATTAGTAAGGATAAAATACAAAATACATCTTTACAAGCTTCTAGCTTAGTTTATTTGAATCGACAGGTCATCTTCACTGCACATCTGACAATTCCAGAGTGATTTATTAAACTTATGATTTTTACACAGTAGTGACTTAATGAGCCAAAAAGATTTATACTCGAGATTTATTTTCAATTTCACTCGTTATGATTATGGTTATTCGAAGGCCCCGGTATCACTGCAAACAAATTAACATCCATAATTGCTCAACCGCCAATGCCATCGGAGGTCATAATATAAATAATCGGTTTGCTGATGATACACTCTTAATTGCTTATATCCCATTTTTAACCCCGCCCCCACTATTTGTCCTGACATCTGCTGACTTTTTGTCTTTAACTGCCAAAGGGTCTTTAATGTGCGCAGAGTGTACACGAAAAACCTTTTTTTTCCGTTATCCAAAAGTGCTGGGCATATCGATTGTTACCTCCCAGAGATCGGGGGAGAGTAAAGCCACGAAGAAATCACGGATTCGACAAAAAAATTCGTTAAACTGCACGTCCCAGAACCTCCTTGTCCAGAGTCCAACGTCATACCTCTAGAGCAAACATCATACCTCTAGAAACAACATCATACCTCTAGAGCCAACATCATACTTCTGGAGCCAACATGATACCTCCAGAGCAAACATCATACCTCTAGAGCCAACATCATACCTCTAGATCCAACATGATACCTCCAGAGCAAACATCATACCTCTAGAGCCATCATCATAATTCTAGAGCCAAAATCATACCTCTAAAGCCAACATCATACCTCTAGAGCCAACATCATACCTCTAGAGCAAACATCATACCTCTAGAGCCAACAGCATACCTCCAGAGCAAACATCATACATCTAGAGCCAACTTCATACCTCTAGAGTCAACATCATACCACTAGAGCCAACATCATACCGTTAGAGCCAACATCATACCTCTAGAGACAACATCATTCCTCTAGAGACAACATCATAACTCTAGAGACAACATCATAACTCTAGATCCAACATCATACCACTACAGCCAAAAACATACCTCTAGAGCCAACATCATACCTCTAGATCCAACATCATACCTCTACAGCCAAAATCATACCTCTAGAGCCAACATCATACCTCTAGAGCCAACATCATACCTCTAGAACCAACATCATACCTCTAGAGCCAACACAATACCTCTAGAGATAATGTCATACCTCTAGAGCCAACATCATAATTCTAGAGCCAACGTCATACCTCTAGAGACAACATCATACCTCTAGAGCCAACATCATACCTCTAGAGACAACATCATACCTCTAGAGCCAACATCATAATTCTAGAGCCGACATCATACATCTAGAGAAAACATCATACCTCTAGAGCCAACATCATACCTCTAGAGCCAACATCATACCTCTAGAGCCAACATCATACCTCTAGAGCCAACGTCATACCTCTAGAACCAACATCATAACTCTAGAGACAACATCATACCTCTAGAGCCAACATCATACTTCTAGAGACAACATCATACCTCTAGAGCCAACATCATACCTCTAGAGCCAACATCATACCTCCAGAGCAAACATCATACCTCTAGAGCAAACATCATACCTCAAGAGCCAACATCATACCTCTAGAGCCAACATCATACCTCTATAGCCAACATCATACCTCAAGAGCCAACATTATACCTCTAGAGCCAACATTATACCTCCAGAGCCAACATCATACCTCTAGAGCTGACGTCTTATCTCTATACCACTTAGTACCTGCTACCATCCCCCCCACCGACTTTTGTAAAGTTGAATTGAACTTTTAATTTTTAAAATTTGCTCAATTGTTAAATGACTGTTTTTAGTAATACAGTATATTGTTGAATATTTAATCACTTTGAACTTTTCAGGACTCTTAACATGGATCCAGGTAGCTAGCAGGTGGGAGAATAAGTTAGAAGGGCTGTGTGGAACATACGATTACAATTCCAAAAACGACTTCCGTAAACCAGACAGAGCTATGGCTTTGGATTATATCAGTTTCATCCAATCTTGGAAAGAAGATGACGTCATTGAGACTCACAGCAATCGACCACCATCATGTGATGTATGCATTTTTGCTTCAAGTAAAGTTTGAGGTTTTAATTTTTGAAAGTTGCAGTTATGAATGCAACAATAATATACTGCCCAATACAATAAAATAGATAATGAGATACGCAAAATGTGAAAAAAGGCAAAAGAAGACTGGCTCAGCCAAAAATGTATAGAAATAGAAACTATGGAAAGCAAACAAGACTTAAGAGGAATGCACACAGAAATAAAGAGAATGACTAATAAAAATGAAAAAAGCCACAGAAGGTGGATGCATTGCAGACAAAAAAGGAAAATGCTAACAGACAATAAGGGTATTATAGATAGATGGCAGGAATATATAACAGAACTATTTCAGGATCAAAGGGACAAGAAACTAGTTATAAAATGTACATCAGGCTACAAGATCTTAAAATTTGAGGTGGAAAATACTATAAAAACAATGAAAAAGGGAAAAGCAGCAGAACCTGACAGCATACAGATAGAGATGATACAGGCACTACAGGTTTTTGACATTCAAGTGATTACAGACATATGCAACGACATATACCACACAGGATACATACCAAATGAACTAAAAACATCAACTTTCATTGCATTGCCTAAAAAGAATGGTGACATTGAATGTAGTGACTTTAGAACAATAAGCCTAATGAGCCATGTTACAACAATCTTGCTAAACGTTATACAAGGAAGAATTCAGAATAAAATCAATACTGAATTAGAGGAGCAGGAATTTGGATTTAGGAAAAATAGCAGGACAAAAGAAGTCATTCTGTATGAGAACATTAATTGAAAAATACACAGAAGTAAACAAACCAATATATGCCTGCTGCATAGACTACACCAAAGCTTTTGATAGAGTACACCACAAACAACTTATAGAATGCCTCAGTATCAAGCCTGCTGGCGTAGGTGATCACGTCTCTCCACAACTTTCTATCACGGCAGTTATTTATCATTTCTGTTGTTGACCTTCTGCCAAGCCATTCTCTTAAGCTGGCTGGTATCTTTTCTCTATCTTCCCTCTATCTCTTCGTCCCTCAATTTTCCAGCTGTTACAATATATTCCAGCTGTTCTCTTCTCATTACATGGCCAAAAATGATGATTGTTTCTTCCTAACATTGGAAGTTAGCTCTCTTTTGGGCTTGGCCTCCTATCGACGAGGAGTGTTCGTTATTTTAAAAATCAGTCTTCCTTATAGATTATATTAGAGTGAATATCTCCTCATTAAACTTTATCAGCTAACTTCATATAGAGAATTTTTATAACAAAAATTACGTAATATTATCATAAAATTTGTTATTGCCCAATCTCTTTTGTCTAAAATGCCTCTTCACATAAAAGTTAGCTGATGCCATCTGAAATATTTCTTCACTAAATTTTGTTACTAATGTTATCAGGAATAATTCTAGGTCAAGCTCCTTTAGAAATGTTTAGTGAATTTTTTTTTCTTTTTATTAGGCATTTCTAGTTAATGTTATCTGGAATGTTTCAGAAAGACTCAGGGGAAAAGTTATTGTCATGTGCTCATTGTGACATCATCAAGTCCTCGGAAGTATTTCAGACTTGTAGAGCAGTTATGCCTCAGTCTCACATTGACAGATATGTATCAGATTGTGAGAAATCCGCATGCAAGTAAGAATCTTCTCATTCTGTTTCTTTAGCATTGTGAGAAAGCCACTTGCAAGTTATTTAATTATCGAGTTATTTGCGGGTCATCATCATTGCACTCCGAACATGTCAATAGGTGCTCAGATCCCCTCCTCAGTAAGTCCCGCAGTGTCCAGCGACTGACGACTCCAGTTCTGTCTTGGTTGATAGTCTTCTTACACGCCCACTAAGCTTCTCATTTCTGGCTGTGCCCATCTTAACTCCCATCTCTATCATCCGAAGAAGTGACGAGGATTTGTGTTTGTCGAAGTCCTGTGCTCTTCCCACATCTCGGCGGGCATTGATGATGTCCGCCCGATCCATTGGTTGACCATCCTCAACGACAGCGCAGCTAGCCAAGCTGTCCACTTCCCCGTACTCCCGCATGTCCAAGCACATACACAAAGGTGATATTACATCACTTGCAAGTAAGAATCACATCCTTATATTCTTTTATATTTACAAGTTAGTGAGCAGGACAACACAGTCACCTATTATATTGTTATTGAGTTATTTGCGGGTCATCATAATTGCATTCAGAACATGTCCATAGGTGCTCAGATCCCCTCCTCAGTAAGTCCCGCAGTGTCCAGAGGCTGACGACTCCAGTTCTATGTTGGTTGATAAGTCTTCTTACACGCCCACTAAGTTTCTCATTTTTGGCTGTGCCCATCTTAACTCCCATTTCCATCATTCGAAGAAGTGACGTGGATCTGTGTTTGTCGAAGTCCTGTGCTCTTCCCACATCTCGGAGGGCATTGATGATGTCCGCCCGATCCATTGGTTGCCCGTCCTCAACGACAGCGCAGCTAGCCCACCTGTCCGCTCTTTCATTTCTCTGTATTCCCGCATGTCCAGGGACATAGACAAAGGTGACCTTACGTATTTTGGAATTCTGCAATGACTCTACACATTGCATGCGTACAGAGCCCGCCTCCACTTTTTTTATCATGCTCAGCGAATCACTTAGTATACATGCGTTGGTGTAGTCTTGTGACTCTAACCATTTGAATGCCTTGGTCACTGCCATACCCTCCATTGTCTTGCTACTCGTGGTCATGACGTATGCACCACTGTCTTCTTTGACTATTCTGCCTGCCAAGCGTGCTGTAAATGCCCATGCACTTCTTTAGTGTCGTCTTACTGATCCGTCTGTATAGATGACTGCATCTTTCTCATCGGTGTTATCGCAGATGAGACCGTTGACATCAGCATTAACCACGACCGGGTTCTGTTCCCTACTTTTCCTGTCGAGTGTGACAATACACGAGAAAGTCCCCTTGAATGACGAAGGCACCGGTATCTACTCCTCACCAACGCTGATATTGGTAAGCCCACAGACTTGTTTAATGACATCTTCTGCTCGGCCGACCCATGATTTGTCTCTTTTTAGCCTGGCACCTTTCTCTGTGTTGAGTACGTGGTGCAATGGATGCTCTGTATCTGTACTAATCTTCAGGTATGCTCGTGCTCTCCAGATCTTTATTCTGTCCATGGTTGGAAAGTCAAGAAGATACCTCACTGCTACACAGGTAGTGTCCCTTGTACATCCCAAGATAATGCGCATGGCTTTATTTTGTATATTCTCCAGCCTATCAATTTGAGTCGTACTGACAGTAGACTGTATGAATTGCAAGGGCATACTCGATTGGTGCGAGGACTAATCCCTGAAACAGAAGAGTAAGTAGCCTCTGCTCGATGTTGGCAGCTGCCATGACCTTCAAGGCGGCTAATCCTGTGCAGGATTTTGTTATCACATGGTTGACGTGGTCCCAGAAACACAGGCTGTGATCAAACTTAACTCCGAGGTATGTCATCAACTTGTCGCTGGTCACCTCATCAGCTCCCATTCGTACTACCGGTGTGGTCGTATTAACGATATGATTGTTAAGGGTGAACCATGAAACTGATGCTTTATTAGGATTAACCAAGGCACCTGAAACCCCACACCAGGAAGAAATGCGATCGAGTTCGTCTTGCATTGTGGAGGCGATTCCCCGTCTGTCTCGTCCCTGTCGATATACCAGAATAGCATCAGCAAAAGTCATAGTTCTTCCCTCCCGTCCAGTTGTTGTTCCTTGATCGTTATTGTGTACACATTAAATAGAACTGGTGACAATGGTGAGCCTTGTCGCAGCCCTGGACAAATGGATGTTAGCTCGGAAGACCAACTTCCACATCTGAGTATCACCTTCCTTTGAAACAGTGCCGCAGCGATCCACCTAATGAGGAAGGGGTGCACCGCCAGTTTGAGTAGCATATGCATGAGATATTCAAATGGTGACCACGTAACAAGGCAGAAAGATCAAAACACAACACAACGAGCCTTCAACAAACGTTGTGAGAACACCAGACCCAAGGGTCGACCACGAAAAAGATGGATCGATGGAATATTAGAAGCACTAGGAAACATAACAGCAGCAGATGTGAACAGAAGAGCAAAAGGCCGCAAATTATATCTCCCCTCGACGCTGAAAGGCAGATGAGGAAGGAAAGAAGAAGAAGAAGATTCAAATGGTACCCTCTTGTATGCATCCTCCAGATCAATATAAGCGGCAGCACATGTCTCCTCTCGTCTGTGGAAGCCTTCGAAGCCGTTATAGGCAAAGACTGTCGCATTGAGCCATGTCTCTTTGTTATATCGATAACCTACGAGTGTGGGTGGGAATGCGCGTTTCAGTTCAAGGTGGCAGGTGAGGACACGGACAATTATTTTCTCCAGCAGCTTGCCCGCAGTGTTCTGCATTGTGATGATTCTGTAGGCACTGATCTGAGAATGATCCTTGTTTTGGCTTCGGTAGCGGTATTAAGTAGCTGTGCAGCCACTCCTCCTTAATCTGGCCACTCCGAATGCTGGCATTAAACACATTTGCCTGTTTTGTGAAGTCGTCGTCAGCTAAATCGCCTTTGTCATTGTACCGAACACCATATGGACCAGGAACCTATTATATAAATAGATTAAGTTGAGAGAGTGGATACATAAAAAGTGATTTACCAGCAAGTTAGTGTTAAATCTATAATGCAGATATTCAACATTTTTGTTTGCTTTTTCAACTGAAGATAAAAACAATATTGCTTAACACATTTTAAGAAAATAAATAAATTTATAGCATACTATTAATAATATTATAATATCTCACATGACTATAGCCTAATCACGCGGTACTTCAAAGCTGACTAGTGTTCAACGTGTCTGAATAACTTAACGTCTTCCGGTCATTACCTTTTTAACTCTAGTCTCTCAGTACATCATTTAACACTCTCAAACCCAAAGTCTGGTACATTTGAATAAAATTTTCATAGGAGGAGACAAAGGAGAATGCCGACAAATATTTGGGGAGGATAAGTGGAAAGATATATCATACTTTTAAATAACTGAACATAAAAGTAGAGCTTTGAAAATGTTTGCTAAAGTTAGTGCTCCACGGGAAGCTAAAGAAAATGAGGAAATTAGTAGAAGAGGCTTCACTTGAAGGTGTTGAAGTGGTTCTGCTAATTAGTAGACATTTATTAGACATTTAAACGTTGGTGTGTAATTGTGCACTTGTTTGCAAATTTGCTGTAACGTTGAATAAATGTAAAAAAAAATCACAATTATATGTATTATCATATGAAAGTGAATTAGTAAACTTTACAATACTAGGCAATATCATTTGGCAGTAAAGGGAAGCACTATTCTTCGCTGTTATTACTCTTCTCAACTCAGTAACCACGTATGTAATAGACGTATTTGATGTGTTGACTGGAGTGTGACAGCCTGATACAAAACCTTGATCACCAAGATAACATTAATCACGATTGTACAGACCCGCCCAATATTTACTGTAAACAGCAAATGTGATCAGCTTGTCAGTAGCTTAAATTATAATGATGATTTTATGATTTAACCATTTCTATGATTAAAATTGTCAATTATTTCAGTTGCAAAGGAGGAAGTGATAATGACTGTTTCTGTAGCACAATTGCTCACTTTGCAGCCGTTTGTGATAGTCTAGGTCAGCCAGTGAAGTGGCGCCACCAGCACTTGTGTCGTAAGAATATTGTAGATTTATTTTGTACTAACTTTATATAAATAAATCGTGGTTTTTATCATATTTAGTTCTAGAGACATAACAGTAAAATAATTAAATAATTAAGAGAACAAGATTACATCACGGAAAGAAAATAAAATATGCTGTTATTATGTATATTTTATATAATTTATCACTCAGAATTTTTTGGCCATGTAATGAGAAGAGAACAGGAACATATTGTAACAATTGGGAAAACTGAGGGACGAAGAGAGGGAGGAAAACAAAGAGAAAAAATACCGGACAGCTTAAGAGAATGGCTAGGTAGAAGATCAACAACAGAAATGATAAAAAAAACTGTCGAGATCGAAAGTTGTGGAGAGACATGATCACCAACGCTAGCAGGCCCGGTACTTGATGATATCATTTATATAAATTTTCTGTTGACATTGCAGGAATTCTGTACTGTAATGTTAATTAAATATAAAGGTCAAGGTAAGGTAAAGGTAAAGTAGGAGACTTTAACCCGCGTCTTAGCACGCGAGTTTACACCCATATGTGCTCGGCCGCCTATCCAGAAATGTTCGGAGATTTCTGTATAGTGTCGCCTCAAGCATCGAAACTCAGATGCGAGGCAACATTCCTCACCTTCCCAGGGTAATACCCTGGTACCCATTTTTGCCAAACGCTGGGTCGACCGTGGGGTATTTTTTTTTTCCAACCACGAGTACAGTTCACACTAAGTTAATTAAAGATGTCTGCATCTATCGACTCCTGAATTTTAAATTTCCAACAACTTTTTAAAAATGTATCTTTACATGAGAAACCAGCAAAAACAATAACCCGTTGTTTTTTTTTATTTTGTTCCAAATAATTCAGCTGTCCAGTGTGAGGGAGGTACGGTCTACAGTTCCAGCGAGAGACCATGCAAAACGACTTGCTTAGATCTGACTAATAATTCCACTGGATGTGACATTTCTGGTGCTGTTGAGGGTTGTTTTTGTCCACCCGGCAAAGTGTGGCATGGTCAGTATTACAGTTAAATTACAGTGGCAGATTTCAATTACTAAGCTATTTAGGAATATATTCAATAGAAGACAGCTAGAATGTTTCAATTCGAAAACATGTCAAGACTAAGGTAAAGAGCCAATATTTGGACCGCAAGGTCTTCAACTAGGACGAAAACAAACAAAACAGAATACAAATCCTTGAAACAAAATCAGAGTAAATCTAAACAGAGGCCAGATTTATCAGACACTATTATAAAAAATACAGAAAAAATGAAACGTAATCTACCATAAAAAGACGATAGAAGAGCTGTTCTAAAATCAATCTGGAAAAGACGCATGGAACATGCAAATAAATGTAAAGAAAGGAACATTAAGTATCGTTAAATAAAGGAATGAAAAGAGTTAATCAGAAAAAAAAAGAACCAAAGCGAGCCCAGAGGTGATTCTCCAATGCAAAACGACTGCGTTCATTATGAGAACATGAGATCATGAGATCATGTCAGTAACACAAATGTCGTCAGCGCCAGAATGGTCTGGTGAATTTAAATTAACAGAATCAGGAGTATCAAAATTAAGTGAGATGTTACAGAGATGTTCACAAAAGCGGTCACATAACCATATATATGTTTCGCCAATTCAGGTTTTCCTACAGCGTTGGTAAATTATATTGAGTTATTGAGTTATTTCCGGGTCAGCATCATTGCACTCCGAACATATCAATAGGTGCTCAGATCCCCTCCTCAGCAAGTCCCGCAGTGTCCAGCGAATGACGACTCCAGTTCTATGTTGGTTGATAAGTCTTTATACATGGCCACTAAGTTTCTCATTTCTGGCGTTGCCAATCTTAACTCCCATTTCCATCATCCGAAGAAGTGACGTGGATCTGTGTTTGTCGAAGTTCTGTGCTCTTCCCACATCTCGGAGGGCATTGATGATGTCCGCCCGATCCATTGGTTACCTATCTCCGCCCCATCCAATGGTTGCCCGTCCTCAACGACAGCGCAGCTAGCCAACCTGTCCGCTCTTTCATTTCCCCGTACTCCCGCATGTCCAGGGACACAGACAAGGGTGACCTTACGTATTTTGGACTTCTGCAATGAATTGCATGCGTACAGAGCCTGCCTCCACTTTTTTTTATCATGCTCATCGAATCACTCAGTATGCATGCGTGGGTGTAGTCTTGTGACTCTAACCATTTGAATGACTTGGTCACTGCCATCACCTCCATTGTCGTGCTACTCGTGGTCATGACGTATGAACCACTGTCTTCGTAGACTATTCTGCCTGCCGAGCGTGCTGTAAATGCCCATGCAATTCTTTAATGTCGTATTACTGATCCGTCTGTCTAGATGACTACATCTTTCTCATCGGTGTTATCGCAGATGAGACCGTTGATCTCAGCATTAACCACGACCGGGTTCTGTTCCCTACTTTTCCTGTCGAGTGTGACAATACACGAGAAGGTCCCCTTGAATGACGTAGGCACCGGTATCTACTCCTCACCAACGCTGATATTGGTAAGCCCACAGACCTGTTTGATGACGTCTTCTGCTCGGCCCACCCATGATTTGTCTCTTTTTAGCCTGGCACCTTTCCCTGTGTTGAGCACGTGGTGCAATGGATGCTCTGTATCTGTACTAATCTTCAGGTATGCTCGTGCTCTCCAGATCTTTATTCTGTCATCCATGGTTGGAAAGTCAATAAGATACCTCATTGTTACACAGGTAGTGTCTCTTGTACATCCCAAGATAATGCGCATGGCTTCATTTTGTATTTTCTCCAGCCTATCAATTTGAGTCGTACTGACAGTAGACAGTAAAAATTGCCAGGGCATACTCGATTGGTGCGAGGACTAATCGCTGGAACAGAAGAGTAAGTAGCCTCTGCTCGATGTTGGCAGCTGCCATGACCTTCAAGGCGGCTAATCCTGTGCAGGATTTTGTTATCAGAAGGTTGACGTGGTTCCGAAAACACAGGCTGCGATCAAACTTAACTCCGAGGTATGTCATCAACTTGTCCCTGGTCACCTCATCAGCTCCCATTCGTACTACCGGTGTGGTCGTATTAACGATATGATTGTTAAAGGAGAACCTTGAAAGTGATGCTTTATTAGGATTAACCAAGGCACCTGAAACCCCACACAAGGAAGAAATGCGATCGAGTTCGTCTTGCATTGTGGAGGCGATTCCCCGTCTGTCTCTTCCCTGTCGATATACCAGAATATCATCAGCAAAAGTCATAGTTCTTCCCCTCCCATCCAGCTATTGTTCCGTGATCGTTATTGTGTACACGTTAAATATAACTGGTGACAATGGCGAGCCTTGTGGCAGCCCTGGACAAATTGATGTTGGCTCGGAAATTATATATATAACATGTATAATATTATATTAAATAAATATAAAATATAAAATATAAATATAAAATATAAAAATAAATATAAATAGATAAATTATATATAACATGTATAATGGTACACTAAACGCTGGCGAACGACACCCACACCCCAATTAAAAGCTATTTAGGGATATAACCATTCTTTTAATTAGTAGGCCTATATCTTTCTCGTCAAATGAAAAAGTAAAAATAGCATCTCGTAACATTATCATGCTGTAGGGCTTTGAGATATTCAGTTTCACTGCACACTAAGATGAGGAGGTCTTTTCCGGATGTCGTCACTTTTACCAATTAAATAAATACAAATACTATTACAACATATATTCCATTTCCGATGTCTGCTGACACTGAAGTATCACAGAGCACTTAAAGATGAAGATGTCAGTGTCTCTTCTCGCTGCTTTTACTTTTCATAATAGCAGATTTAAAAAAACGGCTGACACTATCATAATAGCAGATTAATAAACGGTTCTCACTATCATAATAGCAGATAAAAAAACGGCTCTCACTATCATAATAGCAGATTAATAAACGGTTCTCACTATCATAATAGCAGAAAAAAAACGGCTCTCACTATCATAATAGCAGATTAATAAACGGTTCTCACTATCATAATAGCAGAAAAAAAACGGCTCACACTATCATAATAGCAGATTAATAAACGGTTCTCACTATCATAATAGCAGATTAAAAAACGTCTCAAACTATCATAATAGCAGATTAAAAAACGTCTCACACTATCATAATAGCAGATTAATAAACGTCGCAAACTATCATAATAGCAGATTAAAAAACGGCTCACACTATCATAATAGCAGATTAAAAAACGGCTCTCACCATCATAATAGCAGATTAAAAAACGTCTCAAACTATCATAATAGCAGATTAATAAACGTCTCAAACTATCATAATAGCAGACTAAAAAACGGCTCACACTATCATAATAGCAGATTTAAAAAAACGGCTCTCACTATCATAATAGCAGATTAAAAAAACGACTCTCACTATCATAATAGCAGATTAAAAAAACGGCTCTCACTAGCATAATAGCAGATTTAAAAAACGGCTCTCACTATCATAATAGCAGATTAAAAAACGTCTCAAACTATCATAATTGCAGATTAAAAAACGTCTCAAACTATCATAATAGCAGATTAATAAACGTCTCAAACTATCATAATAGCAGATTAAAAAACGGCTCACACTATCATAATAGCAGACTAAAAAACGTCTCAAACTATCATAATAGCAGATTAATAAACGTCTCAAACTATCATAATAGCAGATTAAAAAACGGCTTACACTATCATAATAGCAGATTAAAAAACGGCTCTCTCCATCATAATAGCAGATTAAAATACGTCTCAAACTATCATAATAGCAGATTAAAAAACGGCTCACACTATCATAATAGCAGATAAAAAAAAACGGGTCTCACCATCATAATAGCAGATTAAATAACGGCTCTCACCATCATAATAGCAGATTAAAAAACGGCTTACACTATCATAATAGCAGATTAAAAAACGGCTCTCTCCATCATAATAGCAGATTAAAAAACGTCTCAAACTATCATAATAGCAGATTAAAAAACGTCTCAAACTATCATAATAGCAGATTAAAAAACGTCTCAAACTATCATAATAGCAGATTAAAAAAACGGCTCTCACTATCATAATAGCAGATAAAAAAAACGTCTCTCACTATCATAATAGCAGATAAAAAACAGTTCTCACTATCATAATAGCAGTTAAAAAAAACGGTTCTCACTATCATAATAGCAGATAAAAAAACTGCTCTCACTATCATAATAGCAGATTAAAAAAACGGCTCTCACTATCATAATAGCAGATAAAAAACGGTTCTCACTATCATAATAGCAGATAAAAAACGGTTCTCACTATCATAATAGCAAATAAAAAACGGTTCTCACTATCATAATAGCAGATAAAAACGGTTCTCACTATCATAATAGCAGATTTTAAAAAACGGCTCACACTATCATAATAGCAGATTTAAAAAAACGGCTCACACTATCATAATAGCAGATTTAAAAAACGGCTCACACTATCATAATAGCAGATAAAAAAACGGCTCTCACTATTATAATAGCAGATAAAAAAAAAGGCTCTCACTATCATAATAGCAGATAAAAAAAACGGCTCACACTATCATATCTATATATTGTCCTTTCGAGCCGAAGACGGCACATAGGGCAGAACTACAATCTCAAAAACAGAAACCTTGCGTGCCAAAATTACACATATTGCAGAGATCACTGCTTCTAAATCTATGGTTCTGTTTCCATAACAATACTTTTTACAATGACAGCATGTCAAGCCATCGATCAAACTCCTTAGTCGCCTCTTACGACATGCCTGGAAGGTCAAAGTGTCACTATTCTTTACTTCCCACATAATGAGGCCCGGTAACACACGGGCACACTATCGCACACTATCATAATAGCAGCGAAAAAAAACGGCTCACACTATCATATTAGCACATATTCCATTTCCGAAGTGTGCCGACACTGAAGTTTGACACGTCACTTAAAGATGAGGAAATCAGTGTCTCTCCTCGCTGCCCTTTCTGTTCCCCAACTCAAAGATGCAGGTAGCTATTCTTTCTTTCAACTGGGTAGACAGGAGAGCGCTAACCTGTTTTTGTATTAACGTTCTCTTTGTCGCAAAGCATGCCAGTGTTAACACCACCCTACTGACATTGACATTTCAGATGATTAGTTAACTTCTTCATACTCTCACTTCCTTTCATTTTATCAGCCTTAGAACCGAAGTCTTATTTGTCCATATGAATGCACTCTTTCTCTCTCTCTCTCTCTCTCTCTCTCTCTCTCTCTCTCTCTCTCTGTCTGTCTGTGTATGTGTGTGTATTATTATGCGAGAGAAAAAGTGATACAGGTAACATAAAATTAAGACATGTTAACAGCGCATTTCTTATTTTCAAATCCATATTTATCCAGAGTTTCACTGTATATCTTCATCTAAGTGTCCTTGCTATGATGGGCTGTATATGTATGAACCTGGCACAGTGTTGCGAAAAAACTGCACGGTTTGGTAGGTTTTACTTAGGTGTATGAATACAACTGTGTGTATTGTAGTTTTAAAAATTGTTAAAAAATATTTCTTTTTGTTGTCTTTATGTTATGTTATGTAAGGTGACCATTCGCCCCAGATTGTCCGGGACAGTCCCGGAATTTGACATTTTTTGAACCTTTGTCCCGGATTAGCTGCCGTACCGGTTTTGTCCCGATTTTGGCATATTTTTTAGCTTTTGTCCCGGATTTGATAAAAATAATTTGGGACACAAACGTTTACCAATTTTGCCATTTTGGTATACGGCGTACATTTCTTCAATTAAAAAAAATATTATTCCGTTGCTGTGTAGACAATTTTGTTTAATATCAAAACAGTAGAATGCGCTCCTAGTTTTAAATCTCGTATATATTCGTTGTGTTACTAACTTTCACTTTCGCAAAAAATGGCACCGAAGCGTAATTGTAGTTTTAATCAAGATTTACAAAAGGAATACCCTTTTATAAAAAAGTCTACATCGTCATCAGACTTCACTGTAAGATGTAATATATGTTCATCCGGGTTTACTATTAACCATAGTGGACGTGGTGATATTAAGAGCCACATAAATAGTGATAAACATAAGAGAGCCGTCGCTACTGCTGCATCAAGCTCGTCGTTGACAATTTTTTTTTTCGAGCTGAACAGGTTGTTGACAAAGAAGAACAGTTAGCTGCTACAGAAGGTGCCTTTGCATATCATACAGTGATGCACAATCACACGTTTAGATCTATGGACTGCACATCAAAATTGCTTCAGGTAACCTTAGGGTAATTTCCTAGTTTGATCAGATATATTATTTCAGTTTGGAAGAGTGATGTCCCCTAAAATATGTCTGCCAAAATACAGTGGTTCTACGCATTCTTGGCGTTGGGGTCATTACGCTGGCATGTGTCACTCACACTGGCGTTTGGGTCAGCGTGGCGTTCGGGTCAGCGTCTGCGTCCAAATCGAGATGTTAATTAATAATTGGCTGAACCCCTATCCTTTCTTATGCTTCTTCTTACTAATTATCCGCCTATATATATAGGCTAATTTGTCTAATATTTAAAAACCAGCTAAGCAGTTCTGAGTTCACTTACTTGAATTTGGTACTACTGTATTTGCAAAATGACCGGGCGACCTAGAGCCCCAACTGAAGTTGTGAATGTTGGGCAGATCATGACTTTTCATGACATCATTGCAGAGGATAGATGGAATTTACTAACTCTGATTCCCGAGATTGCCACTAATAAATTGTGTATTCAGTGGTTAGCTAAGCGTAGACTAATAATAAATACGTGTCTATGCAACATTTGTCATATGCCTGCGCGTTTAGTAGCCTACAGCAGAGGAGTAGATGGCTATCAGTGGTCATGTCAGGGGTGCAGTTTTGGAAAGTCCGTTCGTGATGGATCATTTTTCACAAAGAGCCATCTATCACTAAAACAAATTTGAATTATGATCTACTGTTGGAGCAGCGATTTTCCACAGAGCTTGATCCAGCATGAGGCAGGCGTCAATAAAAATACTGTAGTGGATTGGTGTAATTTTTTACGCGAGGAATGTGAGAAATACATGGTCAGACACTTCAGTCAAATTGGTGGTATGGACATTCTAGGCCAACCAATCGTTGTGGAAATTGACGAGTCCAAATATTTTCACCGAAAATATCACAGGGGACAATGGAATGAGGGTCACTGGGTGTTCGGTGGAATAGAAAGGATTTCAGGAAAATGCTTTCTAGTAGAAGTACCAGATCGCTCCGAGGCTACTTTAACAACAGAGATAGTTGCCCATATTTTACCTGGAAGCCACATTATTTCTGACGGCTGGTCTGCATATGCCAATATCAGTCGAATTGCAAATGGTATTTATACCCATTGTTCAGTCATCCATCAAGAGAATTTTGTCGACCCAGATGATCCCGAAATTCACACACAGAATATTGAAAATATGTGGATGCGGGCCAAAAGGAAATTGAAGAGACAGTTCGGCACTAGGCGTACATTGTTCCCATTGTTTCTACACGAGTTCGCCTTCAGAAATGAAATCAGACAAGGAAACGTCCTAGGGGCGCTAATTACAGGAATTGCAGAGAGTTATCCTGTGTAAAATCATCACATCCCTGCAAACTACTGTCCTTTTCAGGACAACATAAGATTGCTCCAAACCTGCCCACTTCACAACTGTCCTTTTCAGGACAACCAAACATTCACAATTAACTATTTTAGATTGCCTAGAGTTTTCACTATGGTCCTTTTGAGGACTTTCATCACACTCGTTGTTATTCTCAAGCTCCGCACCAGATTGCTAATCGCTGACAGGTAATTTGAGGTAATACAGACGTTGCATTGTGTTTCGTAAAGCTATTTCTAGATATTTTTTGTATTTATGTGTGTGTATGTGCATTTTAATTAATAGCCAAAGTTTGACAATCTTCCAACATTTGGCAGTAAATTACGGCGATTGGTAATCAACCGCACAATTCCCTTCGATCAGAAGATCATAATTAGGCCGAGTGGCGTCGTTTTTGTCACGCGTTATAATATATTTATAAATATTTAACACTAAAGCTAAACCTAACCCCTGGACCCAACGCCCAATCAACAGATACTCCGAAATGATTACATGCCAGCGTAATGACCCCAACGCCAAGAATGCGTAGAACCACTGTATTTTGGCAGACATATTTTAGGGACATCACTCTTCCAAACTGAAATAATATATCTGATCAAACTAGGAAATTAGCAACCTTAGAACCAAAATTTGCTTGTGCACGTACGAAAACAGAAGCTATTATTCGAAATGTGTTCACACCCCATGCTCTAAACGAGTTGAGATGTGACCTAGAAAACGTAACATTTATCTCCATACTGACAGATGCCTCCAACCACAAAGAAATCAAGATTTTTCCTTTGCTTGTCAGATACTTTGATCGCAATAAGGGACTGAAAGTTAAAATATTAGAGTTGAAGTCATTGCCGGGTGAAACATCTGATATAGTAAGTAGTTTTCTTATTGACTGTCTAACTGAAAATGGTTTAGAACTGAAAGTAGTTGGATTATGTGCAGACAACACAAATTCTAATTTTGGGCGCTGAAAGAAAAGGACAGAACAATGTTTTCACAAAACTGAAAGAAAACCTTGGACATAGTTTGATAGGTGTTGGGTGTGCTTGCCATATTTTCCATAACACTGTTCGAGCAGCTGCAGACGTATTGCCTGTTGATGTTGAAATGACTATTGCAAAAATGTATCTGTACTTCAAATCATACACAGTTAGAGTTGAAAGTCTCAAGGAGTATTGTCAGTTTGTCGACACAGACTTCCAGATGATTTTAGGTTATGCACAAACTAGGTGGCTTGCGCTCTTGCCTGCTGTTGAAAGGGTTCTTTACATGTTCCTGCCTCTAAAATAATATTTTCAATCTCAAGACAGATGCCCAGTTTTTATACAGGAATTCTTTGAAAACTCACTGTCTGAGGCATGGCTTATTTTGGTTCACAGTCAGGCATCCTCTTTCCACGAAGCAGTGCAGAAAGTAGAGGGACAGATGGTCACCGTATTTGAAGTCATTGACAACATCAATAGGTTGAAAGCTATCTTGGAGTCCAAGCTGGAAGACGGCTTCTTGCCATCAAGAGTTCAGATAATCCTTAAAAAGCTGGAAATTGAAGGATTTCCACGTGATGATTTGAAAAAGTTTAACGCCAGTGTTTCTTCATTTTATGAAACAGCTTTAAGTTATTTGAAGAAATGGGCTGCAAATAATTTTCAAAACCTAGTCTTACAGCTGGGTAATGCTGAACAGAACACCAAATTGGGAAGATATTGAGAAGTCTTCATCATTAGTGAGTCAAACAGTGCCTTCAGTCGACTTTCCAGAAAATGAAATGTATGACGAATATGTCTACATGAAACAGTTCGTTACTTCACAAAAAATTAGTGAGTGGAGTCTTAATAAAACATTACCAGGGCAGCGTTGGGTTGAACTAGCTTCCCACTTCAGAAACAATCATGTGCCCGTTTCACATATTCTGAAGTTGGCAGAGTTCTTTTTGTGTCTACCTGGAACAAATGCTGCAACAGAACGAGTGTTTTCTCTGATGAACAGTTTGTGGACAAATGATAAAACACAACTAGGTGTTGAAACTTTAAAAGCCATGTTGATCACCAAAGTGAACTATGAGGGAACATGTGTCGAATTTTATAAGATGCTGCATACAAAGAGAAAATTCACTCATCTGAAAAGTACAGCATCTCTGTTTCACCTTCAATTTAAGTGAGTATCACTGTTTTTTTTAAACTCCTGATTATCCTGATAGAGTATTGTAGGTCTAAATTATTAGATGTAGATTAAATGTATCTGTACTTCAAATCATACACAGTTAGAGTACAAATGTATGTATTATTCACTTGAAAATGACAGCAAGAAGAAATGTAATTTTATTGGTGGAAAATTGAAGTAAAATTATTCCGTCCCGGAATGGGATTTCAAAAATATGGTCACCTTATGTTATGTTATGTTATGTTATGTTATGCGATACTATGCTATCCTATGTTGTAATATGATATGTTAAGCAATGTTAGGATAGATCATCACCACTGCATTCCTGACACATCGATAGGTTTTCCAATGTTTTACTCAAAATATTGAGAACCTTCCATATTACCCCAAAAATCATGTGCCGAAGGTCTGCAAAATTTATGGTCACTAACACCACATTTCCTATACGCCACTTGGCGTAATGGGGGTACTTTACTCTTTTTTTTTTAACTGAGAACCTTCGAGCAGAACCCTGACCCACGTGCGCGAACTCCGTTGCACGGCCTGGGATTAACAAATGGTACGAATCCATTACTCGTGAGATTTCAGTGCACGAAATCTATTATAAGAATAACATCATCTTTTGGGTCATACTGCTTTGTGGTAATAAACTTGTGAGACAGTCGAAGCTAGTTCCTGCCATCATCTTATCTTTAGACTTTCTGCAATCAAACTGGATAAGTTAGACTTTGTTGGAGTGCTCCGGTGTACAATATATGCATTTAAATATATGGAAAAATACATTTAGGATGTCTGCGTTATATGATGTAGAAACATAAGAAACTGAGACTTATATGTACAACAATTTACTTAGCAGCACTCAAAAGTTAAATAGAAGGCTACAAAATACAACAACGAAATGGCATTTAGATAAAAGTATAGTAATAACGGGAGCCGCGATAGCTCAGTGGTTAGTGAACTGGACTACAAAGGACAAGAGGTAGGGTTCGATCCCAAACGACGGCTTCCGGGGTTCACCCAGCCTTAAATGGGTACCAGATTTTTTCTGGGAAAGTAAAGCGGCACGGGCGTAATACCGACCACATTACCCCAAAAGTCATGTGCTGAAGGTCTGTAAAATGTATGGTCACTAACACCATATTCCCTATACGCCACTTGACGTGACGGGGGCTCTTTACTTTTTTTTATAGTAATTAACGCAACCACAACAAACTATATTTTAAACAGGTGTAACAAAATTACGAGGTCAATATGTTGATTGTATATATGAATTTATACGATGAAAAAACTGTGAATACAACATAGTTTTTCATAAATGCTTTATTGAGCTACTCTGCCTGAGATGCATAGTTGGACACTCCTGGAGAGATAAAGCAGCAAACAATGAAGTGCTGGATCGTCCAGCATGTTCACTATCTTCCAGCGACATTTTCTTATGTTAGATGATGATCACATGATCGGATTTGATGTTCGGATTTTGAGTCAAAAACGATTCCTAACATCAAGCGCTATACATTTTTAAAAAAATATGACGATCATCATTTTCAGGACGACGTGAACTTCCGGTCAATATGGTGGATATGTGGCAGGAACCATTAAAGGCTATGTCTTAAAAGTGTTCCTTGTTGCAGTTCCCTCATATTCCAAGTCCAGCTTGTTGCATGAGCTACTGTGTTAAGTGCTCTATGCACATTGTGAGCTGTGCGTTTCATCCGTTTTAATCTTGTTTCGATATTCCTATTGTTTACGATGAATGATGATATCGTATGACAGGGAACAGACGGTTGTGTTCACTTTCTGTGCGGTTTCGCCATATGTCTTTTGGCGTGTGCTGAGACCGCTATGATGGGGACTACAGCTACATTTCTTTGTTTGGGAGATGAGATATTAATTCGGATGATTCCACTGGTACGGGCGGTTGAGCAATTATGGATTTTAATTTGTTTGCAGTGATACCGGGGCCTTCCATAACCATAAAGTCTTCTAAGATGATTATGCCTCTCCCTTTCTCTCTCTCTCTCTCTCTCTCTCTCTCTCTCTCGCTCATATGTTCTTTACCCTTCTTCTCCTCTAATTTCCATCCCATATCCCTGGGAGTCGTTGGAGAACTACTGGCAGATTTCTTCAACCGTCCACATGTATCTCCATCTTTAGTCGTTCATTGAGACTACGAAGTCAAGGCCAGTTAATTCTTCCTATCTGCATCTTCCTATCGCTTGCTTTGTAAACCTCCCCTTCTACTTCCTTCCATAGTTTCTTGTAGAATTGTCTTTACCGAGCAAGGTGATCAAGATATGTGGCCATGTCATTTCATGTTGTGTTTCTTCACTATAGTCAAAGAATCATAGTGTACTCTGATTGCTTGCTGTTTTTTTTTTTTTTTTGTAAACTTTTCCATTTGCAATATGATCTAAATAAGAGATGTAGAAAATCTTATAATAAAATGTCATCTTCATGACCTGTATCTTCTTATGCAGTTATGTTGTAATGGTCCATATTTCGACTACCAGAGGAATGAATAGTTGTCTTCACGATCTGCCCTGAAAGGGGCGTTAAGTGGCTTCGATTCATTATATTGTGGTTTACTGTAGAAATGATATATGCGCCTGACGACCAAGAATGTTCGACTTCAGCATGGCGTTTTTACTACCGGGTTGCCTCCTTATCAATCCCGCTCATTTAGCTACACTAAACTAATTAGTCTGTTTCTAGGAGAACCGCAAATAAGTGGAGTAGGATTTGATTAGTTCTGATTCATCGATCCGCTATGAGTCGCTGTAAACGGTCAGCCCTGTTTCCGACATATGCTTTCGCTATGTTCAATTGTATTACCTTTTCGTTTCTTTTAACTAGTCTGCTAATTAACCACAAACACTTGCATTTTGAAATGCATTAATTTATTAATTAATCAAGAAGCATGTTTCGACAATGTTAATACTTATTTTTTTTTTAATAATAAAACTTGCTGCAGGATAATTGAGCTGATTGCTGGTGTTCACGTCTCCTCTTACAGCGTCTGCGAGCAGGGAAAGTTTGCTTGTAAAGATACAAACTGTTCTGAATGTTTGCATAATGAATTCAAATGTGTCAGCAATGGAATGTGCATCCATCAGTCTGATGTCTGCAACAACTTTATCGACTGTTATGACGGCTCTGATGAAAGCAGTGCTCTTTGTGGTAAATAATATTGCAATATTCCTGAAAATGGAATATTAAAATAAAAATATGTAATATGCTTTCAATAGTGTATGCCATGAGACAATACAACCTGCGGCTGCCTGCTGCCTTGCAGGTTTGCTCGGGAGAGTAAAAGGCTAATGGGAGAGTACCCCAAAGTGAAACAACTCCACTGCTTTGTGGGTGAGACTGTTTAGCCAATGGCTGACAGAGTCAACTGTAAACAAATCAATAAAAAGCAACAGAAAACCACCGTTGTAACTTCTTTGTATAATCATGGGTCGCCACAGCAATAGAATTGACAACAACGTTAATGGGGATTCTAATGGAATACCCTCGTTCGGTAAAGGACATCGTGTGCAACAGGTGATACCTGATCGTCATCAAATTACTGTAAGCAAGTAAAAGATATAAATAACTGTCGAGATTGAAAGTTGTGGAGAGACATTATCACCTACGCCAGAAGGCATGGTACTTGATGATGATGATGATGATGATGAATGTATGCTTGCACAATTATAATCATAAAGTCAAATTAGTGTGATCGTGAATAATGTAATATGAATGTACTGAAGAACCTCAATAAACAGCATAGTTAAGTTCCTGAAATGAAATGACGACTTTAACAGAAATCAGATTTATATATCTATCAGAGATAGAACAAAAAGCCCTCTCACATCCATGGCGTTGAGAATATAGTGTTTACGCCAAAATTATTATTTATCATTGGAATATGTTTAGATAACGTGGTCATTATTATGCCAGTCGTGCCTTTCTTTCCTAGAAAACCCCAGTACCCATCTAAAGCTAGGGGAACCTAGATGTCGTCAATCAAGAACGATCTCAGCATCGTTTCCTCAAAAGACCCCAATTTCAAATTGTAACAATCTTTAAGTGCATGCAAGCACAAAGATAGTGCTTGAAAGAGATACAAAATAACCAGCTGGCAGCTCTAACATTTACTCAACAGGAATTCAGTCCCAGATTTTAAATGGTTCTCGTAATTTTAAAGTTAAAGACTTCAACTGAGTGGAGCTAATTACTTTAAACTCTGTTGTAGAATACATTTCTATTTACAAAAATCTTATTAATTTCAAAGAGAGATAGTAAATAATTCACTTAATTATAACATACTAACATCAAAACAAATAACACCAGGGCTAAAACTAAGAATAGCAAAATGTTACATCTTCTCAATATTCCTATATGATGCAGAAACATGGACATTAGACAAAAAACAGAACAGAGAATTGAAGCCTTTGAAATGTGAATATATAGAAGAATAGGTAGAATTAGATGGAAGGAAAAGAAAACAAACGATGATGTCTTAAAACAACTAAAAATGAAAAGAGAACTACTAAGCACAATTCAAACAAGACAAATGCGATTTTTGGGCCAAAAGACACAACAGCCTACTAAAAGTAATTGTGGAGGGGAAAATACAAGGTAAAAGAGGCAGAGGCAGATCAAAACTAACATGGACGAGTAACATCAAAAGATGGACAAATCAGCCTGTGACAACCTGCACCATCAATGTATGAGACAGAGCAAAATGCCGCTCCATGGTAGCCAACCTTCGTTGCGGAAAAGGCACTCGATGATGATGATGATAGTGTGGGCCTGATGTAGAACATTCAGTGAAGGATGATAATCATCATCATCATGTACCATACCGGTTGGCGTTGGCGATCATATTCTTCCACAATCTTCTATCTACAGTGCATTGTATCAGTTCTGTTGTTGACTGTTTTCCATGCCATGACACCAAGCTATCCAGTATTTTCTCTCTTTGTCGTCCGCGATCTCTCTTTCCTTTTATTTTTCCAGTTGTAACCAAGTATTCCAACTTTCATGATGTCCCAAAAAATTTTGATTGCTTCTTTCTGATCTTTTTTAAGAGCTCCCTTTTTGTGTTGGCCTCTTTGAGAACTTTCTCATTGGTCTTTTTAGCTGTCCAGGGAACTTTCAACATTCTTCTGAGAAATCCCATCTCTGTGGCCTCTAATCGTGTTTTCATTTGTTTGTCTATTGTCCATGTATCGCTTCCATAGGGCAGAATTGATTCTATATAGCACCGATGAACTCTCTTTCTCATTTCTATTGACATAGATTTGTTGCACAAGATATTTTTCATTTTCTGAAATGCTATTTTAGCCTGAGCTATTCTGCTTTTTTATTTCTGTGTTGCGTCTTCCATCTGATGTTATCACTGTGCCCAAGTATTTCAAACGTTGTACTTGTTTCAGATTTGTCTTGTTTATTTTTATGCTGCATGATGGTGATGATTGTTTCTTCGATATAACCATTACTTCTGTTTTCTTACTATTCAGACTGAGACCTTTCTTGTTGCTTTCTTTTACTATTTTATATCTATCATTTCTTGTAGCTCATTCTCTGTCTCTGCTATTAAAACTGTGTCATCCGCATATCGTAAGTTATTTATGTTGTGACCATTGACTTCAATTCCTTGTTTTTCTACTATTGATCTCATAATAGGATGATAATAGACGGCATAAAAGTGAAAGGTCGTTCCTTTGCCCTGCAAGATGCCACAACGCCAACGCCGAATTTACCTACAGGCTAGACAACCTCGGTAGCTCAGTGGTTAATGAACTGGACTACAAAGGACAAGAGGTCGGATTCCTGATCGACGGCTTTCGTGTTCACCCAGCCTGTAATGGGTACCGGATTTTTTCTGGAGAAGTGAAGCGGCACGACCGTAATACCGACAAGATTGCCCCAAAAATTATGTGAAAATTATGGTCATTAACACCATATTCACCTTTTAGGTATCAGTGAAAGAGAAAGTAGAAGAAGAAGAAGAAGAAGAACACCATATTACCTATATGCCACTTGGCTTGACGGGCCTCGTTACTTTTTTCTTTACTAGACAACCTGAAGTCTTTAGGGCCTCAAAATCTACGGGGGCCTTTCACCATTTAATTTTCCCAGATATTTCTGCTTAAATTGTAAATTATTTACAAATATCGGTTATTTTTTTTTTAAAATTGTTCCTTGTTCATTTTAACGACGCATTTTTATTTCCAAAGTCATTACGATGTTTAATAATATATTTTGTCTTTTAGAGAAGGAACTGCTCAGTTGCGGAATTGTGAATGTTCGTTATCATTCTCGACTTCAATGAATTGTACTAAAAATACTCTTTCTCTAGTCGAAATTATGGGAGGTGGGGTGTGATTGGGCCTCACAAGTAGAATAACCTATGGCCTCTCTTCATGTAAATCTCAACTAAACAGCACGGGCCAATTACCAGCAAAGCAGTCACTGGCTAAGAAAAGAGTCAAAATAATATAACTAAAAAATAATAGCTTACCTTTCATGCAAATTTGTCAATGTTGCATGCATATTTTATGCGAAGCAAATATCTTATGTCATTATGGGAAATAATTCACACATAATTTGCTTTGGGTCTTTCTTTAGGAGGAAAGAACTGTACTGATCTACAATTTGGATGTGAAGATAGTGGGGAATGTATACACAGCTCTCAGCTTTGTGACGGAATTGTTCATTGTATTGATGGCAGTGATGAAGATAATGCTCAGTGCAAACGTAAGATTTAATTGTTTTTGAGGAAATTATCAAATGCTTCAGAAGAATCATTCTAATATCTTTAACAAAAAAAAAAAAGAGAGAAACAAGTATTTATGAATTGAAGGTATATGAAAACTAGCAAATGAGCTCAAATTTAAAAAAAAAAAAAGTTGGCATGGTATTTGGTCGGTCACACACACCATAATGGCCTTGAAAATAAATTAACAATGAAGGATATAGATCTTGAAAGATGGAATAAAGTGGCAGCCGAGAGAATAATGGGATGAAGATCACGCGCACTGAAACTCAATGGTTCAGACAATAGGGCATTGTAATAGGGGATATCTAGTTTAAACTGGAGATAACGGTAATTAAAAGGGAGACATCCTCAAACTGACAGACTGCTCTAACTACTCATGATGATGATGGGGAACTCCTTATACAAAGCTTCAGATGAGGATGCAATTTGATCAATCTTAGTAGCCCCCATCAAGCAAGTATTTCGATCCTTCAGCTTCTTGCCACTTCGAACGAGGGTGGTGGAGGCCCCCCCCCCCCACCCCCCACACGGTCTTTTCTACTGTGCTGCAGTTTGAAAGCTCAAATAATGTTCAGCATATATTTGACAAGACTTTGATCTACATACACATTCTGATCAAACTATTAATACATGCAAATTTGTCAAAATAACCTAACCTAGAACATTGAATGTGTCTTCGTGGTGACATGCAGCCTCAAACAGTGTGTTATTTTTGTGTCGCTCTTAAATACTCTTTACCGCAAGGCAGCTCGCATTATGACGAAAATTTTAAACCGCTTACCAGGGCGTAACTCAATACAAAGTGACACACCAGTTGCTGATTTCTGGAGATATGTGTCTAGCTGGACACCCCACTTCCTTTGAATTGTTGGCGTCATGCAAACGTTTGAAGTGTGTGATCCAAGGGTGTCCGATGTTGTAAATGCTGTAATCGACCGTGCCATAACTGCCGTATCGTCCGAGCGTTTGATTACTCAGAAGTTATTGGTACGTTCCGACTTCTCTCGAAACTGCACGAAGCCTTTTCGGTCCACTCGGCAATAACCGTAACTGCTATTGTCTTGGTCTCTATCCTTTAGTCTTAGTTAATAGTTCGCAATGTGATATAACAGATATGCCTCTCGTTCGCAATGTGATATAGCAGATAGGACTCTCGCGCCGACCTCTGCTGTTCTATAGGCTTGAGATCCCTGCTGTCTCAGTTCGTTGGCCAAATGTGTGTATTTAACTAGTTTATAGGCATGCTGTTCTGTATATGCTCCTTCAAATTGTTATGTTACAAAAAGGAAAGTTATGTGCATTGATGGTTTATATTACAACAATTTTTATAGAGGTATGTCTATCGCGAAAAATTGTGTTAATTATAGTAAACTTTTGCAATCAAAAGGGAACTAATTCATGGTAAGAATACACGGTGTTTATAAAGTCGCTGTGCGGTGACTTGAAAACTATTTTTGAAATTACGTCACCGATTGATTAAATTCACGTCATGATATTCTATGCCCACAATCCCGTCTACAACATAAAACAACAAGCCGTTGTTCACGGTTTCATTGCTGAAAGGAAATGGTGTTAGACATTGAAAACAAGGTCTTTTTTGGTTGAACATGTGTTACGCAATGGTGGCAAATATACTGAAGAAGTAATTCAAGAATTTGTGCTGAAGTTTCCAGACTCACAAGTCTCCCACCTCAATGCGGTTAGGAATTTGATCGACAAGTTTCGTGCTACGCGTAATGTGGTAGATGCATACCGACCTGGAATGCCTTCAACTTCAGAAGACACAGTGCTTGATATCCAGACCAGAATTACAATCAACCCTAATAAATCTTTAAGGCGTTGTCTCAACAGGTAAATTGACCAATGAGTACCGTCCACAAGGTTCTGAAGAGTAAGCTGCACATTCTTCCCTACAGATTTACTGAATCTTCTTACCTCCGTCAAAGATATTGACAACCCCGATTAAACTACTGCATGAGGTTTTTAGAAACTTATTTCTGAACAAGGTGATGAAGTCCCTGACATTTTTTTCACTTATGGGGCATAGTATCATCTCTCCAGTTACGTCAACCAGAACAAACTTGTGTGGAGCATTGAAAACTCCCATGAATTACATCAAGTGTCGCTTCACGATCAGAAAGTGGGAGTGTGGTGCGTCATAAGTCGTATACGAATAATTGTAAAAAAAAAAAAAGTAAAGTACCCCCCCCCCGGGTCACGTCAAGTGGCGTATGGGGAATATGGTGTTAGTGACCATCAATTTTACAGACCTTCGGCACATGATTTTTGGGGTAATGTGGTCGGTATTAATGCGGATAATTGGGCCAATATTATTTCAATGCAATAATCAGCGCAGAACGCTACCGTATTTTAATGCAGGAACCATTCATAACCTTACAGAGCCGGAAATTAAAGAAACCTGGTTTTAGGAGGATGTAGTAACAGCACACACAGCGTTAATCCTGGAACCATTCATAGCCCACCTTACAGAGCTGGAAATTAAAGAAACCTGGTTCTAGGAGGATGTAGCAACAGCACACACAGCCGCAACATTCTTTAGAAAGAATAGTTTCAAATTGCATTATTTCATGTGGAATCTGCTCGTTCACCAAACCTAATCCCGCCTAACTATTATTTGTGGGGTTTGTTGGAAAAAAACGTGTATCTAAATAATCCGCAAACAGTTAATGACCTGAAAGCAGAAATCGTCACACAGATCCAACAAATATATCACCGGTCATTATCTAGAAGAAGGGAGCCGCGATAGCTCAGTGGTTAGTGAACTGGGCTACAAAGGACAAGATGTAGGGTTCGATCCCAACCGACGGCTTTCGGGTTCACCCAGCCTTTAATGGGTACCGGATTTTTTTTTTTCTGGGAAAGTAAAGTGGCACACACCGACCACATTACCCCAAAAATCATGTGTTGAAGGTCTGTAAAAGTTATGGTCACTAACACCCTATTTTATTCCCTACACGTCAATTGGCGTGACGGGGGTACTTTACTTTTTACTTTATTATCTAGAAGGTTTTCGAAAATATGAAGTAGCTAGTCAACAATGTTTAAGGCCCGTGGTGGACATTTAGAACACCTTCTGTATACACAACTTCATCGTGTGAAGAGCCAATATCAGCCAGCTAAAAGCAGTAGTGTCTAGATGAATAATAAAAATGTACGTTACAATTTCCCGTAATTTCAAAAATAATTTCACATCACAGCGACTTCATAAACACCCCATACTTTGACATTTTGTTCGCATAATATTCATCTAGAAAGTTAATGAACACAAATTATCGGAACTTACACTTGATGTTAATTTTACAATTGTTGAAATAGTTTCCACTGTAAACGAAATTTAAGAGTTTGAAATTGTTTTGTACAAGCAGAAATGGACAAGTTTGAAATAAAATTATTCAAAATACTTTTAATTAAACATCTATGGAGACTATCAAACTGGTTAAACTCTGCTATCTGCTGAATAAAAGACTGATGGTCCATCTAATTTACATTAATGATGATTCTGGTGATTAATGTCTTTCTTGCAATTTATATGCAGCATCCTTGCTCTTTAAGCAAAGATGTGGGGGCGCTGTGTACCTTGAGTTAACTGCTACTTATTTCACAATAAACAAAATGAGTTCGATAAGTTTTTTTTTTAAATTAAACAAGTAACATATAACCAAAATCAGTAACATTGCAAACGGAGTAAGCCAACATTTAAACACCCTAATTAAAATATCTATATTACAGCTCTACAATACAATCTTCATTCCACGTTGAGCTACAAATGGCTGTACTGGGCCATAGACGCAAGAACAATAAGAAAATTAACCATCATCAAGATGAAATGTGTTAGAAGAATGACAGGAAACAGCCTGAGAGATAAGATCAGAAATGAAGAACTGAGAAAAAAGCTAGAAGTAACCCCCGCCATAGAATGTATAAAGAAACAACAGATCAAATGGTTTGGCCATGTAAAAAATGGCAGAAAGATCAAAACACAACACAACGAGCCTTCAATAAACGTTCCAAGAAAACCAGACCCAAGGTCTAACCATGTAAAAGATGGATTGGCGGAATATTAGAAACACTTGGAAACATAGCAGCGGCAGAGGCAAACGGAGGAGCAAAAGGCCGCAAATTATACAAATTATATCTCCCCTCGACAGTAGTATACAATGTTCCATTTGAGCCGTATTTTGGCGTAAATTAACAAAGCTATATAGCAGGCGCATTTTGCGCCTAATGTACACGAGAATCAAGGGGAGTTAATCGGTCGTGCGGTCGGCGTGACCCCTCGTGCGGCGGGACCCCTCGTGCAGCGGGCGCCGGATCACGCGGGTGCGTGGTGACCTCGAGGCGGATCGCGTGTCGACGGATGACCCCTTCAGATTAGCTCGAGTGGTTCGGACAGCGTGCTATCGCGTCGGGGGATTATCTCGGTTCGGTGGGACGCTATCGCGCCAGGTAGCCGTTAGAAAATATTTATAGCTATGTAGTTGGGTGTCTGCTTAACGTTGTACCATAAATGAAGCATAAGGGGTGAAACTGTTAGAGATTACTGGTTAGTCTAAGCTGGTAATGTAAATATGTTCTTCGGTGTTAGTGGTTCTCTATCTCTCTCTCTCTCTCTCTCTCTCTCTCTCTCTCTCTCTCTCTACTATTCCAGCCTAGATTTCCCTCCATTGAAACACTTACTCATTCTCTCCATTTATCCCTATCATCGCGCCTTCCTTTTCTCTCTCGCTTTCTCCCCTATCCTCTCTTAGACTTCTAACCTATCAGTCCACCCTTTAGCTCCCCCGCCCTCGCTCATATTTTTAGCATCCCTCCTATTGTAACACTTGATTATTCTCACCATTAATACATAGCATCTCGCCTTCTTTCTCATATGCTTCTCTCTCTCTCTCTCTCTCGCTTTCTCTCTCTCTCTCTCAGTTAGAGATTACTGGTTAGTCTAAGCTGGTAGTGTAAATATGTTCCTCGGTGTTAGTGGTTCGCTATCTCTCTCTCTCTCGCCCTCTTTCTCTCTCTCTCTCTCTCTCTCTCTCTCTACTATTCCAGCCTAGATTTCCCTCCATTGAAACACTTACTCATTCTCTCCCTTTATCCCTAGCATCGCGCCTTCCTTCTCTCTCGCTCTCTCTCTCTCTCTCTCTCGCTTTCTCTCCTATCCTCTCTTAGACTTCTAACCTATCAGTCCACCCGCCGCCTCTCCCTTTAGCTCCCCAACCCTCCCTCATATTTTTAGCGTCCCGCCTATTGTAACACTTAATTATTCTCACCATTAATACATAGCATCTCGCCTTCTTTCTCATACGCTTCTCTCTCTCTCTCGCTCTCTCTCTCTTCTAACCCCTACTAGACTTCTCTCCTACCATTCCACCTTTCTTCCTCTCTCTCTCTCTCTCTCTCTCTCTCTCTTTCTCTCTCTCTTTACCTCGCCTAGCGTTCTGCCTTCATTCGTATTTTTACCTTACCACCAGTGTAACACATTAATAACATTGAATATCAATTACAAGAAGACTTGAAATATTTACTTTTTAAAGAACCAATAAGATAAACATATGAAAAACGAAGGAATAATACACTCGACAAGGCTTAACAGACGTACTATATACACATCACCATTAATACAACTGAAATTCCTTTAATGATAACCTATCACATCGTTATGAGCTAAGAGAAAAACAGAAAAAAAATTCAACTTACACCGTAAAATATTCCACTACAACAGAGACCGCTAGACTGAACAGTACTACGAAAATAAACGTCCGTGAATCAAGCGCGCTTATAACACGAAGTCTCACATCCCACTAGTTTAAATATAATCTGGTAAATAAAATTTGGACGATACTATTCCACCCTCGACTAATATCTAAGTTAACCAATCAGAGAAGAAGATTTCTATCGGACACCCATCAACGAAATGACTGACCTCTGGATTAACTAATCGGAGAAGAGGATTACTGTTATCGTGATAACTGACCTCATTTTCAACTTGAAGTGCTGTCGAGTCTGATGCATGGGTTACTTTAAATCGATTCGGCCCCTGATACAATCCACCTAGCGGGTCAATGGTGGGGGAAATAATACAAGTGGCGGGTTACTTGAACGCGTTTTGACCCCTCCTGCAATACCAGGAGTTCCATGACAGTTATAAATAGTTGGATACAACAAGCAGGAAGTTATATTAAGGACAGAAATCTAGCAGGCAATGGCAGAAACCTAAGAGGCAAGGACAGAAAACTAGGGGGTCGTGGTTCGTGGTTCGGTAATTCCGTGGTTCGTTAAGTCCGTGGTTCGTGGGGTTGTGGTTCGTGGTTCGTGGTTCGTGGGGTTGTGGGTCGTGGTTCGTTAGTTGATGGTTCGTTAAGTCCATGGTTCGTAGGGGTTGTGGTTCGCGGTTCGTGAGTTGATGGTTCGTTAAGTTCGTGGTTTGTTAAGTTCGTTGTTCGTGAGTTTGTGGTTCGTTAGTTGATGGTTCGTTAAGTCCATGGTTCGTAGGGGTTGTGGTTCGCGGTTCGTGAGTTGAGGGTTCGTTAAGTCCGTGGTTCGTGGGGTTGTGGTTCGTGGTTCGTTAGTTGATGGTTCGTTAAGTCCATGGTTCGTGGGGTTGTGGTTCGTAGGGTTGTGGTTCGTGGTTCCGGGTCGGTGTTTATGACAAAGGCTGCGGTCGCCGTTGGGTCGATGCTGGGAGGTAAGTGGTTTCGTGGAATGACACTAACAAGGGAACAACGCCGAACGAAAATAGTCCGTGGTTCGTGGGGTTGTGGTTCGTGGTTCGTGAGTTGAGGGTTCGTTAAGTCCATAGTTCGTAGGGGTTGTGGTTCGCGGTTCGTGAGTTGAGGGTTCGTTAAGTCCGTGGTTCGTGGGGTTGTGGTTCGTGGTTCGTTAGTTGATGGTTCGTTATGTCCATGGTTCGTAGGGGTTGTGGTTCGCGTTCGTGAGTTGAGGGTTCGTTAAGTCCGTGGTTCGTGGGGTTGTGGTTCGTGGTTCGTGAGTTGAGGGTTCGTTAAATCCATGGTTCGTGGGGTTGTGGTTTATTAAGTTTGTAGTTTGTTAAGTGCGTGGTTCGAGAGGTCGTGGGCAAGGGCAGAAACCTAAGAGGCAAGGGCAGAAACCTAGGAGGCAAGGTCAGAAACCTAGGAGGCAAGGGCAGAAACCTAGGAGGCAAGGGCAGAAACCTAAGAGGCAAAGACAGAAACCTAGGAGGCAAGGGCAGAAACCTAGGAGGCAAGGGCAGAAACCTAGGAGGCAAGGGCAGAAACCTAGGAAGCAAAGGCTGAAAAACACTCGTACTGACTAAGGCTTCCAAGGTGTATTTGATTGTCGCCCTATTTTTGTCTGTATAACCTAATATATCACTTTCATTTAATCTATCGATAAACGTTTCAAAGTCATTTCTGTTGTTAACTAACAAGGGTTTGTCTAATCCTGTCGCGTTATTTGAGCTTGTGTGTGAAAGTAACGCAGCCAAATAGAACTGACCTCTGAGGCAATACCGGATGTGTTACTAAAAAGATTTTGACGTATGATGGCAATTTTATGAGTTTACCCCCTGATCATTTTTAGGGATACGCCCATGCAATCGGTAAAAATCGTAAATTTTCACTCTAGGCATACCCCAAACTCTATTTTAGACATCCCCATTGCAAAAATTTACATTAAAAACCACTTTTAGGATTTTACCCCCTTATAATTTTTTTGAGGGTTACGCCCATGGAATCGATAAAAAGCGTTAATTTAGCACGCAGGCTTACCTAAAACTTTATTTTAGACATCCCCACACCAAAAAATTTACTTAAAAATCACTTTTAAAATTGTTACCCCCTTACCATTTTTTTAGGGTTACGCCCATGGAATTGATAAAAATCGTAATTTTAGCACGTAGGCTTACTTAAAACTTTATTTTAGACATCCCCACACCAAAAATTAACTTAAAAATCACTTTTGAAATTGTAACCCCCCTTACCATTTTTTAGGGTTACGCCCCTGAAATCGATAAAAATAGTAAAGTTAGCACGTAGGCTTACCTAAAACTTTATTTTAGACATCCCCACACCAAAAATTAACTTAAAAATCACGTTTGAAATTATAACCCCCCTTACCATTTTTGAGGGTTACGCCCATGGAATCGATAAAAATCGTAATTTTAGCACGTAGGCTTACTTAAAACTTTATTTTAGACATCCCTACACCAAAAATTAACTTGAAAATCACTTTTGAAATTGTAACCCCCCTTACCATTTTTGAGGGTTACGCCCCTGAAATCGATAAAAAATTGAAACATAACCTCAAGGCATACCCCAAACATAATATTTGACACCCCTACATAGCAAATTCCAACATAAAAACAACAAAAAACTAGTGGTGGTATAGTGGTTTTTGAGCCGTTCATACTACGCAGATGTACGGTGCAGCACGTGCAATCGATAAAAAAATTGAAATATAACCTCAAGGCATACCCAAAACATAATATTTGACACACCTACATATTAAATTCCAACAAAAAAAAACAACAAAAAAATAGTAGTAAGGAAGGGGGTTTAGTGCAAGGATTTGAACATTTCGTGCAGTATCATGCAGCACAATCTCGTATCGTGCTGCATGATACAACTGCGTAGTATGAACGGTTCAAAAACCCCTTCCTTACTACTATTTTTTTGTTGTTTTTTTTGTTGGAATTTGATATGTAGGGGTGTCAAATATTATGTTTTGGGTATGCCTTGAGGTTATATTTCAATTTTTTTATCGATTGCACGTGCTGCACCGTACATCTGCGTAGTATGAACGGCTCAAAAACCACTATACCACCACTAGTTTTTTGTTGTTTTTATGTTGGAATTTGCTATGTAGGGGTGTCAAATATTATGTTTGGGGTATGCCTTGAGGTTATGTTTCAATTTTTTATCGATTTCAGGGGCGTAACCCTCAAAAATGGTAAGGGGGGTTACAATTTCAAAAGTGATTTTCAAGTTAATTTTTGGTGTAGGGATGTCTAAAATAAAGTTTTAAGTAAGCCTACGTGCTAAAATTACGATTTTTATCGATTCCATGGGCGTAACCCTCAAAAATGGTAAGGGGGGTTATAATTTCAAACGTGATTTTTAAGTTAATTTTTGGTGTGGGGATGTCTAAAATAAAGTTTTAGGTAAGCCTACGTGCTAACTTTACTATTTTTATCGATTTCAGGGGCGTAACCCTAAAAAATGGTAAGGGGGGTTACAATTTCAAAAGTGATTTTTAAGTTAATTTTTGGTGTGGGGATGTCTAAAATAAAGTTTTAAGTAAGCCTACGTGCTAAAATTACGATTTTTATCAATTCCATGGGCGTAACCCTAAAAAAATGGTAAGGGGGTAACAATTTCAAAAGTGATTTTTAAGTAAATTTTTTGGTGTGGGGATGTCTAAAATAAAGTTTTAGGTAAGCCTGCGTGCTAAATTAACGCTTTTTATCGATTCCTTGGGCGTAACCCTCAAAAAAAATTATAAGGGGGTAAAATCCAAAAAGTGGTTTTTAATGTAAATTTTTGCAATGGGGATGTCTAAAATAGAGTTTGGGGTATGCCTAGAGTGAAAATTTACGATTTTTACCGATTGCATGGGCGTATCCCTAAAAAATGATCAGGGGGTAAACTCATAAAATTGCCATCATACGTCAAAATCTTTTTAGTAACACATCCGGTATTGCCTCAGAGGTCAGTTCTATTTGGCTGCGTTACTTTCACACACAAGCTCAAATAACGCGACAGGATTAGACAAACCCTTGTTAGTTAACAACAGAAATGACTTTGAAACGTTTATCGATAGATTAAATGAAAGTGATATATTAGGTTATACAGACAAAAATAGGGCGACAATCAAATACACCTTGGAAGCCTTAGTCAGTACGAGTGTTTTTCAGCCTTTGCTTCCTAGGTTTCTGCCCTTGCCTCCTAGGTTTCTGCCCTTGCCTCCTAGGTTTCTGCCCTTGCCTCCTAGGTTTCTGTCTTTGCCTCTTAGGTTTCTGCCTTGCCTCCTAGGTTTCTGCCCTTGCCTCCTAGGTTTCTGACCTTGCCTCCTAGGTTTCTGCCCTTGCCTCTTAGGTTTCTGCCCTTGCCCACGACCTCTCGAACCACGCACTTAACAAACTACAAACTTAATAAACCACAACCCCACGAACCATGGATTTAACGAACCCTCAACTCACGAACCACGAACCACAACCCTACGAACCACGGACTTAACGAACCCTCAACTCACGAACCGCGAACCACAACCCCTACGAACCATGGACTTAACGAACTATCAACTAACGAACCACGAACCACAACCCCACGAACCACGGACTTAACGAACCCTCAACTCACGAACCGTGAACCACAACCCCTACGAACTATGGACTTAACGAACCCTCAACTCACGAACCACGAACCACAACCCCACGAACCACGGACTATTTTCGTTCGGCGTTGTTCCCTTGTTAGTGTCATTCCACGAAACCACTTACCTCCCAGCATCGACCCAACGGCGACCGCAGCCTTTGTCATAAACACCGACCCGGAACCACGAACCACAACCCCACGAACCACAACCCCACGAACCATGGACTTAACGAACCATCAACTAACGAACCACGAACCACAACCCCACGAACCACGGACTTAACGAACCCTCAACTCACGAACCGCGAACCACAACCCCTACGAACCATGGACTTAACGAACCATCAACTAACGAACCACGAACCACAACCCCACGAACCACGGACTTAACGAACCATCAACTAACGAACCACAAACGCACGAACAACGAACTTAACAAACCACGAATTTAACGAACCATCAACTCACGAACCGCGAACCACAACCCCTACGAACCATGGACTTAACGAACCATCAACTAACGAACCACGACCCACAACCCCACGAACCACGGACTTAACGAACCTTCAACTAACGAACCACGAACCACAACCCCACGAACCACGGACTTAACGAACCACGGAATTACCGAACCACGAACCACGACCCCCCTAGTTTTCTTTCCTTGCCTCTTAGGTTTCTGCCATTGCCTGCTAGATTTCTGTCCTTAATATAACTTCCTGCTTGTTGTATCCAACTATTTATAACTGTCATGGAACTCCTGGTATTGCAGGAGGGGTCAAAACGCGTTCAAGTAACCCGCCACTTGTATTATTTCCCCCACCATTGACCCGCTAGGTGGATTGTATCAGGGGCCGAATCGATTTAAAGTAACCCATGCATCAGACTCGACAGCACTTCAAGTTGAAAATGAGGTCAGTTATCACGATAACAGTAATCCTCTTCTCCGATTAATTAATCCAGAGGTCAGTCATTTCGTTGATGGGTGTCCGATAGAAATCTTCTTCTCTGATTGGTTAACTTAGATATTAGTCGAGGGTGGAATAGTATCGTCCAAATTTTATTTACCAGATTATATTTAAACTAGTGGGATGTGAGACTTCGTGTTATAAGCGCGCTTGATTCACGGACGTTTATTTTCGTAGTACTGTTCAGTCTAGCGGTCTGTGTTGTAGTGGAATATTTTACGGTGTAAGTTGAATTTTTTTTTCTGTTTTTCTCTTAGCTCATAACGATGTGATAGGTTATCATTAAAGGAATT
Source organism: Megaustenia siamemsis (assembly GCA_032433765.1). Lineage (NCBI taxonomy): Eukaryota > Metazoa > Mollusca > Gastropoda > Stylommatophora > Ariophantidae > Megaustenia > Megaustenia siamemsis. The sequence goes on along the minus strand of JAVIAB010000092.1, from coordinate 118,071,199 downwards.
TCAGTTGTATTAATGGTGATGTGCATAAAGTACGTCTGTTAAGCCTTGTCGAGTGTATTATTCCTTCGTTTTTCATATGTTTATCTTATTGGTTCTTTAAAAAGTAAATATTTCAAGTCTTTTTGTAATTGATATTCAATGTTATTAATGTGTTACACTGGTGGTAAGGTAAAAATACGAATGAAGGCAGAACGCTAGGCGAGGTAAAGAGAGAGAGAGAGAGAGAGAGAGAGGAAGAAAGGTGGAATGGTAGGAGAGAAGTCTAGTATGGGTTAGAAGAGAGAGAGAGGGAGAGAGAGAGAGAAGCGTATGAGAAAGAAGGCGAGATGCTATGTATTAATGGTGAGAATAATCAAGTGTTACAATAGGCGGGACGCTAAAAATATGAGGGAGGGTTGGGGAGCTAAAGGGAGAGGCGGCGGGTGGACTGATAGGTTAGAAGTCTAAGAGAGGATAGGAGAGAAAGCGAGAGAGAGAGAGAGAGAGAGAGAGAGAGAAGGAAGGCGCGATGCTAGGGATAAAGGGAGAGAATGAGTAAGTGTTTCAATGGAGGGAAATCTAGGCTGGAATAGTAGAGAGAGAGAGAGAGAGAGAAAGAGGGCGAGAGAGAGAGAGAGAGATAGCGAACCACTAACACCGAGGAACATATTTACACTACCAGCTTAGACTAACCAGTAATCTCTAACTGAGAGAGAGAGAGAGAGAGAGAGAGAGAGCGAGAGAGAAGCATATGAGAAAGAAGGCGAGATGCTATGTATTAATGGTGAGAATAATCAAGTGTTACAATAGGAGGGATGCTAAAAATATGAGGGAGGGCGGGGGAGCTAAAGGGTGGACTGATAGGTTAGAAGTCTAAGAGAGGATAGGGGAGAAAGCGAGAGAGAAAAGGAAGGCGCGATGATAGGGATAAATGGAGAGAATGAGTAAGTGTTTCAATGGAGGGAAATCTAGGCTGGAATAGTAAAGAGAGAGAGAGAGAGAGAGAGAGAGAGAGAGAGAGATAGCGAACCACTAACACCGAAGAACATATTTACATTACCAGCTTAGACTAACCAGTAATCTCTAACAGTTTCACCCCTTATGCTTCATTTATGGTACAACGTTAAGCAGACACCCAACTACATAGCTATAAATATTTTCTAACGGCTACCTGGCGCGATAGTGTCCCACCGAACCGAGATAATCCCCCGACGCGATAGCACGCTGTCCGAACCACTCGAGCTAATCTGAAGGGGTCACCCGTCGACACGCGATCCGCCTCGAGGTCACCACGCACCCGCGTGATCCGGCGCCCGCTGCACGAGGGGTCCCGCCGCACGAGGGGTCACGCCGACCGCACGACCGATTAACTCCCCTTGATTCTCGTGTACATTAGGCGCAAAATGCGCCTGCTATATAGCTTTGTTAATTTACGCCAAAATACGGCTCAAATGGAACATTGTATACTACTCTCGACGCTGAAAGGTAAATGAAGAAGGAAAGTAGAAGACGAAGAAGAAGAAGAAGATGCACAAGTAAAATTACGCTAATTGAACCACTGACTACTTGAGACAACTGTCTAGCTGGATGGCTCAAAGCTTGTAGCTAAAGGTGCTAGTACATTTTTGCATTTTTTTAGCTTATGTTGCACATAATGCTTGCCTCTAGATTGGGTGTAATTTATTTCAGCATATACCAAATGACTGAATTTATTATGTATTTACAAATATCTTACTGTGCTGAAAAGAAGATTGTTAAAAACTAATTTACAATGTGATCATTTTTTATGTCGCACCACTAACATTTTTAGCAATTCATTTTTCTCCCAGCAGCTGATTGTGACTTCATGTGCAGGGACAAACGATGTTTGCGCAAAAAGTTGGTCTGTGACGGATTTATTGACTGCAGTGATGGTAGTGATGAGCTGAAATGCCAGTCAGGTAGGTAAGACCTTTTCGTATTTTTTTTTCGATATGCAAACATTACATTGATCAGAGAGGCAAACATTACATTGATCAGAGAGGCAAACATTACATTGATCAGAGAGGCAAACGCAGCAGGAATTGGTGCCCTCAATGAGATTGAGTTTCTTGCACAGAACAGAGACAAATGGCGAGATTTGATAACAGACCTTTGCAAGGGTTGAGACTGTTAGAAAGAAAATTTAGAAAAGAGGAAGTGTGTCTGGGTCTGTACCCTGCAGGCTGGCCACGGCTTGAAAGGTCAATAGATCATCATCATGTGCCATACCAGTTGGCGTATACGATCATGTCCATCCACAATCTTCTGTCTAGCGACATCACATCAAAATATGTGTTTAGTGCTGTGTTGAAAATTAACTCTCTCTCTCTCTCTCTCTCTCTCTCTCTCTCTCTCTCTCTCTCTCTCTCTCTGAGGATGCAGCATTGTGACTGCAACAATTTAGAATACACCATACAAGTAGAACAAGTAAAGGTGAGAACAAATAAGAATGGGCTAACGGCTAAACGAATCCAATGTGCAACCAGTCAGCAGTTGTGGAACTGGGTAGTCTAGAGATGGTAAGACCTCAGATTCCAGTAGGTTCCATATTCGAATCCCACCACAGACAGTGGGAATTTGTTCTCTTCAAATTCGTGGTTTCTCGGTGGATCTACCCTCCCGCGATCTCTAATTAATAAGATCCGATGTTTAGTCACTCTCGGATAACTTTTAAAAAATTAACAATACAAGGTCCAGAGTTCAACTCTGTCCACTTTGGAAACCTTGGCAGTTAAATATAGAAAACTGCAGGCCAAAATGGCAACTGTTGACAAAACTGTTTTTGATAATATACTCATGCCAAAGACGGGCGTGTATTGTTATTTACCTTAAACCAAAGACACGCCACGATTTATTAAAAAATTGTGAATGTTAAAGAAATGCTGATAGATCTATCACAGTGCACACACTTCATCATCAGTCAGAAGTGACTGAGTACCTTTTGTTCGCCTGAAGTGTTATGATACCAAAGTTCATCATATTCATCATTGAGTGCTGTCTCCGCATCGACGGTTGGCTACCATGGAGCGTCATCCCGCTCTGTCTCTTGCTTTGATGGTGCAGATTGTCATAGGTTGACTTGTCCATCTTTTGATGTTACTCGTCCATATTAGTCTAGGTCTGCCTCTGCCTCTTTTACCTTGTATTTTCCCTTTCAATATTACTTTTATTAGGCTGTTGTGTCTTTTAACATACCCCAAAAGTTTCATTTGTCTTGTTCTAATTGTGTTTAGTAGTTCGCTTTTCATTTGTAGTTGTTTTAAAACTTCATCGTTTGTTTTCTTTTCATTCCATCCAATTCTACCTATTCTTCTATAAATCCACATTTCAAAGGCTTCAATTTTCTGTTCTGTTTTCTTGTCTAATGTCTATGTTTCTGCACCATACAGGAATATTGAGAAGATGTAACATTTCGCTATTCTTATACCAACGTTAAACAATATATAACTGAAGATGTGATATATTGAAGATTGTGGCATCACGCTATGGTTGATCTCTTCGTGTGTTATCTAAAACAGAAAATCTAGACCTACCAAAATGCATGATCAGAATAAATGAAACTACCGAAAAACGTCACTAAGTTTAAATACCTTATCATCACATAAATAACTTCAGAGTCTGAAATAATTGTGTAGAATAGTTGAGACAAAGGTGGTGTTTCACAAAATGAAATGCAATTTTCTACTATCAGTTTCTTCCCTAATAGAAAAGAATATAATAAATCATCAGTATTACATGAATTCTGCCTTGTTGTGTGCAGAGATTAGTTATGGACAATAAATGAATAAGAAAGATTATTAAAGACAACAAAAAGGTAGTCCTGCAGAAAAATATTGAGAAAACTATCAGTGGCTAAAGGAAATAACAAATATATTTTGGATGAAGCCAGTACACAATGAGAACTTTAGAAACGAATTAGAAAAATTTACTTTATCTTATTTGGTCCTGTCATGAGAAGAGGAAAACCTGATTGTATCAACATTGAAGAACCTGATTGTATCAACATCGAAGAACCTGATTGTATCAACATCGAAGAACCTGATTGTATCAACATCGAAGATAGAATTAAAGAAACTGCGAAAAGTAACGACAGTAAAACGTAGCAGGTTAATGGTCTTGCATGGGAAAAGATGAACAGTTAAAGCATTTAGGACAGAAGGCAAGGAGCTATAATTATCAACTGTCCCTCAAGGAATAGCATCCGATGATGATGAAAACCACAAAGATAATGATCAAAATGATGATAATGACAATGATGACCATGAAAATGATCATTATCTTTTTCTGATAATTTTTTTTTTTTTTACGAACATCTCTGTGGCCTCTAGTCGTATTTTCATTTGTTAGTTTACTGTCCATTATTCGCTTCTATATGTCAGAATTGGTTTTATATAGCACTGAAGAACTCTCTTTCTCACTTTTATTAACATAGATTTGTTGCGTAAGACGTTTTTCATTTTCTGAAATACTTTTTAGGCCTGTGTTATTCTGCTTTTTATTTCTGCGGTGCACCTTCCATCTGATGTTATTATTGTGCCCAAATATTTGACTATTTGACAAATTTTGCACTTGTTTCAGATTTGATCTGTTTATTTTTATGCTGCTTAGTGTGTTTGTTTCTTCGATTTAGCCATTACTTCTGTTTTCTTACTATTCAGACTGAGATCTTTCTTGTTGCTTTCTTTTACTATTATGTCTTTAATTTCTTTTAGTTCATTCGATGTCTTTGCTATTAAGACTGTGTCATCCGCATATCGCAAATTGTTTATGTTGTGACCGTTTATACTACTACTTTTACTGTTTCCATATTTAGCTGACATGGCATAGTTTTAGGGGTCACACTTTCATGTAGAACACAATATGAGTTCAAAACATATCATCCAACTGAAATAGTTAATAAATAAATGAGTAACTAACGTTTGGTTATAAAAGTGAAGGTATCCTGGGAGAAAGCACAGGAACCATACTTCTCTTAAGGATGTACTAGGAGATGTATAGTCACCACTCTCCAGTCCTGAAAGGCAGTAATATTCTAGATACATATTCATTTTAATTCATCCAAATTCTATATTAACATTGTTTATGTTCTTATAGACTTAAACAGTTGTTCTTCTCAGAAATAATTATTTTCAGAAAGCATTGGAAACTAAGGTTAAAAACTTTAAATGGAAACTTTAATAAATAATTATGTAAACAAAAAAGGAAAGTGATAGATACTTCCTTTTATACCAAAACTCTATTGTGATATTATCTAAGAAAGAGAAGACCAAAATCATAAAACATAACATTTTGTCTCCATGACTTATTTTTCTTTTGTAGCTCTGCTGAAATATTATAATGAGTGTCTGTGTCTAAACAAAGGTTTATCAGGACTGTATAATTCCATTTCATAAAACGATAAACATGCAATATGTCCTGAATTATAAAGCTCTGGTGGACTTACTATTGTATTATTGACCAGCGACCATACTATAAAAATGTATATAATAAAAATTATGTTACTTATAAAATATGTATTGTTGGATTATTCATATCCTACATTTTCACCTGAATGGGTTCCAAACTGTTTAAGCTAAAAATAATTTTAACAAACAAAATCCAAGGAAGAAAAGGAAAAGAATGTCCAAGAAACAATATTATTGTTTGCAAAGGTCAGCAAAATTCAGGAATAAAATTACCCAATGAGAGTAGCTGAATACCAGATAATTGAGAAACTTGATCTGACTTAAAACAGACTAAGAGTAGATTATGTTTATGATGATGTTATAATAATAATAATAATAATAATTTGTATTTTTGCTTATCTGTGCCTTTTTAATATACAAATTACTGATTATGTAATTAAACTCAACACACTAATTCTTCTTCTTCTTCTACCTTTCAGCTCCCTGTGGATCATAGGTCTTCAACAAACACTTTCCAAGTCATTCTGTTTTTTGCCATTCTTTTAAGATCATTCCATGCCTTCCCCCATCATCTTCATCTCTGCTTCTGTCAGCCTTCTCCAAGAATTCCTTGGTCTTCTTCTTTGTCTTTTTCCTGGGGATTCCAAAAAAGGGCCTGTTGTGTTATACTCTCAGTTGACTTCCGCAGTGTGTGTCCTATCCAGCGCCATCGTTTTTGCTGTATATTTTTATCCACTGGTATTTGACTGGTACATTTCCATAATTCTATGTTAGTGATTTTGTCCTGCAATTTCCATCCTTTTATTCTGCGTAAGCATCCATTAATGAAAGTCTGTATCTTCATGATTGTCATTTTAGTTGTTCTCCATGTTTCGCAGCCATATAATAGGACTGTCTTAACATTGGAGTTGAAAATTTTATTTTAGTATTTAACCTAATTTCTTTGGACTTCCATATGTTTCCCAGTGCTACAAATGCTCCTCTTGTTTTTGATATCCTTATTTTGGTATCATTTTTTGTTCCTCCCTCTTTGTCTATGTTACTGCCTAGATATATGTGAGATTATACGTCTAGTAGTGGTATCTCTCCTATTTTTATTTGTTTATTGCCAACTGCATTAATTCTCCAAATTTGTGTCTTATCTCTGTTTATTTTTAGTTAGTCCCACCTGTAGTGATCTCTCATCAAGTATGCTCATTTTATTTTGCTTCTGTTGATGGTTGTGAGATATATCATCAGCAAAGTCAAAATCATCAACTTGCTTGGTCAGTGACCACTGGATTCCATTTCTGTTGTTTTGAGTTATTTTAATAATCCAATCTATGGCCAGTAGAAAGAGAAATGGAGATAGAAGGCATCCCTGCCTTACTTCTGTTCATGTTAAGAGTCGACTAAGGAGGGTTGGGCATGGAACTGGCTATCCCATACCGTAAAAAAAATAAGCCGAATAAACTTCAAAAACATCATGCTAATGGCAGACCAATAAGTGCTCAATCATTCCCATTAAGCAATATAAAGTATTAATGTTTTTAATTCCTGTAGCTCCTTACTGGCTCTTGATTCATCCCCTCCATCATCCCATTCAACTTGTATCTAGTTGAATTCTCAATTCTATATATTTCATAACTGCACTCTATGTCACTCTCCAATAAACAATTATAGATGCTTCATATATATTTTATATCAAGCTTCATATAATTTGAAATACAATGTCAAACAAATAGGAATGTCAAATTGCAAGGAGAAGCTGGCTATTTGGACAACCAGTGAGTTGCTTGAAACATCAAAGTGTACACAGGCTACTTCACCTGTTGAAACTAATTGAGCAGCATCAGGTTCTCCTGAAGTACTGTGTTGTCAACTCTAGTAATAATCTTCTTCTTCATCTTCTTTTACTTTTCAACTCCATGTGGAGCATAGGTCTTCAATAAACACTTTCCAAGCCGCTATGATTCTTGCCATTCTTTTAAGATCATTCCATAACTTCCCCATCATCTTCATCTCTGCTTCCATCTGTCTTCTTCAAGAATATTTTGGTCTTCCTCTTTGTCTTTTTCTAGCAATACTGGACAATGAAAAATCATTAAAAATTGTAAAGTTGTCACAGTGTGTACCTCTGAAGCAATCTTGTCAGCTCTTTCATTTCTATGGACTTCTAAATGACCAAGATAGTAGATCCACACAAGTCCTTGAAAGTCCAATGCTTTCTAACCTTCTGCCTTTTAAATTGCCATATATTTGCATGAACAGAAAATCTAACACAGCAAAAGCATGCTTGAATAAGATCTCAAGCCAGTGTGGATAAATATTAATTGTCTGAAACTCTATTCTCTTGCTCATGATAGTTAAATATAACCTCCACTTTATTCAGTGATGACTTCTATCTCTCATTCTAGCATATTAATACTAACCTGGCTTTCAGCCTTTTAGTCACATAATAATATTCTCACAGATCATAGATTATATTGTATTATGTTCATTGTTGCTAGCATATTAGCTTCTGTTTATTAGGTTATCAATATTTATATGTGAATCTTTTTTCATTTAAACTCTAGCACATTCACCAAAGCTTTCATCACAACCAACCTCAATCTCCAGTAAGTTAAACCATTTCTGTTTTATCATCATCAAAAATGCTTTAATAAATGTCGCAAATAATTGAAATATTACATATATTAGACACAAATTGGTTTGTAAAACATGATTCTGAAATGTAAATTAGGAAGGAAAGTGTAAGAAGATTTGTTAGGACATGAATAAAATATGAGTGAATTATTAACTTGTTAACTATGAGTGAACTTTTAATTTTATTTTCTGATTTGATGTCTGAGTTGATTAAGATTTTATTAAAATTGAAGATTAATGTAGAAAGATTATCCTAAATATTATAGGTAAGTTTGCAAGAAATTCTTAATTATTTTATATTTATTAGATATGTTGCAATATTGTGGTTAAAATAGTGGCAGTGTCATAGATTGTACTATAAAATTACTAAATTAGCCTAAATGTCATTAATTTTATGTCAAGTTGATTCAAATTCAAATATTGTAATCCGTGACTTCTTTAAAGTTTGTGGTGTTGTTTTTAAAAATTTTATTTAAATTATTATTGTTGGGAAATGTCTTAAATTGGATGGTTTTGTTGATGGAAACAACCACTTGAGTACAAGCTAGTGGTGTAAACATAGAAAGTGATATTGAGCTTAATAATAGACACCCAGGTGTGTCCTTGGTGAGTTATTAAAAATTAAATTTGCACTCAAGGTCTTCAGACTGCATGGGTGTCAGTCAATATGAAAAAAAAAACTTTACCAGACTGTGTGGGCTGACAGACACAGAATCAACATTAAGACGTGGGTGTAAAGAAATATTTATTAACAGGGCGGATAGACATGTAGGCAGGTAAAAAAGAGTGTTTAGTATATAAAAGACTCACTCTCAGACCCAGTTTAGGCAAGAACAGCAAGCAACAGGGAATGGCAGCAAGCAACAACGAGCACAGACACAAACCTTAGAGTTTACCAGAGAAAGGTAGAGATAAGCACAGATTATCGATAACAAGCTGTAGCAGAGAGCAGTTACTAAGGCTATGATTATTAGTAAACGTGAAGTTAATAAATAGCAAATGACTGATTATATTATTACTGACTGTACTTTAATATGTGATAATATAAATTGTGACTTTAGAAATGTAATAATCATACGTAAATAAATAAGTTCTCGTGTGATAGAAAACCTCAAGAGTTTTTTTGATTATCAAAAATAGATGTTATTGGAATGGGTTAAAGAAAGACGAATGGCTTATATGAAGTACAAAGATGCATGGCACAAATGCATAGCTCAGTAGTATTGAACTGGACTACAAAGGATGGGAAGTAGGGTTCGATCCCAACCGACGGCTTCCAGGTTCAACTAGCCTTTAATTGGTACTGGATTTTTTCTGGGAAAGTAAATCGGCACGGGCGTACTACCGACCACATTACCCCAAAAATCATATGCCGAAGGTCTGTAAAATTTATGGTCACTAACACCATATTCCCTATACGCCACTTGGCATGACGGGGGATTGGGGGGGGGGGGGACACTCTACTTTTTACATTAAAAAATGAAAATAATGAGTTGTATTCATTGTACAGTGATTATTTTTTTTTTTTTTTTTTTTTAGCAGCAAGAATGAGAACAAGTTCAAGAACAAGTTCAAGAACACCAATGAATACAATTACAGAAATATTATCAGCCCAGTTAACTAGTCCAGAAATATTTATACCCGAAGGTGAAAGTTCAAACAGTAAACGCTATGAGCCTTCAGCAGCATCGTTTAATCATGTAGCCACTCCAGCACAACTGCAATCAATTACAGGGATGAAATCATCTTCACTTCTTACTACTTCACCTTCCTTGATGTCACAAGATGACATTAATAACTCTTGGGCTTTGGGTGAAATTGATTTCATTATAAAATCTATAAAATCAACTCAAGAAACAATTAAAACATCAAAAATTCACCCAAAAAACTCAGGAGTGAATAATGATGACAACTTTTTGCAATCAACAAAAGTAAGTGAAACATCAACAGCTCAGTTACAGCCAGTAGTTACAGGATATACATATTCAGAATTTAAAACAACTGACTCTAAAGCCACTTCAGAAATAAATGAAATATCGACAACACTACGCCTGGACACATCAACTGCAGAAGAAACACCCTATGTGGATACTTTTAATACACAAACTTTCACTTATGAAACATCTTCTCCATCTGATTCTACTATTGTGGATACATTTGACACACAAGTGTTCACTTCCACATCTGAGACAGCATATCCAACAGATTATAATACTTTTGATACTTCTGATACATTAACAACCCAAACAAGTAATAATCTTTTCATGACACCTCAGCCAACTTTTGAGGCGTTCACATCAACTCAAATAAGTGATGAAACATCATCATTTACACTAGCAGCTTCTGAGAAATTAATATCAACTGATGCAACACTGGCAGCATCAAATGAAACAACAGTAGCAGCATCAACTCATTTAACACTAGAGATATCAACATCACATGAGCAAACATCGGATACATCAGCGTCAACTGAATCAATATCAACATCACATGAGCAAACATCGGATACATCAGCGTCAACTGAATCAATATCAACATCACATGAGCAAACATCGGATACATCAGCGTCAACTGAATCAATATCAACATCACATGAGCAAACATTGGATACATCAGCGTCAACTGAATCAATATCAACATCACATGAGCAAACATCGGATACATCAGCGTCAACTGAATCAATATCAACATCACATGAGCAAACATCGGATACATCAGCGTCAACTGAATCAGTATCAGAAGCATTAGTTAAATCAACAACACAAGCATCAACAGCAGAAGCATCAACACCAGAAACATCATATAAATTATCTGCATCAAGTGAAACAACGCCAGAGGCAAATACATCTATGGAACAACCAAAAACAACTCAAATATTACTAGAAACATCAACCCAAACAACAATTGAATTATGTACATCAAATGAAACAACATTAGAGTCAAATACATCAACTGATGAATTAGAAATAACATCTCGAACATCACCAGATAAATCAACTCAAACAACAGCAGAAACATCAGTAACATTTGAAATAACATCAGAAGCACCAACAATCAAAACATCATTAGAAACAACATCTGAATTACCTACATTCACTGAAACAACATTAGAGGGACACACATCAACTGAGGAACAAGAAATAACAACTCAAAGATCACCAGAAACATCAGCTCAAACAACAGCAGAGACATCAATAACTTCTGAAATAACATCAGAAACATCAACAATCAAAACATCATTGGAAACAACATCTGAATTACCTACATTCACTGAAACAACATTAGAGGGACACACATCAACTGAGGAACAAGAAATAACAACTGACAGATCACCAGAAACATCTGCTCAAACAACAGCAGAAACATCAGTAACATCTGAAATAACATTAGAAACACCAACAATCAAAATATCATTGGTAACAACATCTGAATTATATAAAACAACTGAAACAACATTAGAAGCATTTACTTCAACTGAAGAATTAGAAAAAACAACTCAAACATCACCAGAATCATCAATTACATTTGAAACAACATCAGAAACACCAACAATCAAAATATCATTGGAAACATCATCTGAATTACCTACATCCACTGAAACAACATTAGTGGTGCAAACATCAACTGAGGAACAAGAAAAAACAACTCAAAGATCAACTGAAACATCAGCAACATTTGAAATAACTACTGAAATACCGACAATCAAAACATCATTGGAAACAACATCTGAATTATATACATTAACTGATACAACTTTAGAAGCATATACATCAACTGAAGAACCAGAAATAACTCAAACATCCCAAGCAACAATATTTACATTTGAAACAACATCAGAAACACCAACAATCAAAACATCATTAGAAACATCTGAATTACCTTTATCAACTGAAACAACAATTGAGGTACACACATCAACTGAGGAACAAGAAATAACAACTCAAAGATCACCAAAAACATCAGCTCAAACAACAGCAGAAACATCAGTAACATCAGAAATAGCAACAACTGAAACAATACTAGAAACTTCAGCTCATGAAACAACATATGAATTATCTACATCACCTGAAACAACACAAAATGCACATACTTCAACTGAAGAATCAGAAAAAACAACTCAAACATCACCAGAATCATCAATTACATTTGAAACAACATCAGAAACACCAACAATCAAAATATCATTGGAAACATCATCTGAATTACCTACATCCACTGAAACAACATTAGAGGCACAAACATCAACTGTGGAACAAGAAATAACAACTCAAAGATCACCAGAAACATCAGCTCAAACAACAGCACAGACATCAATAACTTCTGAAATAACATCAGAAACAATAACAATCAAAACATCATTGGAGACAACATCTGAATTACCTACATTCACTGAAACAACATTTGAGGGACACACATCAACTGAGGAACAAGAAATAACAACTGACAGATCACTAAAAACATCTGCTCAAACAACAGCAGAAACATCAGTAACATCTGAAATAACATCAGAAACACCAACAATCAAAATATCATTGGAAACAACATCTGAATTATACAAAACAACTGAAACAACATTAGAAGCATTTACTTCAACTGAAGAATCAGAAAAAACAACTCAAACATCACCAGAATCATCAATTACATTTAAAACAACATCGGAAACACCAACAATCAAAATATCATTGGAAACATCATCTGAATTACCTACATCCACTGAAACAACATTAGAGGCACAAACATCAACTGTGAAACAAGAAATAACAACTCAAAGTTCAACTGAAACATCAGCACAAACATCAGAAACATTTGAAATAACTACTGAAATACCGACAATCAAAACATCATTGGAAACAACATCTGAATTATATACATTAACTGATACAACTTTAGAAGCATATATATCAACTGAAGAACCAGAAATAACTCAAACATCCCAAGCAACAATATTTACATTTGAAACAACATCAGAAACACCAACAATCAAAACATCATTGGAAACATCTGAATTACCTTTATCAACTGAAACAACATTTGAGGTACACACATCAACTGAGGAACAAGAAGTAACAACTCAAAGATCACCACAAACATCAGCTCAAACAACAGCAGAAACATCAGAAATACCAACAACTGAAACAACACTAGAAACTTCAGCTCATAAAACAACATATGAATTATCTACATCACCTGAAACAACAGAAAATGCACATACTTCAACTGAAGAATCAGAAAAAACAACTGAAACATCATCAGAAACATCAATTACATTTGAAACAACATCAGAAACACCACAATCAAAACATCATTGGAAACAACATCTGAATTACCTACTTTCACTGAAACAACATTTGAGGGACACACATCAACTGAGGAACAAGAAATAACAACTCAAAGATCACCAAAAACATCAGCTCAAACAACAGCAGAAACATCAGTAACATTTGAAATAACATCAGAAATACCAACAACTGAAACAATACTAGAAACTTCAGCTCATGAAACAACATATGAATTGTCTACATCACCTGAAACAACAGAAAATGCACATACTTCAACTGAAGAATCAGAAAAAACAACTGAAACATCACCAGAAACATCAATTACATTTGAAACAACATCAGAAACACCACCAATCAAAACATCATTGGAAACAACATCTGAATTACCTTCATCAACTGAAACAACATTAGAGGGACACACATCAACTGAGGAACATGAAATAACAACTGACAGATCACCAGAAACATCAGCTCAAACAACAGCAGAAAAATCAGTAACTTCTGAAATAACATCAGAAACACCAACAATCCAATCATCATTGGAAACAACATCTGAATTACCTACATTCACTGAAACAACATTAGAGGTACACACATCACCTGAGGAACAAGAAATAACAACTGACAGATCACTAAAAACATCTGCTCAAACAACAGCAGAAACATCAGTAACATCTGAAATAACATCAGAAACACCAACAATCAAAATATCATTGGAAACAACATCTGAATTATATAAAACAACTGAAACAACATTAGAAGCATTTACTTCAACTGAAGAATCAGAAAAAACAACTCAAACATCACCAGAATCATCAATTACATTTGAAACAACATCAGAAACACCAACAATCAAAATATCATTGGAAACATCATCTGAATTACCTACATCCACTGAAACAACATTAGAGGCACAAACCTCAACTGTGGAACAAGAAATAACAACTCAAAGATCAACTGAAACATCAGCACAAACATCAGAAACATTTGAAATAACTACTGAAATACCGACAATCAAAACATCATTGGAAACAACATCTGAATTATATACATTAACTGATACAACTTTAGAAGCATATACATCAACTGAAGAACCAAAAATAACTCAAACATCCCAAGCAACATTATTTACATTTGAAACAACATCAGAAACACCAACAATCAAAACATCATTGGAAACATCTGAATTACCTTTATCAACTGAAACAACATTTGAGGTACACACATCAACTGAGGAACAAGAAATAACAACTCAAAGATCACCACAAACATCAGCTCAAACAACAGCAGAAACATCAGTAACATCAGAAATACCAACAACTGAAACAATACTAGAAACTTCAGCTCATAAAACAACATATGAATTATCTACATCACCTGAAACAACAGAAAATGCACATACTTCAACTGAAGAATCAGAAAAAACAACTGAAACATCACCAGAAACATCAATTACATTTGAAACAACATCAGAAACACAAACAATCAAAACATCATTGGAAACAACATCTGAATTACCTACATTCACTGAAACAACATTAGAGGGACACACTTCAACTGAGGAACAAGAAATAACAACTCAAAGTTCAACTGAAACATCAGCTCAAACAACAGCAGAAACATCAGTAACATTTGAAATAACATCAGAAATACCAACAATCAAAACATCATTGGAAACAACATCTGAATTACCTACATTCACTGAAACAACATTAGAGGGACACACTTCAACTGAGGAACAAGAAATAACAACTCAAAGATCACCAGAAACATCTGCTCAAACAACAGCAGAAACATCAGTAACTTCTGAAATAACATCAGAAACACCAACAATCAAAACATTATTGGAAACAACATCTGAATTACCTACATTCACTGAAACAACATTAGAGGGACACACATCAACTGAGGAACAAGAAATAACAACTCAAAGATCACCAGTAACATCAGCTCAAACAACAGCAGAGACATCAATAACTTCTGAAATAACATCAGAAACACCAACAATCCAATCATCATTGGAAACAACATCTGAATTACCTACATTCACTGAAACAACCTTAGAGGGACACACATCAACTGAGGAACAAGAAATAACAACTGACAGATCACCAGAAACATCTGCTCAAACAACAGCAGAAACATCAGTAACATCTGAAATAACATCAGAAACACCAACAATCAAATCATCATTGGAAACAACATCTGAATTATATAAAACAACTGAAACAACATTAGAAGCATTTGCTTCAACTGAAGAATCAGAAAAAACAACTCAAACATCACCAGAATCATCAATTACATTTGAAACAACATCAGAAACACCAACAATCAAAATATCATTGGAAACATCATCTGAATTACCTACATCCACTGAAACAACATTAGAGGCACAAACATCAACTGTGAAACAAGAAATAACAACTCAAAGATCAACTGAAACATCAGCACAAACATCAGAAACATTTGAAATAACCACTGAAATACCGACAATCAAAACATCATTGGAAACAACATCTGAATTATATACATTAACTGATACAACTTTAGAAGCATATACATCAACTGAAGAACCAGAAATAACTCAAACATCCCAAGCAACAATATTTACATTTGAAACAACATCAGAAATACCAACAATCAAAACATCATTGGAAACATCTGAATTACCTTTATCAACTGAAACAACATTTGAGGTACACACATCAACTGAGGAACAAGAAATAACAACTCAAAGATCACAAAAAACATCAGCTCAAACAACAGCAGAAACATCAGTAACATCAGAAATACCAACAACTGAAACAATACTAGAAACTTCAGCTCATAAAACAACATATGAATTATCTACATCACCTGAAACAACAGAAAATGCACATACTTCAACTGAAGAATCAGAAAAAACAACTGAAACATCACCAGAAACATCAATTACATTTGAAACAACATCAGAAACACAAACAATCAAA
This sequence comes from Megaustenia siamemsis, assembly GCA_032433765.1. Classification (NCBI taxonomy): domain Eukaryota; kingdom Metazoa; phylum Mollusca; class Gastropoda; order Stylommatophora; family Ariophantidae; genus Megaustenia; species Megaustenia siamemsis. The sequence goes on along the minus strand of JAVIAB010000092.1, from coordinate 118,054,921 downwards.
ACATCATTGGAAACAACATCTGAATTACCTACATTCACTGAAACAACATTAGAGGGACACACTTCAACTGAGGAACAAGAAATAACAACTCAAAGTTCAACTGAAACATCAGCTCAAACAACAGCAGAAACATCAGTAACATTTGAAATAACATCAGAAATACCAACAATCAAAACATCATTGGAAACAACATCTGAATTACCTACATTCACTGAAACAACATTAGAGGGACACACTTCAACTGAGGAACAAGAAATAACAACTCAAAGATCACCAGAAACATCTGCTCAAACAACAGCAGAAACATCAGTAACTTCTGAAGTAACATCAGAAACACCAACAATCAAAACATCATTGGAAACAACATCTGAATTACCTACATTCACTGAAACAACATTAGAGGGACACACATCAACTGAGGAACAAGAAATAACAACTCAAAGATCACCAGTAACATCAGCTCAAACAACAGCAGAGACATCAATAACTTCTGAAATAACATCAGAAACACCAACAATCCAATCATCATTGGAAACAACATCTGAATTACCTACATTCACTGAAACAACCTTAGAGGGACACACATCAACTGAGGAACAAGAAATAACAACTGACAGATCACCAGAAACATCTGCTCAAACAACAGCAGAAACATCAGTAACATCTGAAATAACATCAGAAACACCAACAATCCAATCATCATTGGAAACAACATCTGAATTATATAAAACAACTGAAACAACATTAGAAGCATTTACTTCAACTGAAGAATCAGAAAAAACAACTCAAACATCACCAGAATCATCAATTACATTTGAAACAACATCAGAAACACCAACAATCAAAATATCATTGGAAACATCATCTGAATTACCTACATCCACTGAAACAACATTAGAGGCACAAACATCAACTGTGAAACAAGAAATAACAACTCAAAGATCAACTGAAACATCAGCACAAACATCAGAAACATTTGAAATAACCACTGAAATACCGACAATCAAAACATCATTGGAAACAACATCTGAATTATATACATTAACTGATACAACTTTAGAAGCATATACATCAACTGAAGAACCAGAAATAACTCAAACATCCCAAGCAACAATATTTACATTTGAAACAACATCAGAAATACCAACAATCAAAACATCATTGGAAACATCTGAATTACCTTTATCAACTGAAACAACATTTGAGGTACACACATCAACTGAGGAACAAGAAATAACAACTCAAAGATCACAAAAAACATCAGCTCAAACAACAGCAGAAACATCAGTAACATCAGAAATACCAACAACTGAAACAATACTAGAAACTTCAGCTCATAAAACAACATATGAATTATCTACATCACCTGAAACAACAGAAAATGCACATACTTCAACTGAAGAATCAGAAAAAACAACTGAAACATCACCAGAAACATCAATTACATTTGAAACAACATCAGAAACACAAACAATCAAAACATCATTGGAAACAACATCTGAATTACCTACATTCACTGAAACAACATTAGAGGGACACACTTCAACTGAGGAACAAGAAATAACAACTCAAAGTTCAACTGAAACATCAGCTCAAACAACAGCAGAAACATCAGTAACATTTGAAATAACATCAGAAATACCAACAATCAAAACATCATTGGAAACAACATCTGAATTACCTACATTCACTGAAACAACATTAGAGGGACACACATCAACTGAGGAACAAGAAATAACAACTCAAAGATCACCAGAAACATCTGCTCAAACAACAGCAGAAACATCAGTAACTTCTGAAATAACATCAGAAACACCAACAATCAAAACATCATTGGAAACAACATCTGAATTACCTACATTCACTGAAACAACATTAGAGGGACACACATCAACTGAGGAACAAGAAATAACAACTCAAAGATCACCAGTAACATCAGCTCAAACAACAGCAGAGACATCAATGACTTCTGAAATAACATCAGAAACACCAACAATCCAATCATCATTGGAAACAACATCTGGATTACCTACATTCACTGAAACAACATTAGAGGGACACACATCAACTGAGGAACAAGAAATAACAACTCAAAGATCACCAGTAACATCAGCTCAAACAACAGCAGAGACATCAATATCTTCGGAAATAACATCAGAAACACCAACAATCCAATCATCATTGGAAACAACATCTGAATTACCTACATTCACTGAAACAACCTTAGAGGGACACACATCAACTGAGGAACAAGAAATAACAACTGACAGATCACCAGAAACATCTGCTCAAACAACAGCAGAAACATCAGTAACATCTGAAATAACATCAGAAACACCAACAATCCAATCATCATTGGAAACAACATCTGAATTATATAAAACAACTGAAACAACATTAGAAGCATTTACTTCAACTGAAGAATCAGAAAAAACAACTCAAACATCACCAGAATCATCAATTACATTTGAAACAACATCAGAAACACCAACAATCAAAATATCATTGGAAACATCATCTGAATTACCTACATCCACTGAAACAACATTAGAGGCACAAACATCAACTGTGAAACAAGAAATAACAACTCAAAGATCAACTGAAACATCAGCACAAACATCAGAAACATTTGAAATAACCACTGAAATACCGACAATCAAAACATCATTGGAAACAACATCTGAATTATATACATTAACTGATACAACTTTAGAAGCATATACATCAACTGAAGAACCAGAAATAACTCAAACATCCCAAGCAACAATATTTACATTTGAAACAACATCAGAAATACCAACAATCAAAACATCATTGGAAACATCTGAATTACCTTTATCAACTGAAACAACATTTGAGGTACACACATCAACTGAGGAACAAGAAATAACAACTCAAAGATCACAAAAAACATCAGCTCAAACAACAGCAGAAACATCAGTAACATTTGAAATACCAACAACTGAAACAATACTAGAAACTTCAGCTCATAAAACAACATATGAATTATCTACATCACCTGAAACAACAGAAAATGCACATACTTCAACTGAAGAATCAGAAAAAACAACTGAAACATCACCAGAAACATCAATTACATTTGAAACAACATCAGAAACACAAACAATCAAAACATCATTGGAAACAACATCTGAATTACCTACATTCACTGAAACAACATTAGAGGGACACACTTCAACTGAGGAACAAGAAATAACAACTCAAAGTTCAACTGAAACATCAGCTCAAACAACAGCAGAAACATCAGTAACATTTGAAATAACATCAGAAATACCAACAATCAAAACATCATTGGAAACAACATCTGAATTACCTACATTCACTGAAACAACATTAGAGGGACACACATCAACTGAGGAACAAGAAATAACAACTCAAAGATCACCAGAAACATCTGCTCAAACAACAGCAGAAACATCAGTAACTTCTGAAATAACATCAGAAACACCAACAATCAAAACATCATTGGAAACAACATCTGAATTACCTACATTCACTGAAACAACATTAGAGGGACACACATCAACTGAGGAACAAGAAATAACAACTCAAAGATCACCAGTAACATCAGCTCAAACAACAGCAGAGACATCAATGACTTCTGAAATAACATCAGAAACACCAACAATCCAATCATCATTGGAAACAACATCTGGATTACCTACATTCACTGAAACAACATTAGAGGGACACACATCAACTGAGGAACAAGAAATAACAACTCAAAGATCACCAGTAACATCAGCTCAAACAACAGCAGAGACATCAATAACTTCGGAAATAACATCAGAAACACCAACAATCCAATCATCATTGGAAACAACATCTGGATTACCTACATTCACTGAAACAACATTAGAGGGACACACATCAACTGAGGAACAAGAAATAACAACTGACAGATCACTAAAAACACCTGCTCAAACAACAGCAGAAACATCAGTAACATCTGAAATAACATCAGAAACACCAACAATCAAAATATCATTGGAAACAACATCTGAATTATATAAAACAACTGAAACAACATTAGAAGCATTTACTTCAACTGAAGAATCAGAAAAAACAACTCAAACATCACCAGAATCATCAATTACATTTGAAACAACATCAGAAACACCAACAATCAAAATATCATTGGAAACATCATCTGAATTACCTACATCCACTGAAACAACATTAGAGGCACAAACATCAACTGTGAAACAAGAAATAACAACTCAAAGATCAACTGAAACATCAGCACAAACATCAGAAACATTTGAAATAACTACTGAAATACCGACAATCAAAACATCATTGGAAACAACATCTGAATTATATACATTAACTGATACAACTTTAGAAGCATATACATCAACTGAAGAACCAGAAATAACTCAAACATCCCAAGCAACAATATTTACATTTGAAACAACATCAGAAATACCAACAATCAAAACATTATTGGAAACATCTGAATTACCTTTATCAGCTGAAACAACGTTTGAGGTACACACATCAACTGAGGAACAAGAAATAACAACTCAAAGATCACCAAAAACATCAGCTCAAACAACAGCAGAAACATCAGTAACATCAGAAATACCAACAACTGAAACAATACTAGAAACTTCAGCTCATAAAACAACATATGAATTATCTACATCACCTGAAACAACACAAAATGCACATACTTCAACTGAAGAATCAGAAAAAACAACTGAAACATCACCAGAAACATCAATTACATTTGAAACAACATCAGAAACACAAACAATCAAAACATCATTGGAAACAACATCTGAATTACCTACATTCACTGAAACAACATTAGAGGGACACACATCTACTGAGGAACAAGAAATAACAACTCAAAGATCACCAGAAACATCTGCTCAAACAACAGCAGACACATCAGTAACATCTGAAATAACATCAGAAACACCAACAATCAAAACATCATTGGAAATATCTGAATTCTGCACATCAACAGAAACATTTCAAACTCACCAAATAACACCAGAAACATCAGCAACAACTCAAAAGCCAGAATCAACAATGGAGCAGAAAACACCTGAAACATCAGTTGAATCAACAGCAGAAAGATCAACAACAATTGAAACAACATTAGAACCTTCATCAACAAATGAAATATCAGAAATAACAATTGAAACTACATCAGAAACCTTAATGTCAACTGAAACATCAGAAATAACTATATCAGCTCAAACAACACCAGAAATTTCAACATCAACTGAAACAACATCAGAAATAATTACATCAGCTAAAACAACACCAGTAACATTAACACAAACACAAGTTATATCATCATCTCAAATAACAGAAACATCAACAGAGACAGACATAGATACATCTCCATCAACTCTGTCAACCCATAATACAACTACAGTTACTACAGATACATCCACATCAGCTAGTGTATCCACCTCACAATCAACAATTCTCACGACCTCAAGTACATCTGTATCAACAACTTCCAAGCTAAACAATGGTAAGAACCATAAGCATGTTGTGTCTGTGCAATTTTATTAATTTTACATATCAGTCACATAAGTATCAATGTAATTTTTGTGTGGTTTTTTTTAGTCATTCCTTAGCATTTAAATTTGAATCAGACATTTCCTCAAGCCAGCCTGCTAATCCTTTGAAATATTTATCATTTGATTGTCTTGTCACGTTATAAATACCTGTTGATTTCAAAGTGGTCTGTCTACTCATGTTGTCCTAAAAATTTCCTAAAAAAACCCAAAAATAATATAATATTAAGGTCTGACTTCTCTCCACATCAACACTGAATGCTGTCTCCGCATTGAAAGTTGGCTACCATGTAGCACCATTCTGCTCTTGCTTTGATAGTCCAGGTTGTCATAGGCCGACTTGTCCATCTTTTGATGTTACTCATCAATGTTAGTCTTGGTCTGCCACTGCATGTTTAGCTTGCATTTTCCTTTCCACGATTACTTTTAGTAGACTTTTGTGTCTTTTAACATGCCCCAAAAATCTCATTTGTCTTGTTTGAATTGCGTTTCGTAGTTCCGTTTTCATTTTTAGTCTTCTTAACACTTCATCTTTTCTATCCATCCAATTTTTCCTATTCTTCTATAAATCCACATTTTGAAAGCTTCAATTTTCTGTTATGTTTCTTCTCTAATGTCCATGTTTCTGTACCATACAGGAATGTTGAGAAGATATAACATTTTGCTAATCTTAGTTTTAGCCCTGATGTTATTTATGTTGATGTTAGCATCTTTTTCAAGGCATTCAAATTACCTTTTGCCATTCCTATTATTTTTTTTTCTCTACTCATAGTCAATATTTTTGGGTTTTTAGGTTCTATGTTGCTGGCCTATATGACAGATTTTATTATATGTGACTTTGAAATACACTTCCTTTTGCTTTCATAGTTAATGTCATTGAATTGTTGACCTATGAGAAGTGGACTATGACCAATGAAAGAAAAAGAAGTTGAAAGGAAAAATTTGCATTGCCATATAAGACAGATTAAGAGGTAGGGTTCAATCCCAACCAACGGCTTCTGGTTCACCCAGCCTTTAATGGGTACCAGATTTTTTTCTGGGAAAGTAAAACAGCACGGGCGTAATACGACCACATTACCCCAAAAATCATGTGCCGAAGGTTGTAAAATTTATGATCACTAACACCATATTCTCTATACGCCACTTGGCGTGACGGGGGTACTTTACTTTTTTTATAAAAGATAGATTACTATCATATGACTATAGATAAATCTAATAGATTAATTGCAATTTTTATAGAAAATCTCACTTATAGTAACAGATCACACGAGTACTGCTAAGGCATAGTATATAATCAGTCAAATTCATTGAAACCTTGTTTGAAAATATTTAAAAAGAATATTTACAGTATTCTTAATGTTTCAGTTATTTCTTTATATAACAGAATATTATTATTACATGAATATTTTCAAATAAACTTCCATCGATTCACCTGATCAGATGCTGTACCTTGTTGTACCCTAGTGATTTTATTGCTTATAAAGTGGGATTTTCTGTATGCTTTACAAGTAGTCTATTTGCATAAAATGTATGATGTATTATTTTAAATTCTTGTACGACATGAAAACTCTCCCTTTCATCTTCTTTATTTGATAAGAGTCTATATCTTATAGGTCAACAACAAAATTGCCGCCATTTATGTGATCAGTGACAGTTCTCTACAACCCATGTTATGCTTGACCAACACTATTAATTTTTTTCCACTATCTTGTGCCAGGTTATATATGGTCTGTCTTTCATTTCCGTTTCCATTGAGACCGCTGCTGGTTATTTCTGCTGCTGTCTCCAAATCTCTTTTAAACACTTGACCCATCCATCTCTAAACATATATCATTTATCAATGTGTGCTTTTTCCATTGGTTGCACCTCTTGAACACCTCCAACTCATGGCATTACACAAATGACCATAGACTTTTATTAAAACTTTGGCTGATAAAATAAAATGATCCTGTTTTTAAACATTCATTTGTTGTGGCCTACCATCAGCTGTGGAGAAAGAGAGTCCAATATAAAAATAAACATTCAAAGAAGTGATGAGTCTACATGCCTTGTATTCTCAATAAACACTTTTACATAATTCATAATCTTAATGGTGAAGAATGGACAATAATTTAGCTGATTTCTGGCACCACACTCTAAATAAAAGCAAAGGATTTTCAGAAATTGCTGCTCAAGATATTTTGTCAAATACCAGTTTTTGTAAGTTCAAAGCATTCTCTTAAAATTACCAAGAAATTTCCAAAACAATAATCCTGGATTATGAAGTTTAAAAAAGTACATTCTTATCTGCTGCTTAAATCTGAAGGATTTAGAAGTTTCAATGTTTGTTTCCTCATTTTGTATTGTATTTATTAGATTTGTCATTTCTATTGACTAACATTTCTTTTGACTTTAAACATTTCTTTAATAGAACATGTCTCAGATATTACCATTTTTCTAAAGCTGAATTTAACCTACAGCAGGATTAATTCCTTTTAAATTAGAGAAATCGCCAATCAACCACTAATATCTTCAGTAATAAAGAAAAGACGATGGTCATATGTTGGACATGTGATGAGGAGAGATAATAGCCGAATAGCAAAGCAAACCCTCATGTGGGGAAACAACAGGTAAGAGGAAAAGAGGAAGACCCAGAGAGACACTGAGAAGAACATTGATGAGAGAGGCAAGAGCAGCAGGAATCGGTTCCTCAATGAGATAGAGCTGCTTGCACAGAACAGAGACAAATGGCGAGATTTGATAAAATATCTTTAAAAGAATTGAAAACTGCTAAAACAAAAATTCAGATAAGAGAGGGAGTATCTTGGTCTACGCCCTATGGGCCGGCTACGGCTCGAAAGGTCAATAGATAGATGGATAGATAGGATTAATTCTCATCACAGCTCAGAAACCAGCTTTTAATCAACAAAATTGTGAATGAAGTCATCATTAAGAGAACCTGAATGTCCACCTATGTTTGGGGACTAATGATGATAAGGATGTTAAATGAATTTGGCCTGTGTACTTTTTATTTTAATTAACATTGATCTTTTATATCTTTAAATTTCCCTTCTTTCACTTTTATTGTCCATAAATGGATATATTTTTCTTTGAGATTAAAGTTATATTTCTGCAAATGATTTCCATGTTTGTTTTTTTTAGAAGTTTATTAAAAAAAAACTTGATTTATTTTTTGTAACTCCTGACCTTTTTTTCATTGCTACAAATTTGCTGGCATATTCTACATTTTTAAAAATATCTGCCTTAGTTTTTAGAAATCAGTTTCTTTCTTTTGTGCTAACATCTTCCACTCTGGTCTCTATTTCTTTTATAAACAAATTTCTTGTTAAGGCTGTTTAATTCTTGTTAAAGTGTGCCCAAAACGATGTCTATATGTGTATGAATAATTTATTTACTATCAGAGTGTCCATATGACTGCCTCAGTTCATGGAGCTGTTGGTCTGTGTGTCCTAGGCCTTGTCGGGGTATACGGGCTCGTATCAGAACTTATGATACAATGAATTCATCCTGTCAATGTGGAAGTGATGTTTTGCGTGAAGCAGAGTCCTGTGAATGCAGCAACACCTATACAGCTGTACCTCCGTCTACTACAACACTTGGGCCATGTAAGTAGCCACTATCTATGCCGAGTCTGGTTCATAAAAATTCTACTTTTTATTGTATTTTATTTAGCTAAGATACCAGAAACATGATTCATGCTATCAACTTAGAAGAAAAGAAAAAGTAATGATTTTTATACTAAACAGGCCATAACAAATTGAAGTATCCTCTTTTCAACTCCCTAAGGATAAGAACCTATGATGAATGCGACTGTGGAAAAAAAAAAACTGCTAAACATCTGCTACAAAAGTGTCAAACATATGAGATGAACAGAGAAGGATTTTATGTCCATGTTTTATGTATATATATATATATCTATTGTCCTTTCGAGCTGAAGATGGCACATAGGGCAGAACCACAATCTCAGAAACAGAAACCTTGCATGCCAAAGTGGCACATACTGCAGAGATCGCGGCTCTAAAATATATGGCGCTGTTTCCATAACAATACTTTTTACAATGACAGCTTGTCAAGCCATCGATCAACCTCCCTAGTCGCCTCTTACAACATGCCTGGAAGGTCACAGTGTCACTATTCTTTACTTCCCTCATAATGAGACCCCGGTAACACACAGGAAGTGTTTATATATATATATATATATGTAAATCTCTGACATATCTAATCATGCCTTCATACTTTGTATGCTTTGAGTATACTTTGTCTTATTATCCTTTCACCTTCTAGTCTTTGGGACCATGTTTTTATATTTATCTAATTGACACAGATCTTTGTGGTCTGATAAAGTCAATTCCTGTCCATTCATTTATGACATATTCCCATCTCTGTTTTTCTTCTTCTTCTTTCTTCTCTGACTGCTGACTGTGACCTAAGGAAATATATATTTTTTGGCCTCTTAATCATAATATGTGGCATAATCACCTAGTTTTTGTGTTTATTAAATATGGTTTGTAATTTGTCATACTTTATGTACTTTATGTCCTGAACAAGAGATGCATGCATATCTCTAGAAGGGTTGAGCCTCTAAACACTCAGTCCACATATGTCATCTTAAGCACAGTTCCTTTCTTTTTTGTTATTTACCAGACTGAAAACTCCCATAACATAATCATATTTAATTTTTACTGCTGTGTGGCTGAAACACTCAATAATCCAACATCTTGTATTTTCTTGAGACTATCGTTACTTTTTTTTATAAATACAGTTTTAATGTAGCATGTTTGACTTACCTATGTTGAATATCATATACTATATTTACTGAGATTCTATGTATGCCTTCAAATGTTACAAAAGAATAATTAAAATACCACTGCCAGCAAAAAGAACAAACATGTCTATTTTGCAACTACTTAATATTTTAGAAAAGTGGTTGCTAAGACAAAAAGAAAGCAAATAAAATATTTTCATCATAGAACTTCTTGATGTCCTAGAGAAAATCTCTAGGGAGGACATTGTACCAGGTAGACAAGAGAGCGGACAAACCTATTAGGTGGCAGATGCAAGATATCATTGACGAGCTAGGATTTCTGGTTTAAGACAGAATACTTCAGAGTAGTTGTCATGGAAGCTAAGATCCAAAATGAACAAGCTAAATGATGATAATGATGTTGATGATAATGATATTTCCAGGTGCATGGAAGTGACATTGTACTAGCCTTTTGGCTTCATAGCTCAAAGACTGTGAATTAATTCTAAAAATTCATATTTCTTTTACAACTAATAATAATTTTAAAACTATGAACTCACTTTTGTCCATACATTTTTTTTATTTTCTATCTTTACATATGACTGGGAATAGTATAGTCATAATGATTCAATATTTTAGTCAAAAAAGTTACTGCTTAATTCCTTCTGTGACATTCTACTGTCAATGTAATTGTAAAACAAAGATTACTTCCAGTCAATGTAGCGGATAGGCAGCAGGAACCGTTGAGGATCTGTCTGAAAAGTGTTCCTTGTTACAGTTTCCTTATATTTCAAGTCCAGCTTCCTGCCAAAGCTGCTGAGTTTTGTGCTCTGTGCACACCATGAGCTGTGTTTTTAATCCGGATCATGTTTTGATATTCTAATTGCTTACAATGAATAATGATGTTATATGATGAAGGACTGTTTAGGTGCATTCACTTTCGGTTCCACTTCGCCTTATGTCTTTTGTCATGTGCTGTAGCTGCTATGGTGGGACATGCAGATTTGATCCTTTCTTTGTTTGGATCCTTCAATGAGATGAGATGTTAATTTGGATGATTCCATTGGCACGGGTGGTTGAGCAATTGTGGATTTTAATTTGTTTTCAGTGATACCGGGGTCTTTGAATAACTACCACTACAACAGCAATTATAAAAATTGGTACCTGACTTGGTACCTATTTGATATATCATATTAAAGGGAGGAAAAGGACGGTCAACCCCAACTCCAAATATTGTATATTTACCTTTTTTTTTAAAACACTTCACAACATGCTAATATAAAGTCTTTTCCCTGCATTCACATATAGCCTAGCTCTGCATTTTTCAAATCAGTTTAATATTAGACTTTCATTCTAGTATTGTCTACAGCAGATTATCAAGTTCTATTACCTATCTTACCTTTAATTATCTTTCTTTAAACTTCTGTAAATCATGATACAATTTCTGTTTCATTGTTTTGAAAATGGTAGATTTTTTAAAAATTAACAATTACTCAATAATTATATTTATTATGACACTTATTCAATTTATACACATTTTTTTACATTTTAGAAAACATAGATTTGACTGTTTACATAAATAAAGTATCAGGTTAATTTTACTTCAAGGTAACTGTGACCCACCAATGATTTGCACCTCTTGTTTTGATGAATGTAAACAGAGCTGTCGTGCATTTCGCACACAGGCAGTTTGTCAACATCGAGATAAATGTTCAAAGGGTATGGTATGTTTGTTCTGTTTTTTTAATTTACTTTTACTGAATACTGATTGAAAAAAAATTGACTTCATCACATTCAGGTAGATTCATAGACAATCATTTCTTCAAAAAGATTAAAGTATACACACTGATAATTCCTACTAAAAGATGGTTTTACACATTTATGATTCATCCTCTCAATTGTCCCATCTTAAATGTTTCTAGATTTACTCTTGATATTCAGAGTTTCATAAAAGATACATATCTAACACTGTATTTCTTTCCAATAACTGAGCATAAAGAGATTGAAATACATCTTTTTTATCAAGTTCTAAATTTCCTTTTACAGATGCTCTCACAGCAAAATTGTCACCTCTTTCATTGTCATAGACTCCTGAGTAAGAAGTAGTGAAATAAAGTTGATGAGGCTTAATATTTTACTATCTTAATAGCAAAAATATAAATATGGTTTGTAAGAAATAATTTATATTAAAAAAATCTTCACCTAAATAGAAAAAAACTAAAGTTATAGCCATCTCTGGCAAACATAATTCTTCAATTACAGCATCAAATTAGAATAAAGGTAGCCCTAGAGCATACAATAAGGGTATGAAGTGCTATAATATCATTGTGTATGTAATTGCAGATCTTGATTCTTCCCGTCCCACTAGACATCGCATAGAGCTCATAGTGTTTTTCACTATCCACCTCTATTTTTTGACTAGACGTTTGATTTTTATCTAATGAGTTTATGCCTATCAACTTTACTTCTCTTATAAGTGTTTTTTTAGTGTCTGTAGGTCTTCCACTTTTTTTTTATCCTGATACTTGCATAGAAAAGCCTGTTTTGGAATTCTCTTGTTGTCTCTTCTCAACACATGTCTGACAATTGTACATCTTCTCTTCCTAATTGTAGATGAGATTGTTGGCTGCATGGTCATTTCTCTTAACTCTATATTAGTCTTGAATTAATTCCCTTGTACAGAGTATTCTTGTTTGGCATTTGTCTTCAAAAGCATTTAGTTTTCTCTCAATAATTTTTGTTGTTTTCCAGCCAGTGCATGTGTAGGTAAGACTTGACAATATGTTTGAATTAAATATTCTAAGTTTAGTTTTCTTGTTTAGTATTTTTTATTTCCATATTTTGTCCCGGTTCTTAAAATTTGCTGCTGCTTTTGTTATCCTGCTTCTGGTCTCTCTCTTTCTTTCAACTTCTTGATCTATATTACTGCCAAGATATATGTAGTGATCTACTCTTTCCAATGTCTGGCGATTTAGATATGTATTGCTCTCTGGGTTATTTTTATTTTTCATTATTTTTATTCTGTCCCTGTTGATTTCAAGTCCTATTCCTTCTGCCATGGATGATAGGGTATCTGTGATATTTTGCATTTTGTTGATATTGTCACTTAGGAGCACTATATCATTTACAAGATCTAGATCTTCCAAGTAATTCTTGTCATACCATTTAATACCATTATTGCCTTTGCAACATTTATTTGCTATGTAATTCAAATGGTAATTTTAAATAGCTATGGTGATAGTTTTGATGCCTGTTTTAATCCTAAACAAATCACTCATTCACTCCTCTGTGTGAACTGCACAAATATAGCTGTCATATTTGTCTTTTATGATGATGATAAATTGTGTGGTATTCTGTAATATTTCTAGATTTTCCACAATGACAATCTATGTATGCTGTTAAACGCTTTTTTTCAATCAATGGATTTGCTGATTACAGATTGTTGTTTTTCTGGATATGCTTTTTGCATTATCCTTAGAGTGAATATTTAGTCAAAAGGTAACTTCTCTCCTTTCTGAATCATGCTTGTTTCTTGTGCATAATATCATCTGCAACATATTTTATTCTGTTCAGCAAGATTCTACAGAAAACTTTGGCGGCAGCTGATAAAAACATTTATTCCTCCCCAGTTATTGTAATCTTTAAGATTGCCTTTTTTTTTTAGTTAATTTGATAATGATTCCTTTCTTCCAGTTTGTAGAATCTTTTTCTTCATCCCAAATTTGATTAAATCACTTTCTTAATTGGAATAAGTTTTGAGTATTAAATGTTTTCAGCATCTCTGCAGTTATTTTATCTTCATCTGAGGCTTTATTATTAGCCATGTGTTTCAGTGCTAATTCAGTTTCTTTTATAGAGGTTTCTTTTATATTGATGTCTAGATAATGAGTTGATGCAACTATTTCAAACTGCATCAGATGACTGGGATGAGGGTGGTTAAGAAAATCCTGAATATATTAAGCCCGTCATGCTTTTTTTATTAGCACTAGAAGTAAGGGATTTTTTTCTGGGAAAGTAAAGCAGCACAGGCGTAATACTGACCACATTACCCCAAAAATCATGTGCTGAAGGTCTGTAAAATATAGGGTCACTAACACCATATTTCCCTATATGCCACTTGGCGTGACGGGGGTACTTTACTTACTTGCTAGAAGTAAGGTGTCATCTTTACTCAGAACAGGTCGGCCATTTAAGATAAAGGAGCCATTTATTGTTTCTGTATATTGTATATTATATAATACCTTATAAGACTCTACTTCTGCTTCAACTGCCAGATTATCTATATAAGTTCTTTTATCATGTTTTGCTGAGTTCTTGACCTTATTATCAAGGTTTTTATATGTTGCTTTAGTTAGTATTTTACCAAACTGTCTGTCTGTCTGCGATCAGGACTCAACCTAACTTAGTTTTGACATTTAACATGACTAGCTTGGCTTCATGCCTATTTTGGATATGTCTTTATGTGATGTCTGAGATCCATGTTTTTCTTTCAGTTTCCTTAAATCTAGCATTTAATTTAGCTGATGTCATTATTGCTGTGCTGTGATTATCTTGTAGTTCATCTACATTCAATTCTTCTACTGCACCCAAAACTTCAAAATGATTGCTGAGTTTTAGATTAAATTAAATAATAGCAGGGTACTTACATAATATATTGACATTTTAAAATTTTAAACATTCTACATTAGTTAGCATTCTAATAATGGTAAAGAAGTTGTTAGTCTCTAGTAAAACATTTATCAGACTTTCATAGTTGTATTTAACTCTTTCACTACAGAAGGTTTTTATCAATTTAGCGGTAGAGTTTTTAGAAACAAAATTTTTCATTTTTTTAAATAAAAACCTACATCTTTATATTTATCTAACACTTAATATATTATATCTGACATTTTAGATAATTTAAAAAGAAATTAGATTTCACCAATACAAGACGATACAAGACATATAAAAAGAATATGGTTTGATGACAGTTTACATTAATCAAATTCAGAGTGACGCACTGTGCGGCTAAACATACGGAAAGAGTTAATTAGTCCTAGCATTATTTATTTTAATGTGATGCTCTTTTCTTCCTTTAAATGCCACTCATTGCTGAGCAAGGAATCTGGGTTTAATTGCCAGATGTGGGGAATTGTTTTCAGACCCACAAAGCTTTGTGGTTCAACCAGCCTCTAAAAATTGGTACCAGAGATCTTTCTGGGAAGTAAAGGCTCCCAGATACCAACTAATACCAACACAGCCCCCAAAAATGTGCTGTTGATATTTGGACAAATATGGTCACTAACACCATATTTCAAAATCGCCTATCAATGCATGGAGGGAACCTTTTTTTCCGTTCATTAAAAAAAAATATCCTTAACCATAGAAACTTGTTACCTCCGTAATCATTTTGGTGATTTGGAAGTAGTTAACTAACATAAAAGTGTAATGCACCTAATTAAATTCTATATATATACTGTTGTTCCTAAGGAAACAAATGAATCAAATTTAAGAGACAACAGAAGTATGCTGTTTAATGAAAAATAATCATATATATGGACATAATATTTCTGAATCATCATGATTGTTAGTACAAAGTTGAAGACTATCTTTCTTCTTCTTCTTCTATCCTTCCTCTGCTGCCGTTGGCGTCGAGGGGAGAAACAATCTGCGATTCTTTGCTCTTCTGTTGGCCTCTTCTGATGTTATTCCTCCTAGTGACTCTAGTTGAAGACTATAGATTATTAATATAACTCTCACTGTTACATGTAATTTCCAGGTTGTAATTGTCCAGATGGACAACTAATGGATGATGATGGGTTCTGCACACCATCCAGCAACTGTCCATGCTATGACACAAAGGATTCAGAAATACCATTCAATTCTACCTACCTTGACCCAACTACTTGCAAAATTTGGTGAGAATTGTATACTAATAATCATTTATGTAATTTAATTTTCTTTTCATTTTAATTATTTAAATTTTGTAGAGAACAGGTGGCATAATGAATAAAAAAAACATGTCAACATCCAGATAGGAACTCTGACCTGAATCATGCCATGATGATTGTGACCTGAACAGCTCATGATAATTTTGCTGGCCATGCATCCTTTATTCTCAAGTTCTCCCAAAAATCTAAACACATTCCAAAAATGGGATAAAAGCTGTATGATAATTTATGTTTTTTTATTAATTAAATTCATGTTGCATACAAAATTATAAATAGGGGAGTGCTAAGGCAGCAGGGTATTCAGTTGAGAATTTCAGTCCATAAAATGGTAACACAATGAGGAAGGGGTTATCAGAAAGAGAAAGAGAATGACAAAAGAAAATAAGTGAAAGACAAGGTAAGTCAGGGAGATATTAAGGATATATCTTAAGTGACAAAATGTTGCAGAACATCCATAATTTAACACAAATGCTTGTGTTTATCAACATGAAACAGCATAACTATGAATCTATAGATGTTGGCGTATGTGTTGATCTAATACCAAGAGTGAAGACAGCCATTACTTCTTAGACCCAATAAGCTGATGTGGAGGGATACAATTATTTTCTTGTGTTCCCAAGTTTTACTGAAGAATGTGGAGTCTGCCCACCCTAGGGGCCAGCCCTAGAAGTAGCACAATACTAGATCTATATCAGCAGAATCTGAGGACTAATATTTATTTATATAATGTTCTCTTCATGAATAATCAAAACAGACAAATAAAGATAGTTTTGAGTAATGGAATTTATGAATAAAGTGAAGATTGTTTGAAAAACTGAGTGACTAGAATAGTGGACCAAGACACTTGATTGCGCAAACAAGTGAAATTGTTTTGATGTTCCGATTAAGATAGTAGAATGTTTTGATATCTTCATGTGTTATTAGGAAAGTGAACAAATGCTTTTGGACATTGCCCAAATATAGTGATGATGTCCTAAGACAAAAGCTACAATATTTATGTTTTGATAATTGTTAATTGCTCTAGAATATAAACAAATTTCAACCCTTTTAAAGTACATGAGTTATAATGTTGGATTGTGTGAAGTGGATTTGGATTATGGCTGCTGCAGCTATTTTAAATGTTAGTATATTGATGATATTTTAGCAATCATCTTCTTAATTAAGTTCAGTTGATTGTTTCTCAGCTGAATCTTAATGTATGCAATTAATGTATATATTTTAATTGAATCTACTTTTTAAAATATTTTTGTACCATTTATTTGGCATATACAGCTACTGCATTGAAAATGGCAGTCAGTGTCAAGACAGACAAGATGGTATGTAAATGTCTATTATAATTATCAACAGATGCATCTGCAAAAAAATAGATCCATCTTTAAATTAATAGGAAAATATAAAATAATAACAACAATTTTTCAAATAAAATGAGGTGTGGAGGGATACAATTATTTTCTTGTGTGCCCAAGTTTTACTGAAGAATGTGGAGTCTGCCCACCCTAGGGGCCAGCACTAGAAATAGCACAATACTAGATCTTCTATATCAGCAGAATCTGAGGACTAAGATTTATTTATAGAATGTTCTCTTCATGAATAATCAAAACAGACAAATAAAGATAGTTTTGAGTAATGGAATTTATGAATAAAGTGATGATTGTTTGAAAAACTGAGTGACTAGTTCATTGAAATAGAACCAGTAAACTGAATGTAAGAAATACTTGCCACACAAAATCTAATCAAAAGAGAGTGAATATAGATTTGCGGATACATAATACATCTGCTTAGACTTTGAAGAAGGAAAAAAAAAGACAAGAAACAATTTTAAAAAAAACAGACAAAAATAATAATTTATCTCAAATTTTAAGAAAGCAAAGATTTTTCTGAAAATTTAAAAAATATATAACTAAAAGAAAAAAGTGTTTCTAGGCTGACAAGAACAAAACATAAATCAATTTAATTTATCAAGCCTTTCTGAATTAAAAAGATCCCAGAAAAGGAGATATTATTTAAAGTAATAGTATTTATTAACAATTGCTTAACTAGTGTGATAAGAAGCAAGTATGAATGTGTGTGTGTGCATGTGTGCATGCATGTTTGTGTGTGTGGGTTCATATATACTAATTGTTTGTTTGTGACATATATGCACCATGCATGCATGTATGTTTGTATTTGGTATTCATATGTTGCCCCCAAATTCCTAGAATATTTGGTCTAACCTAACACCGAAGCAGTTCCAGAAATTTTGATTTTTTGTTTCCAATTTCGTACTATATTTATATAAATTACAATTCAAACATAATCCTGGGATTAATTGAGTACTAAGAGTGGGGATTCTATTGTGTTTGTAATTGTTATATTTTTCCTATGTTATTCTTAACATTTTTAAATATTCTTCTTTACTTTGTAGTTGTAAAATTAGTCTGGTCTATCTCATTTAGCTGTCATAATAGAATGTTGTTCAATAATATTGTTTTTGTTGTGACTTTAGCATATTAACAATTTTTACTCATTAACATTAGCAGTATTCATTAATTGTTTGTGTCCAAAATATTCACCCAGAATTTGAGATGCTATATGAATGGGCAGAGTGGTCAACTTGGTCATCTTGTTCATCCAACTGTGGTACTGGCACATCCTCTAGATATCGGTTTGTAGTTTTTTTATTTGTTGTGTGTATATCTACACATTTCATTTCATTCATTCATTTTCCTCTTGGTGTCATCCAAGCACTGCATCCACTCCTGCCATAGACGCTGTCTGTCAATCCTCTGTAGCATACTATGCAAGCCAGTTAACAAGACTGTGTGATCCACATTCTGTGTAACTAATCATGTTATCGCCGCTGTTGCTGCTTCTATCTCTATTCTTATGCTGGACACCGTAATGTACATTTGCCAGATTCCCTAGCCACTTCTCTGACATGTTGGTATGCCACAAAACCCCAACCACAGTGCTCTCTGCAGGATACAGTACTATCCATGTAAATGATCGGATCCTGAGGTGAGAATACTTTTTCAATGGATCCCCTTATAACAACCTCAGTAGCTCCATAAGCTCAATTGTGATACTCGCTACCGAGCTGAATGATTACTTTGAATAGCCTCTTTTTCTCTGCTGTTCATTCTATCCAATCCTTGCCAGCCCTGATGTCATTTAGATCACATATTCTCCTTATGGACTCCTCCACTTTGACCATCCAGGATTTTCCACACCTGAGGTGCCTGCCCTTGGTTACACCCAATTCTGAATGCAAGGGATGATTAATGTTCCTTATCATGTTCAAATAAACCCGGACCTGAGCAGATCTATGTGACACTCTAATGCTCGGTAAATCAAGTATGTACCTCTTTGAGTGGATAGGTCTATCTCTGGTGCATCTGAGAACTGCCTGTAGGCCCTCATTCTGAACCCTTTCCAACCTTGTGATCTGAGTTGATGAGAGTAGACTGAACCAAGTCAGTCCACGGTCGGTGGAGCAGATATTGGGATCTCTGACTGCAGTGAAACTGATTCCATGAATAGAATAGAATTTTTCTCTCTGGCCGAAGATGGCACATAGGGCAGAAGTCATAGTTCTCCTTGATTGATGATTTACTGCTAGTTCTTGGAGTTGTTGGTTGTTTCTTAGTCCCACATGGTTGAGTCTTCTCTATTAATTATTCTGTGTAGTGATTCTCTTGGTCTACTATGTTTTCTATTACCAAATGATTTCCAAATGAATGCCTGATGAGAAAATCTTTCTTCATTCATTCTCAGCACATAACTTGTATTTCCAGTGCCTTCTTATATCTCAACATGTATTCTTATTTTTATTCATCTCTTAATTGTTAATTTTAAATGTATTCTTTCCAGCTTATGTTTGAAATGGGTACAAATAATAATACATAAATAGGAATTTTTTACGGCTTCTCGTGGCAAGGCGCAGTGCCACTGAGTACGGGTTCGATCCCGCTTCGGACCATATATTGTTCTTCGTTTTTTTCTATTGTTGTTTGTCTGTCAATTTTTCCGAGTGCTAATACATACTCCTTTGTTCTATTATTCCTTATGTTTGAGATCCTACAAAGACTTTTGTTTTTAAAGGCATTTAATTTCTTATCTAAAGTCTTGGTGGATTTCCAACATTCACATCCATATTTTAGCACTGGTATCACACAGGAGTTGAACAATATAAGTGTTATTCATTTACTGAGAACTTTGATCTGCAGATGTTCATCCATTTGTTGAAAGCATTTGATACTAGCGTAATGCGTGTCATGACTTTTCATAGTTTTATCTCTGAACATTTTGCTGCTTAGTTAGGTAAAATGTGTAACTTTGTGTAAAATGTCATTGTTAATTGTTATATCAGAGACTTTGTTGGTATATCCCGGACTTTCATTTTGGTTGTGTTGATCTGGAAGCCTATTTGGCCAGAAATCTTGTGGAGTTCTATTTTTTTTCTTGAACTAATTTTTTTAGCTCAAAAATGTCAGATCCTCTGCAAAGTTGAGATCTTCCAGAACAATCCACTTAATGCCTAATTTTCTGCCTTCTGTTGATTTCCACATGATCCAATCAATTGTAATTCTGAATAAAAGTGGGACATGCCACATCCTTATTTCACACCTGTTTCTAATGGGAACCAGTCACTTTTGTCAGTTTCTGTTCTCACACAGCAGACTGAATCTGAATAAAAGGCTTTTATAATATTCATATTTTTTTTAGGAAATTCATAGATGTAAAGGATATTTCATAGTGTTGGTAGGTGTAAACTATCAAATGCCTTTTGGAAGTTCACAGATAGGCCCAAAAAATTTAGAAACTCTTCACTAGTGGTTATCTATACCTTTTCTTGTTTAATTCAAATTGAATTATGGTGGTAATATATAGTATTATGTTTTTTCTGAAGATAGTTGCATGAATCTAAAGTTGAGTGAATGATAGGATCATGAATATAATCAGAAAGTCACAGAAACTGTCAGAGCTCAGATTTTGTATTATTTTTTGAAGGGACGGAGAACCTATGGATCTTCCCTGTGTGAGGTTTAGTCACTTCTCTTAATTAGTAATCAAAGAACAGGAATTAGTATTTAGCAATTAATACCCTTTTTTGTAGGATTGGTGAATATGAAAGCTGCTTAACTAGACAGGATGAGTCAAGGCCATGCTCCAGTAAAGAGTGTTATTGTGTCACTGATAGTGGGCAATTGATACAAGAGGGAAAGTTCTACAAGCCTGATCAGTGCCGTACCTGGTAAATGTTGCATACAAGTATCAGTGTCTTTGCTGTATATATTCATGTTATATATTTATCATTTTCATCATTTATCATAAAGTTGGCACAGCCAATAATGAATCTCAACAAATTTCTCCCTCAGTGTTGTCCTGCAATTTTATTGTTGACTTTATCCATGTCATGCCATTGTAACAACTGGAGAGGTGTGACTCTTTTGCCAGTTGCCTCAAAGTTATTCTGCAAAATCGTCATGAATAGAATTAATGATTCAATAGATACAGTAGTTTGTGAAGAACAGGCTGGGTTTAGAAAAGGAAGAAGCTGCCTTGACCACATTTTTACTATTTTAAATAAGACTTATATTGGAAAGCAAAAACCTTTTGTATTTAACTTTATTGACTTCAAAAAAACATTTGACAGCATTCATAAAAATTCTTTGTAGAAAATTCTGAAGCAATATGGCATGCCATCAAAAATCATAAATATCAATGACATGTATGATGGCTACACATGTGCATTTCATACAGAGGAAGGATTGAGTGAATGTTTCCCAATAGAAACTGGGGTTAAACAACGATGTATTTTATCACCCTTGTTATTTGGAGTTTCTATGGACTTAATAATGAAGAAATGCTGCACTGGTAACAAAGGCATCAAATGAATACATGGGGACCAGTTGGAGGATCTCGACTTTGCTGATGACATAGTCCTCATCAGCGTCAGATAAAAACGATATAAGATAACACAAATGAACTATCATCAATAGCCAGAAAAATTGGGCTTGAGATCAATTATGAAAAGACTAAAGTCATGAAAAGTTTAATTCCAACAGATGACAGAATATACATGGGAAATAAAACAATGGAAGAGATTGATCACTTTATCTATTTTGAAAGTCACCTTGATCGAGAAGGGGATACAAGTCATTCATTCATCATTATGTACCCTGCCGATTGGCATAGGCGATCATGTCCCTCCACAATCTTCTATCTACAGTGCATCGTATCAGTTCTGTTGTTGACTGTTTTCCATGCCATGACACCAAGCTATCCAGTATTTTCTCTCTTTGTCGTCCGCGATCTCTCTTTCCTTTTATTTTGCCAGTTGTAACCAAGTATTCCAACTTTCCTCTTCTCATGATGTGCCAAAAAATGTTGATTGCTTCTTTCTGATGTTTTTTAAGAGCTCCCTTTTGTGTTGGCCTCTTTGAGAACTTCCTCATTGGTCTTTTTATCTGTCCAGGGAACTTTCAACATTCTTCTGAGAAATCCCATCTCTGTGGCCTCTAACTGTCTTTTCATTTGTTTGTATACTGTCCATGATTCGCTTCCATAGGTCAGAATTGGTTCTATATAGCATCGATGAACTCTCTTTCTCATTTTTATTGACATAGATTTGTTGTATAAGATATTTTTCATTTTCTGAAATGCTATTTTGGCCTGAGCTATTCTGCTTTTTATTTCTGTGGTGCATCTCCCATCTGATGTAATTATTGTGCCCAAGTATTTGAAACATTGCACTTGTTTTAGATTTGTCTCGTTTATTTTTATGCTGCATGATGGTGATGATTGTTTCTTCGATATAACCATTACTTCTGTTTTCTTACTATTCAGACTGAGACCTTTCTTGTTGCTTTCTTCTACTATTATGTCTATCATTTCTTGTAGTTCGTTCTCTGTCTCTGCTATTAAGACTGTGTCATCCACATATCGCAAATTATTTATGTTGTGACCGTTGACTTCAATTCCTTTTTTGTCTACTATTGATCTCATAATATATTCGCTGTAAAGTGAAAACAAGTCCGGTGACAGAACACAGCCTTGTCTGACTCCTTGTTTTATATATTGGAATTGTCCTGTTTGGTTGTTAATTCGTATAGCTGCTGTTTGTTGCCAGTACATATGGGATACAAGTAGAGAAATTATAATCAGAATAACTAAAGCAACAATGTCGTTCAAAAGCTTTGAGAAGATGTGGCAATCAAAACTCAATAACACAAAAACAAAACTTAAACATTTCAAATCAAACGTACTAGTTACCCTTACATATGAATGTGAGAGCTTGAAAACAAGAGACATAGAAACAAAGTTGAACGCATTTGAAAAACCAATTAATCACTAATATCATCAATAATCAAGAAAAGACGATGGACATATGTTGGACATGTGACGAGAAGAAATAATAACCAAATAACAAAACAAGCCCTCATGTGGAAAACAACTGGTAGGAGGAAAAGAGGCCAACCCAGAGAGACACAGAGAAGAACATTGATCAGAGAGGCTAAGACAGCAGGAATTGGCTCCCTTAATGAGATCGAGATTCTTGCACAGAACATAGACAAATGGTGAGATTTAATCAATGTTTTTTGCAAGGATTTGAGACTGCTAGAAAGAAAATTTAGAAAAAGAGAAAGAGTATCTGGGTCTATGCCCTATGGGCTGGCTGTGGCTTCCAAAGCTCAATAGATAGATAGATAATTTTTTCTTCCAGCAATTATGCAAATTGTTGTACAGATCATAAATTTTTCTAGATGTCTGTGCATATAATATCTCTATCTATCTATTGTCCTTTCGAGCTGAAGACGGCACATAGGGCAGAACTACAATCTCAAAAACAGAAACCTGCATGCCAAAGTGGCACATATTGCAGAGATCACTGCTCTAAAATATATGGCGCTGTTTCCATAACAATACTTTTTACAATGACAGCTTGTCAAGCGATCGATCAACCTCTTTAGTTACCTCTTACGACATGCCTGGAAGGTCACAGTGTCATTATTCTTTACTTTCCTCAGAATGAGGCTTCGGTAACACACAGGAACATATAATATAGACATGCCTAAAACTTGATGTCTATTTCCTTTATCTGTAGTCACACAACAGGCATTTGTTACCCTCATAGTAATCAAAGGTTTTTATCGCCATTCATGAGATTCTCAATAATCTCAACGGCTTTAGCAATAAATGGGCATAAAAGCTAAGAAATGTTTCTTCCACAACTATTATTTGAGCTTTCTCTGCAGCTCATATTTTTATACATAAATGACCAAGTGAATTAAAAAATGTATTTGCCAATCGGGTGGATGCCAGTTTGATTCTAGTTAAGAAGAGTTCTTTTCTATCAGGAAATCATCATCGAGTGCCTTCTCCGCAACGAAGGTTGGCTACCATGGATCGACTTGTCCATCTTTTGATGTTACTCGTCCATGTTAGTCTTGGTCTGCCTCTGTCTCTTTTACCTTGTATTTTCCTTCCAATATTACTTTTAGTAGGCTGTTATGTCTTTTAACATGCCCCAAAAATTTCATTTGTCTTGTCTTAATTGTATTTAGTAAAAAAAAAAAAAGTAAAGTACCCCCGTCACGCCAAGTAGCGTATAGGGAAATATGGTGTTAGTGACCCTATATTTTACAGACCTTCAGCACATGATTTTTGGGGTAATGTGGTCAGTATTACACCCGTGCTGCTTTACTTTCCCAGAAAAAATCTGGTACCCATTTAAGGCTGGGTGAACCCGGAAGCCGTCGGTTGGGATCGAACCCTACCCCTTGTCCGTGGTAGTCCAGTTCACTAACCACTGAGCTATCGCGTTTCCAATTGTATTTAGTAGTTCTCTTTTTATTTTCAGTTGTTTTAAAACTTCATCATTTGTTATCTTTTTGTTTCCATCCAATTGTACCTATTCTTCTATAAATCCATATTTCAAAGGCTTCAATTTTCTGTTCTGTTTTCCTATCTAATGTCCATGTTTCTGCACCATATAGGAATATTGAGACGATGTAACATTTTGCCATTCTTAGTTTCAGCCCTGCTGGTATTTGTTTTGTTGTTAGTATATTTTTCATGGCATTAAAATTATTTTTGCCATACCTATTCTTTTGTTTATTTCAATTTTGCATTTTCCATCATTGGTTATAGTATGCCCCAGGTAGTTGTAGCTCTGGACTGTCTCCAGATGTATTCCCTCAACTGTGATATTTAATTGTAGATCTTGAGAATTTTCTTTGTTTATGATCATAGTTTTAGTCTTTTTGATATTCATTTCTAGTCCATATTTTTTGCTTGTTATGTTTATCACATTAAGCAATTGTTGTAGGTCTTTAAGATTTTCTGCTAGTAAAACAGTATCATCAGCATATCTTAGGTTATTGATTATCTTTCCATTACTGTTTAGGCCTGGTATCTCTGAGATGTTTTAAAGATTTGCTCAGTGTATAGATTGAACAAGCTTGGTGATTTTTAAAGATTTATCTATCAGAAAAAGGGAGATGTAAATAAAAACTTTAACCTGAACCCTACTGAATGTCACATCTGTACTGGACAAGAAAAGTAAGTAAAGTACCCCCGTCATGCCAAGTGGCATATAGGGAATATGGTATTAGTGACCATAAATTTTACAGACCTCCGCCACATGATTTTTGGGGTAATATGGTCGGCATTACGCATGTGCCGCTTTACTTTCCCAGAAAAAAATCCGGTAACCATTAAGCTCTACTGGACAAACAGATCCTTTATTACCACCTTCCCAAAGCAAGGTAAACCCTCCCAACAAATCCTATAAATCAGCATGGTTCAAACTTTTGTTGCCTGACGGTCAAACAGAAGCTACTGTAAGAAAATGCGGGCCATCACATATATATATATATATATATATATATATATATATATATATATATATATATAATATATATATATATATAAAACACATATATATAAGAATGGCAAACAATCGAACCCCAAAACAAATATTGTATGGCGAACTTAAGGACGGAAAGAGACCAAAGGGCAGACAAGTGCTGAAATAAAAGGATGTTTGCAAGGCTTCCTTGAGCGAATTTTCTATCAGTGAAAGGAACTGGGAAAATGTGGCTGCGAATTGTAGCACATGGAGAACAAACATAAAAAATGACACAGCAACTTTCGAGACAGTGCTGATGTCAAATTCAGAAGACAAAAGGCACAAGAGAAAGGAGAAAAGGCTGGGTACAGCGGGTACACCTTGCTCGTTCTGTGGATGGATCTGTCTGTCCAGGATTGGCAAATTCAGCCACGAGAAAAAATGTTCAGTAAAGCAGCACCCAGTATGTGACACTAATGCTTTACCAAACTACTGACTTATCATGATTGCTTGCTACCGACCGTCTGTCAAGACGTCAAAGGCCATATATATACATATATATATATATATATATATATATATATATATATATATATATATATCTTCTTCTTCTTCTTTCATTCCTCATTTGCCTTTCAACGTTGACGGGAAGCCTTTAGCTTTGTTCCAGCATCTGGTAGTTTGTCAAAAGCATTCAGTCAACTGATCTTCGTTGTCTTTGAAGTTTCTAAATTTAAACAGTTATTGTGGCCCGTTGGTGAAATCTTTTTACACTTACTCGCGCACTATACATGGGAGAGTTTGCAAGGGGAATTTTGCACCTAGGGCCAGGAATTCCGTGCCAGCCACTGGGAACCCAAATTTATGCCCTCAATGGAATTCTGATTCTGGAAAATCTACAGGAAGATTTTCCTTGTGAAGTCTTCATAAAAGTCGCTGGAATCTCTAGCAAAATTATTATTACCTATTACATTTTATTGGGAGCCGTGATAGCTGAGTGGTTAGTCTGAACTGGACTACAAAGGACAAGGGTAAGGTTCCGGGTTCACCCAGCCTTAAATGGGTACCAGATATTTTCTGGGAAAGTAGAGCGGCACAGACGTAATACCGACCACATTACCCCAAAAATCATGCGCCAAAGGTCTGTAAAATTTATGGTCACTAACACCATATTCCCTATACGCCACTTGGCGTGACGGGGGCTCTTTACTTTTTTTTTTATTACATTTTATTAAATAAAGGCTACATTGTTACGCTAATACAGAGTACTTTGTACCACGAGAACTATAGAATCTGCAGAAAAAAATTGACTTATTTATTTTTTCAATTCCACAATTTCAAAATTAACATTGGTATTGGTTTATATTTCACTAATGAAAACCATCGAAGAGGTCTGTGGACCACCAAAATGGGCCTT
Organism: Megaustenia siamemsis; assembly: GCA_032433765.1. Classification (NCBI taxonomy): domain Eukaryota; kingdom Metazoa; phylum Mollusca; class Gastropoda; order Stylommatophora; family Ariophantidae; genus Megaustenia; species Megaustenia siamemsis. The sequence continues at coordinate 118,027,437 of JAVIAB010000092.1, read as the reverse complement.
GCAGGCCATGGGTTGTACCACGATGCTATAAATCAACTAATGCCCCATAATGCCTTATGCTATAGTCATGAGAACACCTGCGCGAAAGACATTGCCTACGAAGCTAATTTTTTAGGTTGCTGAGTGGCAGTGTTCCCTAGCGTTTAGCTTTTCATGGAAAGGCGCTGTGCCACTGAGTACGGGTTTGATCCTGCTTTGGTCCATATTTTTTTCTGTTGTTGATTGTTTGTCAATTTTCCGAGTGTTGTAAACATACCTCTTCCTCTGAATTGATTCACGAATGCCATAATAGTTTGTTTCTTATATCCTCTTACACTCCACATCTTCTTTTGTTGTCAGCTGTTTGATTATTCAACCCACGATTATTTTTCCTCTGTCTCTCTCAGACTTTAAGCATTATATTTAAGCTACTTCAAGCTTCAAGCATTATATTTAAGCTACTTCAAGCTTCAAGCATTATATTTTCATGAACAATATGAAGATATATTTAAAATCAGCTTTAAACAAAAGTACACTATACTGCAGTGAAGATATAATTGAACATTTACATATTATTTTAATGTATCAGAACACAAAGTATATTTTGTCAAGTGCTTGTAGTGTAAAAAAGTATTACAGTTGACACAGTATCCTATTGTTTAACCAATGTGTCAGCATCAAAATTACTTTTGTTTCTGTTTTGTTAGCCATGTTCACTACCACTGGCTTTATAACTCAACATTAAAGATTATGTTATTGGTGTTGTGTTATTACTTTGTGACAAAAAAAGCAATTTTAATTAAAACAACAATTAATAAAGAAAAAAATAGGATGTTTCATTATTTTGTTAACAAAGAATATTGTTATAATGATAGGAAAAACAAGGGAAAGATGCGAAATTAAGTTGCTAAAACAGTTGATAAAATTAAATGTTTAGGAACATTCATAACAGAGGGAGAGTCTCAGTAGTATAATGTTAATATTCTTACTTGGTGCTAGTGTAAATGTAGGTTCAAATGTAGTTTGATAGTTTCCAGTCAACCCAACAGAAAAAGGAATGGGTACCTCATTCACTGAGTTTGAGAAAAGTGATGATGGATGAGAAATACCACTGATCCTCTCACTTTCAAATAATATGACCTATTATGGTAAAAATGAAAAGACGATTGGAGGCCACAGAGATGGGATTTCTCAGAAGAATGTTGAAAGTTCCCTGGACAGCTAAAAAGACCAATGAGGAAGTTCTCAAAGAGGCCAACACAAAAGGGAGCTCTTTAAAAACATCAGAAAGAAGCAATCAACATTTTTCGGACACATCATGAGAAGAGGAAAGTTAGAATACTTGGTTACAACTGGCAAAATAAAAGGAAAGAGAGATCGCGGGCAACAAAGAGAGAAAATACTGGATAGCTTGGTGTCATGGCATGGAAAACAGTCAACAACAGAACTGATACATTGCACTGTAGATAGAAGATTGTGGAGGGACATGATTACCTACGCCAACCGGTATGGCACATGATGATGATGATTATGGTAAAATGTTATATCTCACTCCTCTTTGACATAACAAGCAATGAAAGTTGTAAAGTAAAAACAATCTAAAATTTACACCCAGACAACAGAAAGTTAAATTTATGTACAGGATGCTCTTAACATCTCACCTTTTGGTATATGGAGAATTTGGTGTTAGTGCTCACACATGCTGTTTCATAATAAATACGGATATGAGCTTATTACAATAAACATTTTTGTATAAAATGTTTGTTCCTTTATAACGCCTGTATTGATATAAATTTTAGGTTTTAATTATTGCTGACAAGTACAGATATTCATTCACATCAAGTCTAGTTCCAGTAAGAGATCCATTATAATATAATTTTTAATAATGTCATACATGACAGTTTGTATTAAAGGGGAAGATCAAATCATCTTTAGCACCAAATAGAAGATTGTAATCAATAATACTATCTTTTTATTTTATTTAACTCTAATTACCACCAAAAAATATATATACTGTTGAGGTTATGCATCACAAATAAAAAAAATGAAAACTTTTTCTAACAAAATGTGTTGTAAATAGTGTAACTTTTATTACTTTTTTTCAGTCTTTGTGCAAGTGGCGACTTCATTTGTGAAGCTGATCCTGACAGTATTGGTATGGTGACATAAAAGTCAGCTAATTCTATATATTTGTTTCCTTTATCTATCTTGTCGTGCCTCAGAGGTTTTCCAAGATACTGTAGCTTAGACGTGACTTATCTTTTTGCCATAATTTCCAACTGGCAAACTTACTATACTGAGGTTCTAAACAAGTACCTTTTTTAAATGGTATAAGAATTGGTTAATATATTCTTAATCAGAAAAGATATTATAAGAAAAAAGTGGGCTACAGCAACATTAACTAGCAATGATTAAAGCTGCTAAGAGGGTGAGAGCCAGAACTTTGTATTTCCCACGACACGTGAAAGTGTAGATGAGGAAGTGAAGAAAGAGAGAAGAGAAAGAATATGTTTTTCTAATTTCCAAAAATAATCACCTTAATTGTTTGAATATGTTGCTGTATTTTTTAAATTTCATATTGAGAATCAATATCTTTGTTTTCAGACAGTGTCCATATATATTCAGACCATTTTCTTCCTGATCAAACATGCAGATCTTCCAATTTGACAAATTCTAGGTCGCACCATTGAGGGTAATCTCATTGTACTTATGAAGGAATTTTACTTCTCTGAAATTCATTTAACCAAAGTAGTGACAGACCCTCAATCTCTTAGTGAGATTGAAAGCTCACTCAGAATAGGGACAGTTGTGAGACACATGTCACCCTGTGTGACATCTTATGGCACTTAAAGGATGTAAAAAGAAGTGACAAATATTCTTCTACTTTTGTTTATTTTCAACAGTCAGGAATGTGTTTACATGCAAGGACCTGTGTGTTATCATCTACTTCTGATAGAAATATGCACTCAGTCTCACCTACCTTGAGATCAAGGGCCACTGAAAAAAATCTCATCATTCCACGTGTGATTGAAATCAAGCAACACACCTACCCAAGCATTTTAAAATTAATTTAAATGCTTGAAATTCTGCTAATTTAGCATCTAAAATAAACAAAGATATGTTTGCCATGATTTTTTTTCATGAGCAATACTTAAATAATTTTAGGTTATTAATTAGTTAAACTAGCATGATAATTGAGAAAATCAAAATAAACTTCAACATTTCTCAAGTGACAGCTCCAATTATTTTTTGAAAATGTATAGTATTCATCACATTTTAATCACATAAAATAAAACTATTGCCTAGAAAAAATCACTATGGAGGGCATGGTACCAGATAGACGAGAAAGAGGAAGACCAAGATAACATACGAGATAAGTTCAGATTGACTACTGAACAGATGCTGGACATCTCAATCAGGATATAACAAATTTAGAGCAACTGTCCAACAGAACTAGCAAGATGGTGGTGATGTTTTGTGGTTTACATAGAACTGATTAAATTCATGATCATCAAATCATACATCCTTTGCAAAACACTACAGCCCATCTGAAAGAATCTGTCTCTAACCAGATCACCCACTTCTACTATAGCCTTGTTCACTGTCTCTTTAATGTCTTGAAACTACTTTCCTCTCTGTCTGTCCCTATCTCATCATCCTGGAACCATGCCTTCCATTATTGTACTTTCCATCCAAGTGTGTCTTTTGACATGGCGATAGTATTTTAAATTCTTCTAGAATGAATGATGTAAGCCAGTACTTTTTAATGTTTAAGTCTTTAATATGTCTTCATTGTTTTTCTTCATTAATAAAGGTATATTAAGGATTTTTTTTTTTTGGTGTCACTGAATTAGCCGATTAAATTATTTTTTTTAAAATCTTCTCGATGACTTTGTCATTGAAAGTACTGTTGGATTGGTTTCTCAATTGACATTATTGCCAAACCAGATAAGCGTTCTTGTGTCTGAGTTGAGTGACAATAAGATTTGATTCTCTTGAGAGCAGAAAAAGTTCTTTCTACAGATGCTGATGCTCATAACGTAGTTATAAATAGGTTAGGAAGTTCCGATAATCAACATAGTTTCACTTTCACTTTGTGATGATTCTGATTGGCTAGAGCTAAAAATAACCCATGAAACCGCATTAGTATAAAAGTAGCTCTCATCTGTATAATTTTGATGGGAATTTTTTTATGTCAAGGTCATTAATTCTAAGTCGGAGAGAAGAGAAATGTACCGCTGCAGATTAACAGTTTCTTGTACTATTTTTTATAGTAGTTTTGGCATCATTCACAAACGTCATAGTGGCCATAGGAAAACCTTGCTTTAATAAATGCAAATCAAAGCAAATAAATCATATTGGCCTACGAAATGTGTAATAAAATATTTGAAAATTTGTAATATAATTATGAAAAAAATATAATAAATTATCATTTCCTTTTGTATTTTGTTAATATGTTCAGGCCACCAGCGGTAGCTGCAGTAGCATAGAGAATATGCCACTGCTTTTATCCAACATGCATCGTATCAATTCTGTTGTTGACTGTTTTTCATGCCATGACACCAAGCAATCTAGTATTTTCACTTTTTGTCATCCACGAAATCTCATCTTTTTAGCTGTCCAAGGAACTTTTAACTTTGTCATTCGAGAGATCCCATCTCTGTGGCCACTAATCATCTTTCCATTTGTTTGTTTTAATGTTACTCTTGCATTTAAAGTAATATCACTTTCTTGTCTGAGTAACTTTTACCTTGTCGTCTAATCTAGTCATCTTTATATTTTCTTTCTCTTTAAAATGTAATGTCCCTGTTAATTTAAAAAGCCAAAAAAAAAAAAAAAAAAATATATATATATATATATATATATATATATATATATATATATATATATATATATATATATATATATTGTTAATAAACTGGTCTGCTGAAGACTAGAGGTAGATTCTGTTTCCCTGAGTGGTTGCTAGGTTCATTTAGATTTAAATGGGCTAGTGGAGATCTTTTTTCTGCAAAGAAAGATTGTCTAGGAAAGAACTGAGCATACTACTCCAATATGAGCATTTGATCATGGTTGTATAATCAGATAAAAACCTGGATACTAACATTTAGCCTATATGCTACACTTAATACTTGATACTTTTTTTTTTATTTACAGCAGTTTCTTATTTTTGCAATGTTATTTTATTTTCATTGTCTATTCATTGCTTTCATCATATTCATCAAGTACCAGGCCTGCTGGCGTAGATGATCATGTCTCTCCACAACTTTCTATCTCGACAGTTATTTATCATTTCTGTTGTCGACCTTCTGCCAAGCCATTCCCTTAAACTGTCTGGTATCATTTCTATTTGCTTCCCTATATCTCTTCGTCCCTCAATTTTCCCTCTTGTTGCAACATATTGCTTCTCATATCCCTTCTCATTGCATATCCAAAAAAGTATGATTGTTTCTTTCTAATTTTGGAAATTAGCTATATTTTATAGCTAATTAATTTTGTTGTTTTCACCTACTACAAGTCAATGGTGAGTGGGAGGACTGGGGTATGTGGAGTCCATGTGCAAAGAACTGCAGCTTGTATCATCAGACAAAAAGCAGATATTGTAAACCCCCAGTATGTGGTGGACGACCATGTAAAGGCCCATCCTTTCAGTCTCGTGCATGCAGCCAGGAGCCATGTAAGTTTTTAGGGAAATGAAATGCTCAGCTGTTGTCCATTCATTTTAAATTAAAACCATATTGTTTAACTCTGCCTTTCAACATTTGCTTTTTTTTGTACTTGCATTTTGATTACTCATTAATATCTGCTTATGAGGTTCCAGTTGCAAATAAATATTGTAGCTAATGTTTATTTATTTCAGTCATTCAGTACTTATAACTCAATTATTCTTTCTATTTGTTTCTCTTTTACTCTCATTTTATCTTTTATTCTTTATTTGTCTGTATGCCTGCCCACCAAACTATATTTATATATACCTTACTACTTCATCTCTCATGCTCTTTCCCCTGTCTCTACCATTTCTCCATCATTCTATTAAAATAGCAATCAACTCTCTTTTTGTGTCTCTCTCACTCTCTGTGTCTTTTCCTCTCTATCGTAATAAACCTCATGTGGACTCATGGATATTACTATTGTCTTAAACATTGTTATCTTATTCTCTCTCTCTCTCTTTCTCTCTCTCTCTCTCTCTCTCTCTCTCTCTCTCTCTCTCTCTCTCATTCACTCAGTCGGTGTGTAACAACCAACTATTTCTTATTTTTACTTACACTTCCTCTTTTTTTATGTCTTTATGAAAATGACACTGTTATGTGACTTTTTGAATGTTGTAGTTATTCTAATCACTGCTTTTACATCTGAGATTAGTTGCATGAAAAAAGTTATTAAAAGATTTAAGTTTATAAATTGGCTTTTGTTTTTATTTCTAATTTTATGTAAAATGTGTTAATTTATTACCACCATTTATTTTATTATCTTAGTTGATATTTTGTAGTGCTTCTTAATATGTTCAAGTTTTTCCATTGTAAATTCTCATAATAATTTTCTTTTTATGATGTGTAATGCTTGTATTTTGAAAATGTGTGTCCTCATTAGTTGCTTCCACCGTTCATTCAAATTATTCATTTGCTTCTATCGTATCTCTTTGCTCTAAGACTTGCAAACTTTATCATGCTTTAGAATATGGTATCAGTACCAGCCATCCATGGCAATTTCCTTAACAGTTGTATACCATCATCATCATCATCATGGGATAAACTGGTTAGTGTAGGAGATCATGTCTTTCCACAATCTTCTATCCTCAGTGCATCATATCAATTCTGTTGTTGACTGTTTTCCATGCCATGACATCATGCTATCTAGAATCTTCTCTCGTTGTCATCCGTGATCTCTCTCTCTGTATTTTGTCAGTTGTAACGAAATATTCCAACTTTTCTCTTCTTATGATGTGCCCAAAAAATGTTCATTGTTTCTTTCTAATGTTTTTTTAGGAGCTCCCTTTTTGTGTTGGCCTCTTTGAGAATTTCCTCATTGGTCTTTTTAGCTGTCCAGAGAATTTGCAACATTGTTCTGAGAAATCTCATCTTTGTGGCCTCTAATCATCTTTTTATTTCTTTGTCTACTGCCCATGATTTGCTTCCATAAGTCAGAGTTGGTTCTATATAGCAACAATGAACTCTCTTTCTCACAAGACGTTTTTCATTTTCTGAAATGATATTTTGGCCTTATCTATTCTGCTTTTTATTTCTGTGGTGCATCTTCCATCTGATATTATTATTGTGCCAAAGTTTTTGACAGCACTAATGACAGCAGCAGAAGCAAGTGCCGGACTGAAGAAAATGGAAAAACGAGCTTGGATCTCAGACACCACATGGAAATACATCAAAGAAAGAAGAGAAGCAAAGAGAGCCGTGACTAATGTAAAGACAGATCTTGGAAAGGTTCTGGCAAAAGCAACATACAAAGAATTAGACAACAAAGTGAAAAGTTCGGCAAGAAGAGATACAAGAGCTTATATAGACAACTTGGCAGAGAAAGCAGAGACAGCTGCAATTACAGGAGACAGCAGAACTCTTTATACTGTACAAAAGATGCTGACAAACACCTATACATCCAGTGGAACACCAATTCTAGACAAATCTGGATTAATGCTAACAACAAGCGCAGACATAAAAGCCCGTTGGGCAGAACACTTCAAAGAAATTCTTAACCGTCCACTACCTCACAGTTTAATAGATTTTGAAGCTGAAGCACCAGCAGCAGAATTAGATGCAAATTTAGATGACTTCACCTTGAGTGAAATAGAAACCACCTTAAAGCTAATGACCAATAACAAGGCTGCTGGAGAGGATAAGTTAACAGCTGAGATCCTCAAGCAATTGATAGCCATAATTTAATACATCTCCAAAAAATGTTCAACATCATTTGGAAAACAGAGAAGACGCCTCATAAATGGAAAAAAGGAATCATTGTTAAGATCCCAAAAAAGGGCAATCTTAGAGATTGTAACAACTGGAGAGCGTGACACTTTTGTCAGTTGCCTCAAAGTTATTCTGTAAAATCATCCTAAATAGAATAAAGGATTCAATAGATACAGTAATGCGTGAAGAACAGGCTGGGTTTAGAAAAGGAGAAGCTGTCTTGACCACATTTTCACTCTACGACTTATATTGGAGGAACATATTGAAAAGCAAAACCTTTTGTACTTAACTTCATCGACTTCAAAAAAGCATTGATAGTATTCATAGAGATTCTTTGTGGAAAATTCTGAAGCAATATGGTTTACCATCAAAAATCATAAATATTATCAAAGACATGTATGATGGTTACACATGTGCAGTTCGAACAGAGGAAGGACTGAGCGAATGTTTCCCAATAGAAACTGGGGTTAAACAAGGATGTATTTTATCGCCCTTGTTATTTGGAATTGTTATGGACTTCATAATGAAGAAATGCTGCACTGGTAATAAAGGCATCGAATGGATACAAGGAGACCATTTGGAGGACCTCGACTTTGCTGATGACATAGTTCTCATCAGCAATCAGATAAAAACGATGCAGGAAAACACAATGAACTATCATCAATAGCCAGCAAAATTGGGCTTGAGGTCAATCATGAAAGACTAAAGTCATGAAAAGTTTAATTCCAACAAGTGACAAAATATACATGGAAAACAAACCAGTAGAAGAGATCGATCACTTTATCTATCTTGGAAGTCACATTGATCGAGAAGGGGATACGAGCAAAGAAATTAGAATCAGACTGGCTAAAGCAGCAATGTCTTTCAGAAGCCTTGAAAAGTTGTGGAAATCAAAACTCATTAGCACAAACACAAAACTTAGGCTATTCAAATCAAATGTACTATCAACCCTTACGTATGCGTGTGAAAGCTGGAAAACAACAAGAGATATAGAAACAAAGTTGAACGCATTCGAAAATAAATGTCTAAGGAAAATACTTGGTATAGAATGGAACGAATTCAAAACAAACGAGGAAATTAGAGAAATCGCCAATCAACCACTAATATCTTCAGTAATAAAGAAAAGACGATGGTCATACGTTGGACATGTGATGAGAAGAGATAATAATCGAATAGCAAAGCAAGCCCTCATATGGGAAACAACAGGTAAAAGAAAAAGAGGAAGACCCAGGGAGACACTGAGAAGAACATTGATGAGAGAGGCAAGAGCAGCAGGAATCGGCTCCCTCAATGAGATAGAACTGCTTGCACAGAACAGAGACAGATGCGAGATTTAATAATATCTTTAAAAGAAAACTGCTAGAACAAAAATTCATATAGGAGAAGGTGTATCTTGTCTACGCCCTATGGCCGGTTACGGCTCGAAAGGTCAATAGATAGATAGATAGAAAGTTTTTGATTCGTTTCACTTGTTTCAGATTTTTCCTGTTTATTTATATGTTGCATGGGGGTGGTGATTGCTTCTTCAATATGACCATTACTTCTGTTTTCTTACTATTCAGACTGAAGACCAACATCTTTGCCTTCCTTTACTATTATGTCTATCATTTCCTGTAGTTCATTCTCCATCTCTGCTTTTAAGGCTGCCATCCGCATATCAAATTTTTTTAGAAAGTACTACCTTTGTATATTTTTAGTTTGGCTATTCTTTTGAATAGAAGAATTTCTGAGTGTTTAGAGTGACAATCTGACGACTAACTGTGTGTTTATATGTTTGGAATTGGAGTCAACAACGATGGCCTAACATCATCAAGCGCTACACATTTTTTTTTTTTAAATACGACGATCATCATTTTCAAGAGGACGTGAACTTCCGGTATATGGTGGATAGGCGGCGGGAACAATTGAAGGCTATGTATGAAAAATGTTCCTTGTAGCAGTTTCCACATATTCCAAGTCCGGCTTGTTGCAGGAGCTAATGTGTTGAGTGCTCTGTGCACACCGTGAGCTGTGTGTCTCATCCGTTTTGATCATGTTTCGATATTCCAATTGTTTACGATGAATGATGGTATGGACAGGGAACAGTTGGCTGTGTTCACTTTCTGCGTGGTTTCACCTTATGTCTTTTGGCGTGTGATGGGGACTGCTATGATGGGGACTACTGAGTTACCTTTCTTTGTTTGGGAGATGAGATATTAATTCGGATGATTCCACTGGCATGGGCGGTTGAGCAATTATGGATTTTAATTCATTTGCAGTGATACCGGGGCCTGCCATAACCAAATAACCAACCAAATTAATTAGAGTGACAAGAACACTAATATTATGTAATAATAAATGACAACATTAAACATATTTTCTTGGATCACATTGCAGGTTGCCATGTCTATAGATGGAGTGACTGGACTGAATGTAACCAAACATGTGGTCTACACCCTGGATACCGTAGACGCTACAAGATATATGCAGATGAACTCACGAGTGAGAAGTGTGGGAAACATTATGAAAAGAAGAATGTGGACTTTGTGAATGTATGTAAAGTATTTAAGATGGTCAATTTTATTTTAATTTATCATCAAAATAATTTTTTTAATGAGAATTTACTCTTGTTGGTTTTTTTTTTACTTTTATTGAACAAATAAAAAATACAAGAGTCAACAAATAAGCTTTTAATTTATTTTGATATATCCTTGAAATTCTAAACACAATATAGATAATGTAATTATTGTTTTATTCGTATTGTTGCACAATTAATTAGCTAAGTTGTTTTTACTATTCTGCTAATTGACGTAAAGTTTTATCAATGGTTCTGTACACTCTGATTTGATCCAGATAACTGTCTAATATTGACTTATCATGTGTATTTATTTTTCAATGTATTTTGTTGCAGTTGATCTGTTTCATTCTGCAGATTTGATAAAACAACATTATATGTGACTGATCTGCTTGAATGGATATCTAAATATTATCATCATCAAGTACCTTGCCTGCTGGCGTACGTGACTATGTCTCTCCACAAATATCAATCTCGACAGATATTTATCATTTCTGCTGTTGACCTTCTGCCAAGCCATTCTCTTAAGCTGTCTGGTGTCTTTTCTCTTTGCTTCCCTCTGTCATTTTGTTCCTCAATTTTCCCAGTTATCATAATTTATTCCAGCTGTTCCCTTCTCATTCTCATCGGGGGCCTCAGTAGCCTAGTTGGGAAAACCACCCGACTGGACTACCAACGTTCGGACAACCCGTGTTTGATTCCCGCTGGGAGCAGTGTGAATTGTACTTGTTGGATAAAAAAAAAATACCCCCCACGGTCGATCCAGCCGTTGACAGAAATGGGTACCAGGGTATTACCCTGGGAAGGTGAGGAATGTCGCTTCACATCTGAGTTTCGATGCTTGAGGCGACACTATACAGAAATATCCGAACATTTCTGGATAGGCGGCCGAGCACATATGGGTGGAAACTCGCGTGCTAAGACGCCGGTTCAAGTCTCATACTTTACTTTTACCTTCTCATTACATGGCCAAAAAATGATGATTGTTTCTCCCTAATATCGGAAATAATCTCTCTTTACTTTGGCCTCTTTCAGAATGTTTTCATTGCAATGCTTAGCTGTCCATGGTATTCTGAACATTCTTCTGTAAAACCACATTTCTACAGCCTATCTAAACATAGGTCTATAAAATACAGTTTTAAAAATTGGATGTTATAACAAGTTATTGAGTTATTTGCGGGTCATCATCATTGCACTCCGAACATGTCCATAGGTGCTCAGATCCCCTCCTCAGCAATTCCCTCAGTGTCCAGCGACTGACGACTCCAGTTCTATGATGTTATAACAAGAGGTATAATACATTATCCACATTGTTCATACCACACTCAGATGTTCAGAATTGTAACTTTTATTTTAAAACATGTAAAATATATATATTAAACCTGGACTGTTGGTACTATTTTCTTTATTTATAAAACATTATATCAAATATTACTTGTTTTCTCCCATTTAAGAATGAAAAATGAGTGAACAAAAGTTGATGCAATTATTTTCTTTATTCTCAGCTTTATTATTTATATTTATTTTGCTAAAAAAAAGTGTAACTTCACCCAAAATATTTTTAAACTAAATACTCATTTATTACCAAGAACCACAGTTTGTGTCAGATATATTATTCTTTTATTCTTATTTATTTTGCACTTCATGAAGGCTTATGACAAAACATCATTGTTTGTCTTATCTCTAATAATTTAGCTGCTAGATACAATTTCATATTTATTTTACATAATATTCTTTTACGATGTTGCAACAATTTGTTCATTTATCCTCCTAAATGCCTATAACAAATTTCAAGAATATGTGTCAAGCTTTATAAGAAGGCATTGGAAATTCACTAGTCATGTGCTGAGAATGAATGAGGAGAGACTTCACCATCAGGCATTTATATGGAAACCATCTAGTAAATGAAAACAAGGCAGACCAAAAAGAATTTCTTTACAGAACAATTACCAGGGACGGCCATGGGACTAAAAAACAACCAAGACCTACAAGAACAAACAACAAATTGTCAATCGTAGAGAACTATGACTTCTGGCTTATGTGCCATCTTTGGCCTGAGAGTAAAATGAATGAATGATGTATACAAATTTATTAGCATTTTACTTTAACACATTTTAATTTGTGCATAAATTACCAATGCAAAAGAAGTTGTTTAAAAAGTTAATTTGGTCAAAATCTAATTTTCAATCAGCAATTATAATGAGTTGAAATAACTGTAATTGTTTTGAAACATATTTTTTTAATTGTGCATTATTATTATTATTATTATTATTTTATTTTTTTTTTTTTTTGCTTTCTCAAAATTAAATCAATTTGTCCATTCTCACTTTTGTTATTCTCATGTTGTTTCAGTTATCATTTTTCATGTTCATTATTCTTAAAATATTGAACTACATAAGAACAGAATGCCACTCGTGTATATTTCTTGGTCAGGTTGTGAAAAGGAGAATCTAGGAAAAACATTATGGTCTGAGTGGACATCTTGTACCAATGAAGGAGCTTCATGTGGCTGGGGTAAACGGTATAGATACCGCACAATTTCAGACCAGTGTGTTGAGAGCGGGGTGGACTCTACACAGGCAGAAGATTGTTTCTTGGGCCCATGTAGTAAGTAAGATCAACATTTTAATAAAACAATTACAATTGTTTAGTAACAACAATTTTCTGCAAAATAATTTTGCTGTGAATTCAACATTGTGAAAAAATTAGATGTATTTAAAAATTTAAAGATTTATATTTAAAAAAGCCTTTGTGTCATAATAAATATATGTAACATATTTTTTACAATTTGTATGTAAAAAGAAACAAATATTTACAATTATTCTATGTTATTGTTTCATTAGTTTTACAGCCCAGTTACTCTACATACTTACTTTCCTCTACCATTAGAGTGTGTATCCTGCATGGTGCTGTTTGTGATGTCTGCTATTTCATTAATCATCTTTTAAGCATACCTTTCCCTACTTCTCATTGGTTCTGAGTGTTAAAGCTCTCTGATGAATGTTGTCTGGTAGTGCTCATGTCACTTGTCAAACCAAAACATTTGGTCTGTTGCTTCATAATATAATCCAGCACTGGTACTACTGCAACAATTTTCCTTACATCTTCATTTCTAATTTGGTTTCTTATTATCACATTCTGTATTCTTCTTAGGAATCTGATCTCTGTAGTGGTTGATTGGTGGTTGATTTCACCTGATGACTAAAGTATTCTAGAGTATCATAGTAAACTAGAATATTCCTCTTCATCATCCGCCCTTACAAGAATGTAGTGGACGTGTCTGCATTGTGTTGTGGTTTGCAGTATAACTGTTATATTTGCGCCTTTCGGCCCAACACATCCGACTTCAGTACATCTCTGTAGTGATTATCTTTCTTGTTTCTTTGGTTGTTAATATTCACACTATATAGGCCACAAATCTGAAACAAGTGCAACGCATCAAATACCTTGGCACAATAATAACATCAGATGCACCACAGAAATGAAAAGCAGAATAGCTCAGAACATAATAGCATTTCAGAAAATATAAAAATTTCTTATGCAACAAGTCTATGTCAATAGAAATGAGGAAAAAGAGTTCATCTGTGCTATATAAAGCCAATTCTGACCTATGGAAGTGAATCATGGACAGTAAACAAACAAATTAAAAGACGATTAGAGGCCACAGAGATGGGATTTCTCCGAAGAATGTTGAAAGTTCCCTGGACAGCTAAAAAGACCAACAAGGAAATTATCAAAAAAGGCCAACTCAAAAAGGGAGCTCCTAAGAAACATCAGGAAGAAACAATCAACATTTTTTGGGCACATCATGAGAAGAGGAAAGTTGGAATACTTGGTTACAACTGGCAAAATACAGAAAAAAAGATATCATGGATGACAAAGAGAGAAGATACTAGATAGCTTTGTGTCATGGCATGAAAAACAGTCAAAAACAAAATTGATATTATGCACTGTGGATAAAAGATTGTGGAAGGACAATATCGCCTACGCCAACAGGTATGGCACAAGATGATGATAGCCTACATTACTTATAAACACACTTTTATGTTTTACTGTTATAAAATTATTTTTCTGCTTATTTTTTAAATTTTATACACAACACAGACACATGATGTGATCTAAAATTAGCAAAATATTGAGTCCGAATGATGAACTTATACATTCAGGGTGCATTGTTAAGAGAAAGATACATGATTGTATATAACAAATCACCAGAATACTTATTCTTTACAATTTTTTTAAAAGATTGAGTATCTACAAATGTTTAGAATGCTGCAGAGATTACACCAATAACCACAAACAAACTTTTTTGCAACAAGCTTCATTTTGATTAAATATAAATAAATACTAGGTTCTTACTTATTTTATAATTTCTAGCATATATATTCTAACAATATTTTATGCTTGATTTAATTCATCAGACTGCAGTATCAATTTTGTTTGGTCTAATCACACATTGTGTGGTCAGACATGTCAGAAAGAGCCACCAGTGACCTGCTCTTTGCACTTATCTGGAGGTTGTGTCTGCTCATCTGATCTGGTCTTTAATGGATATAGTTGTGTCCCTCTGAGTAGTTGTTCAAATGAATGTGTCTACAACAATGTCACATATAAGGTACATCGCTATGTGTTCATAATTACAAAGATAGTTGGCTGTTGATTTAGCAGCTTTATAGACTCTTGTCATTTATGTCAGTGCCATATATTGTGGCATTTTCTGTGCTGTGTGTAGCTATATAGAGTAAGCAACTTGTAGTTTTAGTGTATAAGTAAATAGATCAAATCAATATGTAGTTTTGAGTATATAAGTAAATAGATCAAGCAATTTGTAATTTTGAGTGTATATGTAAATAGATCAAGCAAAATGTAGTTTAATCATATTAAATATATAGAATTTCTATTTTTATATGTAATTATAGATTACTTAGGGAACTGCGATAGCTCAGTGGTTAGTGAACTGGACTACAAAGGACAAGAGGTATGGTTCGATCCCAACCAACGGCTTCTGGGTTCATCCAGCCTTATATGGGTACAGGATTTTTTCTGGGAAAGTAAAGGGGCACAGGCGTAATACCGACCACATTACCCCAAAAATCATGTGCTGAAGGTCTGTAAAATTTATGGTCACTAACACCATATTCCCTATACGCTACTTGGCATGACGGGAGCTCTTTACTTTTACTTAGATTACTTATTTATTAATTATTTTACTAAGAGAAAAATAATGCTTATTTACTTTCTGCAGTCAGGTATGAAGGTTTGTCAATAAAATGTGTAGACTAGTTTTTTCTTCTTAAATTTTGAACATGTGATGAAAAGGACAGCCAATAATAATCAGAACAGAAGCATACTTAGGACACTCTATGAATGCTTATTGAGCAAATATGTAATTGAATACATAATACATAATTGTAATTTGTAGGAATTTGGAAGCAAATGTGGAATGATTAGAAAGGAGAAATATATGAATGAAAGAAATATATATTGTTGTATAGTTTGTTCTTCTGTGTCATTGAAGATCACACTGTTATTATTCTCTGTAGAGTGGATTATTAGGTGACTAATGATGTCAAAATGAGCCTGAAGTATCTGTCACAATAAGAACATGGTTTTTTGTTGTCTTTAGGTCTTGAGAAAGATGGAGTAACACTGAAGGTTGACTTACAAAGTGATCACTAAATGATCGTGTCAATTTATTCCTTTTTTAAAAAAATAATTTCCCACATTATCAGTGGTCTTTGCTTCACCTTGCTAAATGATTAGCAGTAATATTCTCACAAGTGCCTGCATCGATACAATAGAAGTGACCTGTAGTGTATTCTTGAATCTTTTCTTGCACTCACCCACCAGGTGATCTTCTGCCTTGTTACAGTTAACCATAACGCATTTTTAAGGGAGCCATGATAGCTCAGTGGTTAGTGAACTGGACTACAAAGGACAAGGGGTAGGGTTCGATCACAACCGACGGCTTCTGGGTTCACCCAGCCTTTAAATGGAATGGATACCGGATTTTTTTCTGGGAAAGTAAAGCGGCATGGGCGTAATAAAGACAGCATTACCCCAAAAATCATGTGCTGAAGGTCTGTAAAATATATGGTCACTAACACCATATTCCCTATACACCACTTGGCGTGACGGGGGTACTTTACTTACTATAACGCATTTTTAGTAGATGTTAATCTTACATTCTGAACACATATCTAGCCTGATATCTCAGGTGTGATTTATAAGGTCTGGTGTGTGTGCTTGTCATACTTACTTGTGTCAGCACACCTGTCTGACATGCTATCCTGCTATATTAGCTTCTACAGTTACTGTAGACAATGCATATAGGCTACAAACAGTCCAGATTTAGCAGGCATTTAAACAGCATTGACAGAAAGACAGCAGCATCAACCTTCAATTTGGCTTGAAGTAGGATATCATACCAGTCCCAGATAATATTTCAAAGACTCAAAAGCAACACTTCCTTTAGGAATTCTTAAAATGAACTGAGCATCCATTTAAGTCTTTTTAGGAAGAGTTTTTATATTGCTAGTATTCTTTAGGAGCCTTAGTGGTTGAGTGGTTAGTGTACTCACTTTTTGATCAGAAGTGTCCGGGTTTGATCTCCAAAAGTGATGGTTTTTTTTTTTTTCGGACTGACAAGGCTCTGAGAAGAGAAAAGTTGGAATACTTGGTTACAACTGGCAAAATAAAAGGAAAGAGAGATCGCGGACGACAAAGAGAGAAAATACTGGATAGCTTGGTGTCATGGCATGGAAAACAGTCAACAACAGAACTGATATGATGCACTGTAGATAGAAGATTGTGGAGGGACATGATCACCTACGCCGACTGGTATGACACATGATGATGATGACAAGGCTCTGGGGTTCACCCAGCCTCTAAGAATGGGTAACAGAGATTTTTATCAGGGAAGTAAAGACTGCCAGACATGATACCAACCACATCACCCACAAATATACCATGGTCATAAAAATATATGGTCACTAACACATCGGTCATAAAAATATATGGTCACTAACACATCATACTATTCCCCATACAGCTAGCAAGGTATGGAGGGAAACTTTACTTTCTCTTTTTTTTTTTCTAATGGAACTATTAGCATGCACACTATTTTGCTTTTGAAAATTATTCAGCACATATAGACTGTTCAGAAGGCAGGATTTCTGTTCTATTAATCAGTCTTTTTGTTACAAAAATAAACAGCTTATCTCACATATTACACAACACTGCACAAAAAATACCTTTTTTTTTTTTACCTATTTATTATTATTTTGCATTCATCCACAAGGAGGGTCAACTTTTCAACTGTGATGACTGCAAGACATGTCAGTGTTCTCGTGGGCATACTCTCAAAGGAGACAGAAAATGTTCAGATGTGAAAAAGTGCAATCTTGTAAGCATACAAATTTATACTAATAAATACTATGTTTGTAAACAAAATTCTTGGAAAATTTCAAACCCAGGTCACACATTGCTCCAATGGTTTTTTTGGGGGTTTTTTTTTTTAATGAAGTGAACTACTCATCAACACTGTATTAATCAAATATTAAAACATGTTCTTCATTTTAACTCATGATTAATTTAAAACTACATCACATTTCTATCTATTGTCCTTTCGAGCCGAAGACAGGGCAGAACCACAATTTCAAAAACAGAAACCTTGCGTGCCAAAGTGGCACATATTGCACAGAGATCACTGCTCTAAAATATGTGGCGCTGTTTCCATAACAATACTTTTTACAATGACAGCTTGTCAAGCCATCAATCAACCTCCTTAGTCGCCTCTTACAACACATCACATTTACTAAGAGTTATTTATTAAAATTAATATATTTCATATTTCTTTTATTTGATTTGTGAAAATATTCCAGAATTACAAAGTTACTTACTCTTTGCTCTCCTCTTTCCCTGTTCCTGTTCAGTATTGAAGGAAAATTGAGTATTTGAGTCAATGGTCTGTAATGTCACTCTTGTAGGATGCTTAATATTTCATTAATCCATCATCTTATAAATCTACATTTTCACCTCTTTCCATTGCTTCTATAAGTTGAAACTCCCTGAGATATACTGTCTGGTGGTGATTGCAATTTGTGTCCAAACCACTTATCTGTTGTTTCTTTATACAATGTAGCATAGCTGTTACTCCCAATTCTCTTTTCCTCATATAGTCAATTCTGATTCTGTTTCTCCAGTAAGAAGTCAACTTTCCTAATAAATTTTCAGATAAATTAATAAATGTGTTTTAATTTGTAGAAATAATTTTCTGTTGAGTTTTAAATACCAGCCAAATTAACTGTAATGGTTTTATCATTTGGTATTTTAAAATGTAATTGCATTAAATAAATTTCAGTTTTAAAATATTATTTCTGTCAGAGCATAAATCTGAGTGGTTAATAATTAATTCTGTCTGAAAATATCAGACTTCATGTAGAAGTTTAGAAAGAAATATTTATTTTTAAAAAGTATTGAGTGTAATACATCTGAAGAGATGATTGAAACACTTGTTATTGAGACATGTGACTTGAACAAGAATATTGACACAATATGGAATGAGAATATTGAAGCAAGGACCAATGGCACCCTTGACTTCTTGCTCTGTCTATTAATATGGAGGATAATGTTGACAATTGGTCATATGCTCATGATGCTTCGTTCACCTTGATTTATCTTGATTGATTAACTTTATTGGCATGATCTTGGGTATCTGACACTGGTGAACTGATCTTAGCGCTTTTCACAAACTAAGCTCTAGCATTCTGAGCATGTGGAAGCCCTGCTCTATTGCCAACGTAATTAGTGGTACTTCGTGTTGTGTTTTATGTTCTTACTTAGATTGGGCCAGACCAGCCCAATGAATGCAGTTTATGAACACATCCATAGACAATTCAGGTAGTACACAAGTCTTATTATAAAACAGGAACTTTATCATGTTTATTTACATCACTCCACTAAATGTACAAATTTCAATAACGAGGCTGGGCGGCATGGATGACCGCTCAAGCATGTCAAAGTAGCGCTAAAGAGGTTGTGACTCCCTCTTGCTATTTACAACTGAACTCCGGACTGTCTCTTCAAGCTCTTCAAACAAATACTTCTATTCTCATCAGAATAATATAATAGCACAGCACTTACTCAACAGTCTGCTCACTGTCACTCTTCCCCCTAAGATAAAGTACATCTTCATTACTACACTGTACTATCTGTGAATAAGTTTATCCCCTATCTACTTGTTTCCAACACATTTAACTACACTTGGGCGTTCACCCTGTCGCCCTGTTGTTACACTAAAGCTCTTACTTTGCTACAGGAACCTTCTTCTAATGTAACTTCCTTTAATGTATCTTCCTACAATGTGTCCTCCTCTAAAATGAATTGTCCACACTTCTAACTAGTAGGGACGTTCTCCCTGTTACAATACCAAAGGCTCCACCAGACTTACTACCGTCCTCTAGATTACATGTGACATTTTAACTTTTCAGCCTGTGCAAACCCTTTAAATATTTCCTGTCACAACCAATAGAATCCCGCCACATCACACACTCAGCCTCAAACTGGCATTACTCTAAATTGTAATTACTCTTTGTGTTTCTAGAACATCTCCTCAATATTCATGAGATTTATCTTTCCCTATTTATTCTCCTAACTCTGCTCCCTTATCACGCCCCTTCACTTAAATAAGTTTATCCCCTATCTACTTGTTTCCAACAATTCGATCCCACTTCGGACCATATATTGTTCTTCGTTTTTTTCTATTGTTGTTTGTCTGTCAATTTTTCCGAGTGCTAACACATACTTCTTTGTTCTATTATCCCCTTCACTTAAACTATGCTGTTAACTCCACTCTCCTTTGTTTTCCCAACTCACTCATCCTAATCTTCATGCGAGACCCCGAACTCATAAACTATCTTGTGAATCTCACTCTCCTCTAACACATGATGGTTCTCTCAATTCTCATCACACAGTCGCAAATATTACATTTCTATTTTCTTACATCATTACCCTTACAGGATTACATGACGGCTTTGAAAGTTATATAGGATTTATCTGTATAAAGCCATACTTTCCTATTTATTTCAGAAAACTCATCATTTGATTCCATCAAAAGATAGCTGCTGTCTTGTTGACTGTGTTCCCCAGGAAACATGTAAAGTACACAAGGGACATGCAAAACATGTTAAAATAGACAGTTGTGTATCACTTGAAAAGGTGAATCAGCATTTTTGTTCTGGCCCATGTCAGCAACAGCCTCAAGTCATGGACTACAATAGACAATATAATGGACATCCTAAATGTTTATCTTGCGCTCCAAAATCAACTGTCCACAAAGCTGTTGAATTCAGGTGTGCCAATCAAACAATTCTTATACACCAAGTGCCCGTGATTGAAGAATGCCATTGTAAATGATTAATCAGATAATTGGAAAACAAACACTAATTTGGACAGATCATTTTTGCTTTACAAATGTATGTGGCAAGTGAAATTATAACAATGGAAAGGAAAACTAAATGCCATAATCTCAACAGAAAAAAAAACCAGGAAGTTTGGTCATAACAAGAAAAATATTTCTCCTAAAAGAATTTTTTTAATAATTGGGACACCAAATCAATTAATTTGAAAACTTTGAAATGCTGATAACTTAATGCATTTGATGTATAGCAGAAGTTAGATGCAGATAAACTTTAGACAAATGCAGCATTAAAAAAATACTAATATATTTCGCAATCAATCTTTGTCGCTGAAGTAGGAAAAAGAGCTTTTCAGTGTTTTGTAGACCTCATTTGAAATACGGATGTAAATCCAGGACAACAGACAAGAAAGTATTTTGAGGCCAAAAATGTGGTGTTACAGAAAAATGTTGTAATATACTACTGAGAACATTCCAAAAGAAGTCAAAACATCAACACAATGTGGAAACAATCATCATTTGTTGGCCATGAGAAGGAAACAGCTAAAACATATCAGAACAGGAAAAATTAAGGGAAGGCAAGACTGGTGGAAACATGGGAACAAAAATACCAGAAAGCTTATGGGAATGCAATGGTAGAAGTGATAAACAAATGAAGAATCAGATGAGAAGCACCATGATCACCTGTGTCAGCAAGATTGGTAGTTCATGATGACGTGTGGAAATTATATTAAAGTAATATAACCAGAAGGTTATATGATATTATGTGTACTATTGAGGCTGTCAGTAATTAATCTTTGTGACATTGTACATTATAGGACGGTTGGCCCATTTGGGCTATGATGCTAAAAGTAGTCTTCTTGTTATTTGTGGAAGGTTTATATTTGACATTAAATTATGTGAATTTTGTCATCGGAATAAAGACAAATTTTAGTTTTTGCTGAATTTTATATCTTGAATTCAATAAAAGTAAGGAACATTGATGCAACCTTCTGCACATTGTAACAAGAAAGTAAAGTAAATGAATCTAATTAACTGACTTTAGAATTTCATTTTATATATTCATACATATTTTGTTATTTTTTCATCTGTGTATTTCTGCAAATATTTCATGAATGTGTAATGTATTTTATTTTTAATTTTTTTGAAGCATCATTAAAAGTGTTGGATTTGTGGTAAGCAGATGTCACATATTTCCTTTCTATATTAGAGACGGTGCAGTGAGCCACAATCAATTACATGAAACAAATGTAGAAGAAGGTGGGAAAAAAAATACAAATAAATGGCAGGATCTCACTGCAGGAAGCAATATGGTTATCAGAACAGACCCTGTCAAGCAAGTGTTCTTTAGCTCGTTGACACGGGAAATTGGGGGTGGGTGATCTGGTTCATGATTCTCAAATGTCAGCCTCCTGCTGCCCATGGAACATCCTCACTGAATATTCAGACTAAACTACCAGCCTATAATGGTTGATACTAGCCTGCTAAAAACATCCTGATCAAATCCACTACCCATTTTTGGTCCCAACTACCTGTCACAACTCAAAAGCACTGTTTGAACTATGTACTCTCTCTGGTGTTATATCAAAATGGCTTAGCACTTTCAGGACTTGCTAAAACACTTGATCACATGATATGCATAAAAAAACTGCCCACTCTGTTGCTTGTTGTTATCTGTTTGATAATACTTGAGATACTTTCATGTCTGATAGCATTAGACTTGAGCTTTTTTAAGCTGAACACGCCAAGATTTTCTTCTTTAAATTATTTGCCAGTAAAATTTCTGGTAATCCAGAAATTATTGCTTGGTATGTCTGTTTGCATGATCACAAATGTCTTGTGTAAAATTTCTTTGAGTATCATATACTTGTATCTCGTATGTCCCTCACTGAGGTTATTCCACAGCCTCCAAGATGGTTGTCCATTGTTTTAGCATTAGTTTTCACTGCTGCCTTGACACCCTTCATTTAGTTTGAGCTGCTTTAATGTGTTGTTCACTGATGTGGTACCAGAATCCTTGCACCCATTTACATGACTCTTACAAGTATCTTGTTTGGAATCTCTGCTGTCACAACCTATTGGCCAGGTCTGCATATTTAGATAACTTGAATGTCTGCTGTTTTTCTATATCTAGATTCAAATGCCACAATAAGCTCAGTTAGGACAATGTTGGTCATTGCTATATATATAAAAAGTTATATCTGCTGGCATCTTGTATTGCCTGATGCACACTGGTTATGCCTCTTGCTCTGGAAGATCCATATTCATCTCCTAGTCATTCACCATGCCCAGGATTTTTAGAAAAATAGTTTGTGTGGCAAAATTTATCAGCTATTCCAAAAACAACACATTTAACGTGTTGGATATATAACGTCTATCAGCAACAAAATCCTACAAACATTAACAATTACATGCAACAAAGAGTTTTAAAAAAATTAACTCCCACAAAATGGGTTAGCAATATTTCAAACAAATTACACTGTATGAATCAATCCACTGAGCTCAGTCAAAAGCACTCTATTTACCCTTGAGTTTGTATGGCACAGGTCAAACTGACAACAGAATAGACCAGGACTTAATTTGTCAAATTTTTCTTCCTTTTAGTCTCTGGCATTCACTAAATGACTACTCTTCTTCATCACCTACACTTAGAAAGATGTTAATTGGGTGTAAATATATTGTATTGTGGTTTGTAGTACAGCTGTGATATGTGTTGCTTTCAGTCCAGCACATCTGGCTTGAGCAAAACTTTTTTGAGGACTGAAGTGACTTCTCTTTTCTATCCCTACTCACTTGGTCAGACTCCACTTCCTTGGGTATGCCTGGATCAGCTCTGCTTTATTTTGCCTATACTAATGCAAGCTGTGAGTAGCTGACTGTTTTCAGGCCAGTTGCTGATAGACATTTTTCCTCAGGACAAAGCAATGCTTCAAGTAATGAATACTAATCTGCAACCATTATTAGAATGAAAGAACAACAAGTCTGGAGGAGTGAAGTCAGACAAGAGCAAGAGCACACACTAAGCAGGGAACTAAAGCAGACTAGTAAACCTACACAGTGCAAAATTCAGAGGATTATAATAAAGGAGTCTAAGCACTTATAGATTTGATTGATATGCAGTGACAAGGATCTAATGACTAAATATCTAGCAGTTGCTAGATTTAGCTTTCTTTAGAAACTTATTGTGTTGAAATAAACTCTGCATTTATTTACTTTTCACAACATAACTAAATTGTCAATGAAAAGTTTCAGCGGTTAAAAATATGGCTCCAGCACAAATTAACCATGATTTTTTTTTAAATACTCAAGATAAATTATCTGAAACCATCATTTCTGAGAGCTTGGCACCCTCCCAAAATATTTGAAAAGAAACTTAAAAATTCCTTTTACTGAAATCAAGATATACACAGAAACAAGACAAATAAATGTGGAAATTTCTTCTTTTTCTTATTAGTGGATTGTGTTGCACCATGTAATATATCTCTTGCTGTCCAGTGCATCATTGTAAAAACAAAATTGGACAAGACAAACAACTTTAAAAATGAACAAATTTTCAATCAATTTTTGTTATAAGTATTTATTTGTAAAACTTCTTGACATCTATCCTTTAGGATTAATTCATTCACTCATCATTTTAATATATCTTTCTCTCTCTCTCTCTCTCTCTCTCTCTCTCTCTCCCCCCCTCATTCTCTCACTCCCCCATAAATCCCTATTGTTAACCGAACCTTTCTCTCTCATTCACTCAATTACTTTTTTTACTCCTTTCTTCTATCAAGCACTACTGACACACACACTCACATTTTTCACTAACATCACAAATTTACAGCAGCCATAAATAAACAAAACTTGAGTTTATATTAGATATTACTACTGTTCTGAGAAAATGCTCAAATCATTGCACCTCATTCAATTAATAGTAACATCTAAGGTAAACCCTTTCGTTGCTTCTATCTATAAGAAGATGAAAACAGTTTTGCTGGCTGTGTGTTGAATTAATTTTTAACATACAAATCACTTTAATTCTTATCAATACTGAAATCTTTCTGACAGATTATTTTCATCTAAAATTAAACTCTAGATGTTATTTAATATCACTTTTAATCTAGACTGAAGCTATCTTTTATTTAATGGTTCACTTCTGATCTAAACTGAGGTTCTCTATTGATCATCTGATCACATTTAATCAAAAATGTTATTGAATTCTGTCTAAATTATCATTTCATTTTAACTCAAATCCTAATTATAAAAAAAATATACAAGTCTATAGTCTTTTGGATCACCTCTATCTACAATTAAATTCTGTCTGATGCCAGTTGGAATTTAAAGTAAGCTCTAATGAATATTGGGTCATCTTTACCTAAAAATGAAGTTCTAGCTGATACAATAACAATCACTTATATATAAAATAAAGTTAAATATAGCAGAATCATAATTTCTATAACTCCAGATTAAGAGGCAGTTCCATGAATTACATAAGATCAGAAATATGGTAACAGAAGTTGAAGTTCTGTCCTTTATATTACGTCAAACAACATAAAATAGAACTTAAGAACTTGAAACAATATATTTATCACAAATTATATAAAGTAAGAATTTGATTACAAATTATATAAATAAGTTTCTAAAACCATTTATTTTTCTACTAATCACAAAAAATAAAATAAAGAGAAATTAATTTACATTTTGTAAATTATAATAAGCTAAAGTTTATAATTTAATATAATTCACTTAAAATAATATAAAGAAATTACTTTAATTTGTTTATCTATCTATCTATATATATATATTCCTTCCTCATATATTATAAAAACATTATTTCAAATTATTTATTCAAATGATATAAAGAATTGACTTTTAAAAATTATCAAATAATATAAAGAAAATATTTAAAAACATTTACTTCAATTCATATGTAAAGTAAAGTTTTCAAACTATTTCTCTATACAAACATGTATTACCTGATTCAGTGGTAACTGGTGTTAAAGAGGGGCCCATTATCACAATGCTACATTAAAAACATGAAAGACCTGATTACTAACAAAAGCAGATGATGATGATGTGCTGAAATTTTCATTATTACTTCGGGACTGCTTATAAATTGTTTTTTGTTTTTCTTATAATTTACTTTATGCTGAGCAATTTTAAGGCATCAAAACTGAGTTATTAACAATGGAACACTCTCTTATCCGGCTTTTAAAATAAGGACTGGAACTCTGGTATTAATTGTTCCATTTCTTGATTAAAATCAAGTAAAAATAAGTAATAATAATACTCAGGTAATAATTAACTTACAAATAATCTCTTAATGTATTTTAAGAGACCAACAAGGAAATTCTCAATGAGGTCAACACAAAAAAGATAATTTCTAAAAGACATCAGAAAAACAATAGACATTTTTTAGGCACATCATGAGAAGAGGTAAGTTGGAATACATGTTTACAACTAGAAAAATACAAGAAAAGAGAGAACACAGACAACGAAAAGAGAAGATACTAGATAGCTTTATGTGTCATGGCAAACAATCAATGACAAAACTGATATGACACACTGAGGACAGAGAATTGTGGAAAGACACTTATTGCCTATGCAGCCAGTCAGGAACATGATGATGATGATGAATGTTGAAAATGGGCACCAAAGGTTGTGTAATCTGGTATGAACTGACCACATGATGCATAAATGTGTTGGTTATGAAAAAATTTGCACACTAAAACCATATTTTCCATATGCTGCAATATGTGATGGGTATCCTTTATCTATTACTTTTCCACACATATTCTACTTACATCTACGTTGGTCAGCTTTAAAATCCTCGCACATGTTCTACTTAAATCTATGTTGGTCAGCTTTATAATCCTCGCACATATTCTACTTACATCTTTGTTGGTCAGCTTTATAATCCTCACACATATTCTACTCACATTAATGTTGGTCAGCTTTATAATCCTCGCACATATTCTACTTACATCTTTGTTGGTCAGCTTTATAATCCTCACACACATTCTACTCACATTAATGTTGGTGAGCTTTATAATCCTCGCACATATTCTACTTACATCTTTGTTGGTCAGCTTTATAATCCTCGCACATGTTCTACTTAAATCTATGTTGGTCAGCTTTATAATCCTCGCACATATTCTACTTACATCTTTGTTGGTCAGCTTTATAATCCTCACACATATTCTACTCACATTAATGTTGGTCAGCTTTATAATCCTCGCACATATTCAACTTACATCTTTGTTGGTCAGCTTTATAATCCTCACACACATTCTACTCACATTAATGTTGGTGAGCTTTATAATCCTCGCACATATTCTACTTACATCTTTGTTGGTCAGCTTTATAATCCTCACACATATTCTACTCACATTAATGTTGGTGAGCTTTATAATCCTCACACATATTCTACTTACATTTATGTTAGCCAGCTTTATAATCCTCACATATATTCTACTTACATCTATGTTGGTGAGCTTTATAATCCTCACACATATTCTACTCACATTAATGTTGGTGAGCTTTATAATCCTCACACATATTCTACTTACATCTATGTTGGTCAGCATTATAATTCTCATAAACTT
Organism: Megaustenia siamemsis; assembly: GCA_032433765.1. Taxonomy (NCBI): domain Eukaryota; kingdom Metazoa; phylum Mollusca; class Gastropoda; order Stylommatophora; family Ariophantidae; genus Megaustenia; species Megaustenia siamemsis. The sequence continues at coordinate 117,999,981 of JAVIAB010000092.1, read as the reverse complement.
TTACAGTCAGCAGATCTGATCAAATCTTCAATTGTATATATTCTTTTTTTAATACAAATATTAAGTTAGAATAGTCAAATACCTTTGAAGGGCTTTATTTTATTAACAAATAAATTTTAACTTCCTCAAAAACTGATGCTAAAAGTTTAAATAAGTTAAACTTTTTCACATGTTTTTATCAATTAGAATTTTAAATAGAGAATTATAATTTTTACTACAACTTTGAAATTACTACCCTTTTCTAAGTGTTACTGCTCTACTGGATGTTTAGTCATTTTAACTGTATTAGTATGACTACTAAAATACATAAACTTAAAATATAACCACCTGAAAAATTAATAAGATAACAAAAATTTGAAAGAGTATAAAAAGCAGGAAGTACATTTTCTCTATTTTTAACATTTAAAAATAATTAATAAAATTATCAATATAATTTTTTTTTTATTGATTATACAAATGCACAGCACTTTATTTACAAACAAATATATATATATAATGAATCAAAAAAGCTTGAAAAATAATGTTACAATTTTTATCCACTTATCTTCTTTCACTGAAGTGTTAAGCAGGTGACCTATTCTCATAGAAGGATATGTAAAGTTATTTTTGCTGAAATTTTATTCTATGTGAGTTGTATTGCCTAATACATGTATGTTGTCAGTTCTTTGATCTGTTAAAATCACTGTAAGAAAGACAAAATTGAAAACTTTTCTTATTTATATGTTCACAAAAATGTGTTACTTCAGTCAAAGTGTGACTCTGAACCTCACTTTTAACTGAAAAAGTTACTTCACCAAAAATTATTTGTTGTGAATATCAAGAGACACTATGGCAGTATAGTTTGTCATGATATCTCTTACCAGTCCATTTTTTTTTTAAATTTCTATATTGTTCTAATTTTTCATTGTCTATAAATATGCATTCATTTACTGAAGTAGTACTGACAGCTTTGTATTTATTTTCCTAAACAAACTGCATAATGCTTAAAATGTGCAAATGTTTAGGCACATCACAATAAATCAGAACAATTTATCATGCTTCATATGTCATCAAAATTAATATTTCTAGTACTAAAATGTGGAAATGTTTAATAAAAAAAATAATGATGATTTTAAAAAAGTCACATGAAAGTAGCTAATTTAAATGAACAAACATATACTTACATATACTTTATAATGTGAAATGTTCATATATTTTGATGCATGATTTAAATTAATGCAGACCAAGACTAACATGGACGAATAACATCAAAAGATGGACAAACCAGCCTACGACAACCTGCACCATCAAAGCAAGAGACAGAGCAGAATGGCGCTCCATGGTAGCCAACCTTCGATGCGGTTATGGCACTCATGATGATGATGATTTAAATTGAAATGAAGTAAATTATTACAATATCACAAAATTAATTATATTAAAGAAATAAAAAATAAGCAGTGCAGATATACAATCATAATTATACAGAATCTATTTAAAATCAAGACCTTTAATGGTCTAGTTTAACAGCCAAGTAGATGGTAATAATAGATAGAATTAATAATTATTTAGTTTCATTACATTACAAAGTACAGAAGCGACTTAGTAAAAAATAAATATAAAAAATAAATGAAAAAATTTGAATTGAAAAATTAAGTAAATAAATCAAGAAAATCATATTTGCAAATATTAAGTTAATACTAATAGAATATAGAAATTCAGCTAAGCATAAACAAGGGAAACTAACTATTAATATACAAAAATGAACAAGAAAATAACTTAATTGTACTATGTACAATATGATTTTAAAATATTTTACAGCACAAACATAATCCAGAGCATTCCTTAATCAATTCCATGATCTTTCTTTCAAGGTAATATTTTTGTAAAATAGAATTTATATACAGATTTTATAAGATAAGAGCACAATAATATTTTTAATGTAAGTAAAATAATACCTCTACAGGAATGTATTTATGTACAGATATTGCTAACTTTAAATCAGGCATAAAAATGTTTATGTTTATAGAACAGCCCCACATCTAATACAACAAATACAGCATATACTTAATGTTATTGTACAACTTAAGAAAGCACATCAAGTTATATTAAGTGCATTATCCGTCACAAATCAACAATTTAATCATGACACTGCTTATGTACAAAATACATATAATTATATATCACACAGCAGACAAAAAAGAAATCAAAGGGTTAATTATGGCCACCAACGCAATTGATGGATGTGTCCAAGTTGGTCACCTGCTAGCAGCAATATACTGCCCTCCTTCTTTGAAGCTGACAGGGCCTTCAAGCTTGTTACTGGAGAAGGACTGAAAAACTGACCAACCTGCACAAATTATTATAAACATGTAAGCAAATAATAAACTAATATATTTAATGTTGATATGTTCAATTTTTCTAGGTGCTGTGCCAGCTTGATTAGGACATTACTGATTTTTCACATCTTTCTGTCTTTATGTCTATCATATCTGCTAATTACTATTTTTGTGTCAAAATGTGTGACTTTTTACTGCAATTTCTCTCCTTTTCTATTTTTTCTCATCTCTTTTCTTAATAATTTTGAGATAATCACAAAGTGTGTTATTCTTTCTTTTTATGCGTGGTGATGTGTTGAAACAAATTCATCTTTCTGATATATGTGACAAGCTTTTTTATGCTCATAAACTACTTTCAGCATATATTTCTTAGCTGTCCATGGGATTCTCAACATTTCTCTGTAAAAGCATATCTCAATTATTTTAACTGAATTTTCTTTGTTTGTTTATCAAACTTTTAGCTATTCAAATCTTTATGACAAGATTAGCTCAATAAAACATGTCTGAGCTTTTTGTCTTACTCCTACGGGTGAGCATTAGTAATACAGCAGTTGGTGCATTGGTTTATAATAAAAATATATATAAAATAAATGGGTTCAATCCCAGCCTGATGTTCTCTAGCTAGCCCAGCTGAAAAAACAATAGTTACTTACTGAGTTGGGGAAGGTTATAACAATGATAAGTGTAACTACAACAAAAATTAATTAAAGCCTAACTGAAAACAAAAAAAAGTAAAGAACCCCGTCACGCCAAATGGCGTATAGGGAATATGGTGTTAGTGACCATAAATTTTACAGACCTTCGGCACATGATTTTTAGAGTAATGTGGTCGGTATTACGCCCGTGCTGCTTTACTTTCCCAGAAAAAAAAATCTGGTACCCATTAAAGGCTGGGTGAACCCTACCTCTTGTCCTTTGTAGTCCAGTTCACTAACCACTGAGCTATTGCAGCTCCCAAAGCCTAACTGAGCTAGCAGTGAAATATTTGGAAGTAAATGTAATTAAACTGAGTTAACAGTACAATATATGAAAGGGTGCAACTGTAACTAAACTGGATTTACTTTAGATTACAAGAGTACTGTAAACATCACGATCTAAAATTAAAATATTTTAGAATTTGACAGTTTGCCACACTCAATTACCTCTTACCACCATCTAACATACTGATTGTTCATGCCAGTGAAACATGATGCGTCAATGCAACTGCTTGTTTTTTTTTTTAAATACATTAATATCATAATAGTAAGTTGAAGAGATTTTGTTTTATTCTTTGTGTTTTGTGTGTTGAAAAAGAAAGAATTTAACTGGTTTTGATCCCTCACAACATATTTGTGCTGTGTCCCTCAAATTCAAGATAAATTACAACAAATTTTGTGTATTTTTTTTTTAAAAAAGCTATTTATTGTTTATTTTAAATATAGTTATTTAATATTTACTTATTATAGCTTTTTATCATAATTTTAATGATTATCAGATCCTTACCATCAATTTCCGCATGCCAAATGCTTTTTGTATAAAGTTAAAAAATTTTAACATTTGTCATGGCTATGCTCCTTAATTGTTTCAATTATTTTTTAAACTGTAATTGCTCCAAAGTGTAATTTTTCCAAAGATTTGGACTAAAGGATCAATTTAAAAAATATTATTTTTACAAATTACGGAGGGTTTTCTTTGAATAGTAAATGTTACGATGGTTCCGTAAAAACATAACTTACAGAGAGGTCAAAGAAGTATTGTAATCTAGGGTTAACAGGTTGTCTTATGTGCCGACCTGAGAGAAACTCACTAATTATAACCTACCTGAGTTAATAGCACAGTGTTTGAATGAGTATAAGTCCAGACTTTGATACAACAATCAGATGACCCTGTGAAGATCACACCCTGTGAAATCTCTAATGCCATTATGGCTGCTTTGTGAATCTGATAGAGAAATTAATATTTCAGGGGCATCTGATCTAAACATATCAATATCAAATAATTTGTTCAAACAAACAGATGATTTAAGCATTTTTATTACATTATTGTGTGACAGTATTAGTGATGTTGACAACAATTTAATTTAAAACATCATTCATTCATTTTAACATTCAATTTTCGTGTGGTCTTTTTATAAAACCACACACTTTGGATATAATTTGCCCATATTTTTATCTTAATTTTAGCTTTTTATTTTGCCTTAAATACAAACAAGTGCTGATATATTTATATTCTTATTTTTCACATTTTTATTTTTCTGCACGTTGCAAAAATAAAACAATACTTGAACATTCTGTTTTTATGTTTGTATTTTACCATACACAGCATTAGAGGATAACATATTTTTTTTTGCTGATCTAGTCGAAGCATCTGTCCCTCCTCCCACTGATATTTGAATTATTATTATTTTTTTTTTCATTTAGAACGCACAAGTGAAACTGATAAACTATCTTTCATGCATTTAATTTTAATTTTCTGAAACTCAGACTTGATAAACGACTTTACTGACAGTGTTGCAGTTAAACATTTCATTGTAACATTTTTTTTTTATTATTGAAAAAACAAATATCTAATAAGCCTTACCTTCATAGTAACATCACATTTATTGCTGTGGATAAAAATCTGGCCCCTTGAATCCCCAGCAAATATAATACCATCAGACTTGGCAATGCAGTTAATCCAATTTGGAGGACGTTTGAACTCTGGGATATCAGCATCCACATAATCAGTTGGCACAGAAATATTTTCAGTTGATTCCTAAAAAGTTCAGTTTGTGAAATCACTTTGCAAAAATAACATCACCATCTAGAGAATTAATTTACCTTACATAACATGGTTTAGCTATTTAATAATAAATATTACTCTTGGAAACTGTTTTCTGTAAGAGAGATGTTGTTATTATTAACAGTGAGAAGACTTATTGTAATTGAAATACTTAATTATATTATTTATAATATCATAAATACTATTAACTGAAATACTTGAAGCTAATAAAACTTTAAAAAGAAAATTAATTTAAGCACAATTTTTTACACTAAAATTATAAAACTGATTAATTGATCAATAACTGTTTTATACATGCAAGTATCATTTTTACACTTAAAATGTCCTAAATCTGCTATGTTTTTATATATTAGTTGCACAGATATGTTTCTGGTTTTAGTTATTTTTTTTTAAGATACATCTGTTGTTTCCTGCTCCAGTATCACCACAAATTTGTGGAAAGTATATAAAATTATTGTTAGAAACTGTAAATTGCTCCAAATTTTAATTTAAGTAAAAAAATCTGCATTTCTGTCAACCATATTCTCTTACCTGTTCTGTTTTAATTCAGTGGCAAGACAAAGTTAAAATATCTAGATATCATATGATGCAGTTGATTATAATTAGCGTGATCTTAGTCTTAAGCCATTGTCTTTATGGTTTTCAAAGCTGTACCTCAATTGCAAATTTTATATCCTTTTTTTTAGTACAAACATATACTTACATGTGAAACACAAATGGTCAGTGTTGACAAATTTTGAGCGAGGCAAATTGTGTAGTTCATTGTGTGAAATACATTTCTATTTTCATTTTCATCAGTCTTTATTACTTTTTATATATTTTCTTTGCACCTTATGATGCATATTCATTGTAGTAATGTAGAATTGTCTTTGTTTTTAATACTGAATTTGATTATTTAAATTATTTCATATTTGTATATGAAATCTTTCACATATGTAATATTTAAAGAAATATTGTCTACTTTTAATTGTACCATAAGAAGAGACCTACCTGAAAGCTAAAGTTAGAATTGAAGCTCAGTTTGGTCACAGAGCCAGAAGTTGTGCCAACCAACAGTTCCTTGGTATCTGCATGAACTAGAATAGCCAACGGCCAATCTTTTGAAAGAGTATCAACTCTGTTGTTAATGTCCATCAACCTAATTTATCAGAATGAAACCAGTTTTAGTCAAGCACATACAATAAAACTGTTTTATATGAGAGTAACATACAATCACGAAATTCATTACATTCTTTATACTAAAACCAACATCATCAAGCACCATGTCAGGCTGTGTATGTGATCAGGTCTCTCTACAACCTTTTCTTTGTGCAGCTTTTTTGTTTATCAGTTATCATTTTCATTTTATACTTTGTTATTCTCTTAACCTGTCTGACATCTTTTCCCTCTGTTTCCCACTACCTCTTCTTCATTACTTTTTTTTTTCCGAGAGGAGAACTTGATCTTCAGGTATTTGATAACAATATTTTCAGAGTGTTAAAAATCAATTCTTTCCACCACAATTTATTCTGTGCATTTCAAAGCCTTGGATGGTCTTTCAACCCACTCTATTGCTCTTTTTTTCCTTGATCACAAACCAAAAAAGTAGTACACTACTAGCTTTGTTGGTATTTGATAGCTTTGGAAAGATGATAATGATTATCATTAAAAAATGAGTGACATTGGTGATTTGATCACATATGATGATCTAAAAGAACACAGGCAATGGTCAAGAATGACAGATTAAAAAAAAAAGAGACGGGAACACAGTATAAAAGTATGAACAGATCTCAACTTCATGAGAACACAGTATAAAAGTATGAACAGATCTCAACTTCATGAGAACACAGTATAAAAGTATGAACAGATCTCAACTTCATGAGAACACAGTATAAAAGTATGAACAGATCTCAACTTCATGAGAACACAGTATAAAAGTATGAACAGATCTCAACTTCATGAGAACACAGACACACAGGGAAGATGGAGGAGTTAGTCAACATCACCACTGTTAAAAATCCACAAGCCCAAGGGTTAAACATCTACTCTGAAAAGTTTGTCTAGCAAAAAATATATAAACTTATCATTACAACATTTTTCCCATTTATGAGGTCTATGAGAGGGTCTAAAGAATAAAGGCTGCATGCCGAGTAAAGTCACCATGGGGTGTTTGAGTCAATAATTTTTATTTCACCACTGATAGAAAAAAAAACTTTTTGACTATATCATGAATCAAACCTGTGCCAACCTTGTTTGGAGAACAACAATAGATATATGGCACAATTTTTCAAAAGTCAAGAAATACAGCAATATATTTTAATTGTACATAAAGATATTTGTATTGTATATGTCATATTTGTGATCATTCATTTTAAAAATTGAAAACTAAAATCCTTACTTGTCAACAGAATGAGTTTTGTTCTTGCCACTGATGCAGAAGATACCACCAGTCCAGTTTGTGAAGTAGATCAGGCCATTACTCACATTGACAGTCACACTAGCTATTGGCCTTTCTGTTACAAATGAGCTCTGCTTCCTGCAAAGAAAATACAATTTTAACATATTTTCACACCACATTATTCTGTGTCTAAAGAATGTATGAGGCCTGGCTGTTATACAGCACCTTAAGACTTTTATCTGATCACGATGAAAAATCTATTTTCTCAATCATAAGGAAAATTGTATTTTTTTGTTCATCATTTATAGAGCTTATGGAAAGTGCTTAAATGTAGCAAACCTAGAAGAAAACAGTTACTTCCTTCTATCTATCTATTGACCTTTCAAGCCGTAGCCGGCCCATACGGCGTAGACCAAGATACTCCTTCTCTTATCTGAATTTTTGTTCTAGCAGTTTTCAATTCTTTTAAAGATATTTTATCAAATCTTGCCATTTGTCTCTGTTCTGTGCAAGCAGCTCTATCTCATTGAGGGAGCCGAATCCTGCTGCTCTTGCCTCTCTCATTAATGTTCTTCTCAGTGTCTTTCCGGGTCTTCCTCTTTTCCTCTTACCTGTTGTTTCCCATATGAGGGCTTGCTTTGCTATTCGGTTATTATTAGGTCTATGTCTCATTAACAACATTCTTCCTTACACAATCTTATTTTTCTATAACAGTTTGTATTATGTGGCAAAACTATCAATCAGTGGCTAGTTTTTGACAAGCTCTGTTTGATATGTGACCCTAATCTAGCTCCTATAATTCTTGATCCAAATTATAGTATAACTGCATTCAGTCTTAATTATTGCAATGACAATTGGTTATGTAATACATGCCTGATGTAGAAGCCATCTTTGCGGTTGATGACCTCCCAGACATAAATGTAGTTGTCATCTCCTCCTGTCACAAACCTGTTTGTTGTGTACCCATCATAGCAACCACAGTTCACAGATTTCTCATGGGCCTGGAATAAAAAACAATAGTGACAGAGCAATATAATCTCTGCAGTTACAAATAGCTCACTCCTGGTGTTTAGTGTTCTGCCTAAAAGACATTATTAAAGGCTTATATGCAAAAAACAGATAGAACACACTTTGGAAAGTAATATTTTACATTAATCAAAATCCAAATGTTCCTAAAACACTAAAACTAAAATATTATCCAAGTATAAAAGAGGTAATAAATGAAGTCAAAAATAAAACATCACATTAAATTAAACTAAAAATGTTAAGGGAAACTAATATGAACTGCTAAAAAAGGAAAATTAAAATAAACTATTAAATGAAACAAAAGTAAAATCTTACAAGAATTTAAACTCAAACTAAGTTCAAATGCTGAGTGAATCTAAATTACTCTGCAATGTTAAATGTAAAAATTGTCTGAAAATAAACTAAAGTAATTGTATGAATATGGAAGCCACGATAGCTCAGTGGTTAGTGAGATGGATTACAAAGGACAAGAAGTAGGGTTCAATCCCAACTGATGGCTTCCAGGTTCACCCAGCCTTAAATGGGTACCAGATTTTTTTATGGGAAAGTAAAGCGGCATGGGTATAATACCGACCACATTACCTCAAAAATCATGTGCTGAAGGTCTGTAAAATTTATGGTCACTAACATCATATTCTCTATGCACCGCATGGCATGACGGGACTCTTTACCTTTTTTACTAAGCGTATGAATATAAACTAAAATATATTTTAAAACTAAATAACAATACAATTTAAAGATACCAATGTACTATAGGATTTTAAAACAGAGCTATACTAAACCAAAATATTGTGTGAATTTAAACTAAAACTGTGTTAAATTAAACTAAAATACTGTGTTAAATTAAACTAAAATACTGTGTTAAATTAAACTAAAACTGTGTTAAATTAAGCTAAAACTGTGTTAAATTAAACTAAAATACTGTGTTAATTAAACTAAAACTGTGTTAAATTAAACTAAAATACTGTGTTAAATTAAACTAAAACTGTGTTAAATTAAACTAAAACTGTGTTAAATTAAACTAAAATACTGTGTTAAATTAAACTAAAACTGTGTTAAATTAAACTAAAATACTGTGTTAAATTAAACTAAAATACTGTGTTAAATTAAACTAAAACTGTTAAATTAAACTAAAACTGTGTTAAATTAAACTAAAACTGTGTTAAATTAAACTAAAATACTGTGTTAAATTAAACTAAAATACTGTGTTAAATTAAACTAAAACTGTGTTAAATTAAACTAAAATACTGTGTTAAATTAAACTAAAATACTGTGTTAAATTAAACTAAAACTGTGTTAAATTAAACTAAAACTGTGTTAAATTAAACTAAAACTGTGTTAAATTAAACTAAAATACTGTGTTAAATTAAACTAAAATACTGAGTTAGGCCCAACAAATAAGTTTGGTGAAGCAAAATTAATATCTATCTATTGTCCTTTCGAGCCGAGGCACAATTAATATGAGTGAACCTAATTTTTTTTTTATTTGTGAAGTTGAGACAGAAGAATAATTAAAGGCATGGCTTCATGATGATGCATCAGGGACAGACCAAGAAGAAACTGGTTTCAAGACATTAAAGAGACCTTGAACATGATGACAGAAGAAATGGGAGAACTGGCTAAAGAGTGAAATTCTTTCCGATGGGTTGTGATTAATGCTCCATTCTGCAAAGAATATATGACCCAATGAGTGAAGTTAAAATAAAATACTAAGTGAAGGTACTCTAGAATACTAGAAAGCTAGCCTAGAATACAATGTAAAGCTACAAGAGAGGACAATATCAAGTCAATTTACTATACAGTGTAATGTTACACTACAGTACTGTATTAAGATATCCTTCTTTCTATTCTATTCTATCCCAGGAACAAATTTTCATTGCAGTTGGGACATCATCATATTAGCTCCACTTGATTCTTGATCCTTCCCACGCTGTTAGATGTCACACAGGGCTTGAAGTGTTTTTTTTTCACTACCCATCTCTATTCTGGGCAAGATGTTCAATCTTATTTAATGAGTTTATGCCTACCAACTTTGCTTCTCTTATAAGTGATCTTTTTAGTGTCTCTTTAGGTCTTCCTCTTTTTCTGTATCCTGATGTTTCCCATACAACTTCAACTTATAAAACAAGGAGTCAGACAAGGCTGTGTTCTGTCGCCGGATTTGTTTTCACTTTACAGCGAACATATTATGAGATCAATAGTAAACAAAAAAGGAATTGAAGTCAACGGTCACAACATAAATAATTTGTGATATGTGGATGACACAGTCTTAATAGCAGAGACAGAGAATGAACTACAAGAAATGATAGATATAATAGTAAAAGAAGTAAGAAAACAGAAGTAATGGTCATATTGAAGAAACAATCATCACCAGCATGCAGCATAAAAATAAACAGGATAAATTTGAAACAAGTGCAACATCTGAAATACTTGGGCACGATAATAACATTAGATGGAAGATGCACCACAGAAATAAAAAGCGGAATAGCTCAAGCCAAAATAGCATTTCAGAAAATGAAAAATATCTTATGCAACAAATCTATGTCAATAGAAATGAGAAAGAGAGTGCATCGGTGCTATATAGAACCAATTCTGTCCTATGGAAGTGAATCATGGACAGTAGACAAACAAATGAAAAGACGATTAGAGGCCACAGAGATAGGATTTCTCAGAAAAATGTTGAAAGTTCCCTGGACAGCTAAAAAGACCAATGAGGAAGTTCTCAAAGAGGCCAACACAAAAAGGCAGCTCCCTAAAAACATCAGAAACAAACAATCAACATTTTTCGGGTACATCATGAGAAGAGGAAAGTTGGAATACTTGGTTACAACTAGCAAAATAAAAGGAAAGAGAGATTGCAGACGACAAAGAGAGAAAATACCAGATGGCTTGGTGTCATGGCATGGAAAGCAGTCAACAACAGAACTGATATGATGCACTGTAGATAGAAGAGTGTGGAAGGACATGATCGTACAATATGAAGCTATTCCAAAATCTATCTATCTATTGACCTTTCGAGCCGTAACCGGCCCATAGGGCGTAGACCAAGATACACCTTCTCCTATATGAATTTTTGTTCTAGCAGTTTTCTTTTAAAGATATTTTATTAAATCTCGCCATCTGTCTCTGTTCTGTGCAAGCAGTTCTATCTCATTGAGGGAGCCGATTCCTGCTGCTCTTGCCTCTCTCATCAATGTTCTTCTCAGTGTCTCCCTGGGTCTTCCTCTTTTTCTTTTACCTGTTGTTTCCCATATGAGGGCTTGCTTTGCTATTCGATTATTATCTCTTCTCATCACATGTCCAACGTATGACCATCGTCTTTTCTTTATTACTGAAGATATTAGTGGTTGATTGGCGATTTCTCTAATTTCCTCGTTTGTTTTGAATTCGTTCCATTCTATACCAAGTATTTTCCTTAGACATTTATTTTCGAATGCGTTCAACTTTGTTTCTATATCTCTTGTTGTTTTCCAGCTTTCACACGCATACGTAAGGGTTGATAGTACATTTGATTTGAATAGCCTAAGTTTTGTGTTTGTGCTAATGAGTTTTGATTTCCACAACTTTTCAAGGCTTCTGAAAGACATTGCTGCTTTAGCCAGTCTGATTCTAATTTCTTTGCTCGTATCCCCTTCTCGATCAATGTGACTTCCAAGATAGATAAAGTGATCGATCTCTTCTACTGGTTTGTTTTCCATGTATATTTTGTCACTTGTTGGAATTAAACTTTTCATGACTTTAGTCTTTTCATGATTGACCTCAAGCCCAATTTTGCTGGCTATTGATGATAGTTCATTTGTGTTTTCCTGCATCGTTTTTATCTGACTGCTGATGAGAACTATGTCATCAGCAAAGTCGAGGTCCTCCAAATGGTCTCCTTGTATCCATTCGATGCCTTTATTACCAGTGCAGCATTTCTTCATTATGAAGTCCATAACAATTCCAAATAACAAGGGCGATAAAATACATCCTTGTTTAACCCCAGTTTCTATTGGGAAACATTCGCTCAGTCCTTCCTCTGTTCGAACTGCACATGTGTAACCATCATACATGTCTTTGATAATATTTATGATTTTTGATGGTAAACCATATTGCTTCAGAATTTTCCACAAAGAATCTCTATGAATACTATCAAATGCTTTTTTGAAGTCGATGAAGTTAAGTACAAAAGGTTTTTGCTTTTCAATATGTTCCTCCAATATAAGTCGTAGAGTGAAAATGTGGTCAAGACAGCTTCTCCCTTTTCTAAACCCAGCCTGTTCTTCACGCATTACTGTATCTATTGAATCCTTTATTCTATTTAGGATGATTTTACAGAATAACTTTGAGGCAACTGACAAAAGTGTCACGCCTCTCCAGTTGTTACAATCTCTAAGATTGCCCTTTTTTGGGATCTTAACAATGATTCCTTTTTTCCATTTATGAGGCGTCTTCTCTGTTTTCCAAATGATGTTGAACATTTTTTGGAGATGTATTAAATTATGGCTATCAATTGCCTTGAGGATCTCAGCTGTTAACTTATCCTCTCCAGCAGCCTTGTTATTGGTCATTAGCTTTAAGGTGGTTTCTATTTCACTCAAGGTGAAGTCATCTAAATTTACATCTAATTCTGCTGCTGGTGTTTCAGCTTCAAAATCTATTAAACTGTGAGGTAGTGGACGGTTAAGAATTTCTTTGAAGTGTTCTGCCCAACGGGCTTTTATGTCTGCGCTTGTTGTTAGCATTAATCCAGATTTGTCTAGAATTGGTGTTCCACTGGATGTATAGGTGTTTGTCAGCATCTTTTGTACTGTATAGAGAGTTCTGCTGTCTCCTGTAATTGCAGCTGTCTCTGCTTTCTCTGCCAAGTTGTCTATATAAGCTCTTGTATCTCTTCTTGCCGAACTTTTCACTTTGTTGTCTAATTCTTTGTATGTTGCTTTTGCCAGAACCTTTCCAAGATCTGTCTTTACATTAGTCACGGCTCTCTTTGCTTCTCTTCTTTCTTTGATGTATTTCCATGTGGTGTCTGAGATCCAAGCTCGTTTTTCCATTTTCTTCAGTCCGGCACTTGCTTCTGCTGCTGTCATTAGTATTTTGCTCTGTGAGTCCCACATTTCATTGATATCTAAGTCTATTTCACCGAGTGCTGAATAACAATTACTTAGCTCTATGTTAAACTTTTCCTTTATGGCTTCATCTTTCAGTTTATGACTATCAATTTTATGTGTAATTGACCTCTTCTGTTGGTTTCTAAATTTTAATCTTATTTTCCCAATGCACAGGTTGTGGTCACTATTAACATCAGCACCTCTGTAAGCTCTTACATCTATTAATGATGATCTGAATTGTTGTTTAATACATAGGTGGTCAATTTGATTTGATGTTCTATCGTCAGGAGATATCCATGTTGTTTTGTGAATATTTTTGTGTGGAAATAATGTCCCACCTATAACTAAATTTTCTATTAAACATAATTCTATTAATCTTTCTCCATTCTGACTTGTTGTATTACAGCCTTCTCTCCCCATCACATGTTCCACTCCTGCGTTATCTTGTCCTACTTTGGCGTTGAAGTCTCCCATTACAATTAAAAGATCGTGTTTTGGTATTTTGTTTATAAGTTGTTGCAGTTGGTTATAAAAATCATCCTTAACTTCATCATCAGCTTCGTTAGTAGGCGCATAACATTGAATAATTGAAAGTCTTCCATGTTTTGTTTTGTATCGTGTTCGTATCAGACGGCTATTTACTGGTTCCCATTCTAATAAACTTCTTGCAGCTTTGTCTGTCATCATTATGCCTACTCCTTCACGGTGTTTTCCATCTTCCCTTCCAGAAAAAACTACTATTTTATTATCAATATTCCAAAATGCTGCATGAAAATATAATAATATAGACAGTTCACCTAAAATAAAGAGGATTATAAATAAATCCAGATAGAAAAAACTTTTCAGTCTCTGGTTGGACTGATGACCTAAGATAGATAACTTAGACTACAAACAACTGCTGCCTTGCAAGAAAAAAAGGAAAACTAAAAATTAGGAAGCAGCCCTGAACAAATCCCTTCTATTGGCACAGGATCATAAGATGCAAAGCAAAGTACAACTCTTTCCACTAATAATCAAATGACAAAGAAAAAGAATAAATTATGTTTTGTAAAGCTGAGTTTTCCTACAGCCCCACTCAAAAACAAAAACAAATATTTCCAAAGAAACGGTAAGTGAAGTTGATAGCATTAATAAACCAAATATGGCCAAGACTATTTCTTAGCATTGACTTTGAAACAGGATAATCAGTCTCATCATAGAGAGAGTACAAACAAAAGTGGAAGCCTAAAATAAGTCATGGCATGAAGCATGCAAAAGGGCATGCATATCTCTTCTGTGCTGACAATAACACAATACAACAAACAATTAATTAATTTTGGGGGGGGGGGATGAGGGAGAGGGAAGAGGAGGTTATAATACAAGAGCAAAGACATTTTTTGTTTGTTAATAAAAATAGTTGTTTATAAAACTCTGCAAAAAGTATAAAATATGAATTTAATGAAGGAAATACTATGAAAGCATTTAAAAATCAAATTGCAGAGCATCAATACTATTTTAAATATTTTTTATATGACACTTAATACTTAGATACTATTATATACATTACTTCCAATACTGAAACTACTTACCTGGAAACTATACTTCATCCGGAAAAGCTTTTCTGCATCAGGGAGCCAAATTTTAATTACACCATCTCTGAAATATTTAAAAAGTATGAATTTTTCATTATCTCAATTTTCATTGATATCAATATCTCAGCTTCTCTGAAGCACAAGCCATTAACTATTCTATTGCATAATTTGTTGAAGTTTGTTAGTTTTTATATTCTATAAATTGGGGTTAGTCAGTCCCATTTTTCAGCCCAAATTTCCTTAGCCTACATGCTACTTCCTTCCTTATTTGTTTTTTTTGACATCAAGGAGGAGATATAGTTTCCAGTCTTTCACTTGACTGTTGGCTTCTCCTACTGATATATTTCTTACTGTTTCTAATATTCTATCAATCCATCTTTTTTGTGCATGGCCCTAAGCAAGAGACAAAGCAGAATGGCGCTCCATGGTAGCCAACCTTCATTGCGGAGATAAACTCGATGAAGATGATGAGATATTAGTGATTTATATGCTGGTAGTTTAAAGATGATGCCCTGTATACAAATAAAAGAAAAAACCTGATCATGCCATGAGTACGGCATAAGGAAAGAATATAGTATCAGCGTCCATATTTTTTTTTTATATATAACTACTTCTTAGTAGACTAAGTTCACTCATCATCGAGTGCCTTCTCCGCAATGGAGACTTGCTTACCATGGATCGCCATTCTACTCTGTTTCTTGCTTTGATGGTGCAGGCTGTCATAGATTGACTTGTCCATCTTTTGATGTTACTCGTCCAAGTTAGTCTTGGTTTGCCTCTGCTTCTTTTACCTTGTATTTTCCCTTCCAATATTACTTTTAGTAGTATATCTTTAAAAGAAAACTGCTAGAACAAAAATTCATATAGGAGAAGGTGTATCTTGGTCTACGCCCTATGGGCCGGTTACGGCTCGAAAGGTCAATAGATAGATAGATAGTATATCATGGATTTCCCTGCATATACAAATACATTTTTTTTGCTTTCCAAATTAGCTCTAGCAACATCTGGACAATGAATTCATAATGTTTACTTTTCTTAATCATTAATATTATTTGAATTACATAAACAAATATTTACTCATGAATAAAATTAAGAAGAGATTATTAATATTGTTAGAGAAGTTTAATTTTTATTGCAATAAATTTTTAACTCTTCAACTCCTCAGCCATGCTCCAAGTGTTGGTTGTAAAAATGGTTTTGCAATGCTACTGCTGTCCAATGGGATAATGTTAGAATATTTGTTCCATATCCTTGTCATAAATTTATTTCAAAGTATGATGACCAGTAGTTTGAAGTAATCGCTCATGACATATTTATTTGTTCTTGTTTCAAAGTAGGCATGCATTCTTGGTTACATATTTTATATAGAAAATAGATTCAGGGGAAAATATGGACTATTTTAAAGACTACCACAACCTTGAAAATATAGCTTGTATATATTAAAATATACTAAGTTTGTGTATTTGTGTAAGTTTTTTAATACAAAAATACATAGTTTGTATACGATACGAATGAATGATAAGAACAGATTTGGACAGGATATTGTTTTACATTGTTTAACTTTATATACATCAAATATGAATTCCACTATTATATTAAACATCCTGATTGGTATATTCAACAAGCAAACTTTCCAACCATGGATGACAGGATCAAGATCTGGAGGGCACGAGCATACCTGAAGATAATTGCAGATAAAGAGCATCCATTGCATCATGAGCTCAACACAGAGAAGGGTGTCAGGCTAAAAAGAGACAAATCATGGGTGGGACGAGCAGAAGATGTCATTAAACACATCTGTGGGCTTACCAATATCAACGATGGTGAGGAGTGAATACCAGTGTCCACATCATTCAGGGGGACATTCTTATGTATTGTCACACTTGACAGGAAATGTAGGGAACGGAACTCAATCGTGCTCAATGCGGAGGTCAACGGTCTCATCTGGGATAACACTGATGAGAAAGATGCAGTAATCTATATAGACGGATCTGTAATACGACACTAAAGGATTGCATGGGCATTTACAGCATGCTCAGCAGGCAGAATAGTCAAGGAGGACATTATGACCACAAGTAGTATGATGATGGAGGTGATGGCAGTGACCAAGGCATTCATCTGGTTAGAGTCACAAGATTCCACCTATGCCTGTATACTGAGTGATTCGATTAGCATGATAAGAAAAGTGGAGGCGGGCTCTGTACATATGCAGTGGGTAGAGTCATTGCAGAAGTCAAAAAAACGTATGGTCACCTTTGTCTACATCCCAGGATATGTGGGAGTACAGGGAAATGAAAGAGCCGACAGGTTGGCTAACTGTGCTATTGTTGAGGACGGTCAACCAATGGATCGGGCGAACATCATCAATGCCCTCCGGGAAGTGGGAAGGACACAGGACTTTGACAACCATGAGTCCATGTCACCCCTTCGGATCAAAGAGATGGGAGTTAAGATGGGCACAGCCAGAAACAAGAAACTTAGTGGGTGTGTAAGAAGACTAATCAACCAACACAGAACTGGAGTCGTCAGTCACTGGACACTGCGAGAATTGCTGAGGAGGGGATCTGAGCATCTATGGACATGTTCGGAGTGCAATGATGATGACCCGTAAATAACTCAATAACTCAATTCAACAAGCAAAGACAGGAATGAATATACTTTAAAAAAATATCACACATGGAATTAAGGTTGCAACTGATCTTATTGCAAATTGATCTAGAATTATAATTTGGTGAGTTTACATTTTCATTATTCATTTTCCTCTTTTTTCATTTTTAAAATTCTTATTCCCGTGATCTTATGTCATATAAACATTATTTCCATGTTGTGCAATGTTCCCTGTTTAATTTGATATATGATATGTCTTATTTTTTTTGGTTTAAATTATACAGAAGTTTTAATTTGTTGACATTCTCTATCTATCTATTGACCTTTCGAGCCGTAACCGGCCCATAGGGCGTAGACCAAGATACACCTTCTCCTATATGAATTTTTGTTCTAGCAGTTTTCTTTTAAAGATATTTTATCAAATCTCGCCATCTGTCTCTGTTCTGTGCAAGCAGTTCTATCTCATTGAGGGAGCCGATTCCTGCTGCTCTTGCCTCTCTCATCAATGTTCTTCTCAGTGTCTCCCTGGGTCTTCCTCTTTTTCTTTTACCTGTTGTTTCCCATATGAGGGCTTGCTTTGCTATTCGATTATTATCTCTTCTCATCACATGTCCAACGTATGACCATCGTCTTTTCTTTATTACTGAAGATATTAGTGGTTGATTGGCGATTTCTCTAATTTCCTCGTTTGTTTTGAATTCGTTCCATTCTATACCAAGTATTTTCCTTAGACATTTATTTTCGAATGCGTTCAACTTTGTTTCTATATCTCTTGTTGTTTTCCAGCTTTCACACGCATACGTAAGGGTTGATAGTACATTTGATTTGAATAGCCTAAGTTTTGCGTTTGTGCTAATGAGTTTTGATTTCCACAACTTTTCAAGGCTTCTGAAAGACATTGCTGCTTTAGCCAGTCTGATTCTAATTTCTTTGCTCGTATCCCCTTCTCGATCAATGTGACTTAGTTTGTTGACATTGGTTAGTTCATAATTTAAAGTCAGATAATCCAGTCAAGACCTGCAAAATAATGAAGGAATTAAATATTTCATATCCATGCATCATGCTGAAATGTATACCTGCTTCCTGAAATAACACCTGAATTATCATTAGCTACAGAGACAAATGTGACAGCTGCATCATGCTTGCTCAAGTTTATCTCATCCTTTAGCTTCGGTTGCCAGAGTCGCAAGGTATTGTCAAGAGAACAACTAGCAATGCGTTTGTGCTTGTCAGCAGCCACAGACAGGACCCTATCTGAATGACCAGTCAGGCAAGCAAGAGAATTGGCCTGGAACAAAAAAATATATTTTCATTTAATAAACTTACATTAAAATGTATCACAGAAAAATGACAAGTTCTGGAGTTTACTTCAGTGTGCTAAAAGGAAAAAAAAAATAATTGCATGAAAAAAAAATGCATAACTCTACCATCAGGAAAAAGAAAATAAATTAAAACAGGCTAGCGAGCTCAACTAAAGCAAAATTTAAAAAAAAAACATATTTTGGCCACATCAAATGCCATAATTCATTAGAAATGTCAATAATGGAGATCACAGTAGAAAACAAATAAAAGGACTCCCTACTAAATGATGAGTTGAAGATGTCTGGGACTCTATATTATAGACTACACTGAATGAAGCAGATGAAACAAACATTTAGATTCAAACACCTAATGGAGACTGCTCAAGACAAGCTGCCTTTATTCTCCGGTCCTAAATGTCTTCCCTGGCAGAATCCTGTAATGAGATAATGCTGTAAAGATAGGTTTTTTTTCAGTGAAGCAGATAAGAAAGAAAGGAATGAGAAACATTCAAGTTGGCAATTCAATGATTAACATCATTGGCTCAAAAACTCACCTGATCATGATGAGTCATCTCTAACAAATTTGACTCTAGTAAAAAAAACTACTCTCTATTCTTCACAGTAACATTGCACTAAAAAAGTGATAACAACAATCATAGCCCACTGTAGTCAAGATACAACAGCTCATAATCATCATCATGTGTCAAGTCTTGTGAAATTGATGAACTATTCCTTCATAAACCATCTATCTTATAGCCTTTTTACTCTTCACATGATCATTTTGTAATTTCAAACAAACTTTTCCACTGCTTGCTCTACACCACCAATCTTTTAATCAAAACAAAAACACTAGGTAACAAAAATTATCTTCATTACTTCTTCCACCAGCACACAAGATGGTTAATTGGTTGGTTAGTTAGTGGGCTATTTATCCAGCAGTCTGCAACCACCGTCTTCTGGCTAAATAAAATGTCATATAATGCTAGTGTTTGACAACTATTGTTTCCAAATAGTGTTTTATTTATTTGACCTAGCAGACAGAAAGACAAGTTATCATTGCAAACTGATCATTAAAAAACAAGGACAACATGAGTAACTGTACAGAGTATTCAGGGGTGCTTTATATGGATGAGTTTTAAATATTCTTTCACATTTTCAATTTAAAGAGTTATTTCTTTTACATATGTGTTGCTTAGTCAACTGTCCAAAATTATACAACAAGCATGACCACCTTTTTACATTATTAACCTGTGATGGATAAAAGAACTAACCTGCAGTGGTTTCCAAATCCATACATCTCCATCATCCCCAGCAGAGGCTACAATTACATCCTGCATGTTGATATCATTATGATGAACTCTGGATTTCTTCACTTCCTGGGAGTCATCTACTTCCATAGACGAAATCTCTGCCCAGCTTTTCTCTCTAGATTCTTTAGCACTTGCTAAAAAATAATGAAAAGAATATTCTATATAATATATTACACATTACACATAGGCCCTATATATTTATAGTTTTTGTTAATGTAATGCATGGGGATGTTATCTAGTGGGATAAGTTCTCATGCCAACAACTTGTTTACTAAGAGAACCAAACAGTGAAAATTACAATTTAGCAACTTTGCAACATAAATAAGTTGCAGGCAGAAAATGTTTAAAAATGCAACATTATGTTACTGAAAAGTATCACAATAAAGAGCTGATTACCCATAAAAAAAATAATAAGAGAGCAGAGAGTTATTGGAATTCTTAATTACTTATGCCAACTAGATAACAATTAATATAAATTGCAGTTTTATTAAAAAAAAAAAAAAAGTAAAGTACCCCCGTCATGCCAAGTGGCGTATAGGGAATATGGTGTTAGTGACCATAAATTTTACAGACCTTCGGCACATGATTTTTGGGGTAATGTGGTCGGTATTACGCCCGTACCACTTCACTTTCCCAGAAAAAAAATCCGGTACCCATTAAAGGCTGGGTGAACCCGGAGGCCGTCGGTTGGGATCGAACCCTACCCCTTGTCCTTTGTAGTCCAGTTCACTAATCACTGAGCTATCGTGGCTCCAAGTTTTATAAAGGTATCCTTAAATCGTAAACCTGGGAGGGCCGACCATCTAAGGGCAGAATCCCCCTACAGAAAAGACAATCTGCTGCCTTGCAGGAAGATTGGGGACAATCAAACCTGACAGCTGACTTCATGTGGGAGTCTGGAATCCTACTCTGACTGAGTCCTGATCGCAGAGAGAGAGAGAAATTATACAAATTTATCATTTACTTACCATTGTCCTTTATCTTGCATTTGACATAAATGTCACAGGCATTAACTCTCATTGTATGACCAGATAATGTGGTAATTGGAATGCCTTTGTGGGACCACACTTTCACATCTCCATCACTGCTACCAGACACTATGCACCCAAACTGAAAAAAAAAAATTATTTGGAATAATTTTAAACCAAAGACTACAATTTTGAAATAAATAAATAAAAAAAACAAAATACAAAACTGCATAAATAAATAAAAATAAATTATTATAATAAATATTAAAAATATATAAAATGTATTTTCTAAAATTACATATGAAGAACAAATCAAATCTTGTAAACTCATAAAGAAATAAATGGCAGTAAGCAAAACCAAATTCAGTTATGGAAACAATAATATAGAATACCTCAAATTATCTTACAATAATCTTTGTAGTATGAAATACCTTATATGCCACAGTATTAATGGCTGATGTGTGACCAGTTATTTTTGTTTTCTCTTTGACAGAATTCATGTCCCATACTTTCAAGTTAAAATCGTTGGATGCTGTAACCTGCAGATAAAGCAAACAGATCATAAATATGTACATATGTTTCACAAGATAAAATACTTTAATAAATACAATATATTAATAATAATAATAATAATAATAATAATAATGTAATAAATAACTAATATTATGATATTATTTCTATATAGTTGTCTAGTTCTGTTATAGGTAAAAATATCAAAGGACAAAAACAATTTAAAATAAAGTTATCATAAAATGAACTCAGAAAACTTTTTTTTCTAATTCTAGTAATATAAGAATTAATAATCAACATTTTAGAACTAAAGTTATCTTATCTGACAAATGTAGCAATATAGGATTATACTCTCATTCATAACTGTTAAATTAATAAGAAAACATATATAGTGTTCAACATTATAGCAAAGCTCAGTAACAGACAAAAAAAAAAAAAAAAAAAGAAAAATTAAAGCTTAAACCAACAAGCCTTTGCCAACAGACAGAACAACTGAAATTGTATTACAGGAATGTATTGCTAATTTAGGGTAAGCCACCAAAACAGCAACTAATGAGTAATTGATAAGTTATAATAAAAACAGATATATAAGTATCAGAAATAGTATCATTTAATAACAAAATTATTCTGGTTTCAGCAATATAGTAATATTTCTTTAACGCTGTTTCGATGTTGTACTCTTTTATCATTACATCAGCATAGAGTAAATCCTTTCTTATTGTATCAAAGTATTTGACAAACTTCTATTCACTGTAGTAGTATATGTTGGATTAATACACATTTTTTTTTTAATCAGCATGAAGATAATTTTAACTATTGTTGTTTATTAACAATAATCATCTGCAATCCTTGTAAGTTTTCTTGTAAATTTTTGTATAGCCCTTAAAAAATAACGCATCATCAATATATTAAAGTATTAACATCTACTTTCTGGCTACCTAGAGAACAGATTTCACCAAAAATATATCCTTCAGTTTTTTTAATTATTGAAATATTTTGAATTATATGAAGAAAAAAAAAAGACATCCCAGTTACGTCTATAAATAACTCACCAAAAAGTCCCCTGTGTTTGACCACTGGCAGGAGTTGATCCAATCAGCATGGCAGGAATTTAAAATCTGAGCAGGCTCAGGATTGACAGAGATGAACACATCATGCAACATGTACACTCTAACAGTCTGTAATTATGTTACACAATGTGCAATATAATAAAGCTGATAGGGTACAGTTGTATAAATAATGAAATGACTATAGATAGGAATGAACAGTTACAAAATAACAAAGAAAATACCAACATTTGCCTATTTTCTTTCTTCATTGTTCATCAATCAACCAAATCAATCAATGCCCATACCTTTTAGATTCCTTTTTGAAGCACAGGCCACGAGCAAAGTTTCTTCATTCATCACCGCTCCTGGACATACATTTATGTTACTTATTATTCTTTAACTCTTTCCGAACCACTAACCAACACAATGGCTTCACTTATGAATGCACTATTGGACCCAAAACTCACCCATTGGCTCAGAGAAAGTACGGTTGAATATTTTAAAGTAAAGTAACGATTATGTATAAATATTCACCAATACTTGTATTTGATATTTAAAAGAAGTTTCAAAACTACTTCCTTCAATTATCATGTGGTATTTTCTTTGCTTTGTAGATGGTAGAGTTTTCAATGTAAATATGTGTGTTTCTGACAAATAGTGGCCCCACCATCAAACAACTAAAAAAGAAATGAGAACTACTAAACACAATTCAAACAAGACAAATGTGATTTTTGGGCCATGTTAAAAGACACAACAGCCTACTAAAAGTAATCTTGGAGGGGAAAATACAAGGCAAAACAGGCAGACAGACCAAAACTAACATGGACGAGTAACATTAAAAGATGGACAAATCAGCCTATGACAATCTGCACCATCAAAGCAAGAGACAGCAGAATGGTGCTCCATGGTAGCCAACATTCACTGTGGAGATGGCACTTGATGATGATGATGATGAGTGGCCACTCCAATTCTTGAGCCTAATTTAATTATTTGTGGACATAAATGCATCAAGTAAAATTTATTTTGAAGAACTTTGGATTAGTTTGTGTATAATTTTGAGAAGAATGGATAGTAACATGCTTCTAGTCAGGATATTCAGTGACCGAGGCATTCAAAAGGTTAGAGTCACAAGACTACACCCACGTATGTATACTGAGTGATTCGATGAGCATGATTAAAAAAGTGGAGGCAGGCTCTGTACGCATGCAATGGGTAGTGTCGTTGCAGAAATCCAAAATACATAAGGTCACCTTTGTCTATGTCCCTGGACATGCAGGAGTACGGGGAAATGAAAGAGCGGACAGGTTGGCTAGCTGCGCTGTCGTTGAGGACGGGCAACCAATGGATTGGGCGGACATCATCAATGCCCTCCGAGATGTGGGAAGAGCACAGGACTTCGACAAAAACACAGATCCATGTCACTTCTTCAGATGATGGAAATGGGAGTTAAGATGGGCACAGCCAGAAATGAGAAACTTAGTGGTCGTGTAAGAAGACTTATCAACCAACATAGAACAGGAGTCGTCAGTCGCTGGACACTGAGGGAATTGCTGAGGAGGGGATCTGAGCACTTATGGACATGTTCAGAGTGCAATGATGATGACCCGCACAAATAACTCAATTACTAAATAGTCAGGAAAAAATATAGAGGTAGTGAAATATGATACTTTGAATTGAAAATTATCTGCCTTTGAATATTTGTATACTATTTATAAAATAAAATAATATATTTTTTCCATCAGATATCACAAATATATTGCTATTTTCATTTTCTTCAACCACTTTCCTTTCCTTTTCGGAGATGTATAATATGTACCATATTTAATAATATTATTGCGTGAAATTGTAACAAGAAAAAAACAGGTGACAGAATTTTCCTAAATTGAAAATTGATCTGGTATAAACCTGAAGAAAACCTAAAGTCTGCCAAAGTCTGAAAAGAGTTAACTTTAGTGAAGCTGAACAAACAGATGTGTTAACTGTCTTTCTTTGTTTGGATCCTTCAATGAGATAAGATGATTATAGTGGCAAAGGTGGTTGAGCAATTATGGATTTTAATTCATTTGCATGGATACCGGGGCCTTCAACTAACTACTGCTACAATTAAATAAACTATACAAACTGAGTCAGATTTAATCAGTGGAAACTTACAGCATCTCGACTGGCAGTTACCAACTTTGTTCCATCAGCACTGAAGGTGCAGGCACTGACTGGCGCAGTGTGGCCTCTAAGTACTATTTTTGGACTAGATCTGTTTTTAATAACAAAGAATAAGTATATATTATATTCTATATGTAACTAAAATGAAGTAATAAAACTGTAAATGCTTAACAGTCATTATATGTATACATTTTGTGTGTATATTAGCAAAGTACATTTTCCAACAAAAGTGAGAATGAATGACAGCTAAACAAAAGGTAATATTCATACAATTTAATTTTATTATTATGTCAAATTTTTAAGAAGATTAACATAAAATAAAATGTGCAACCTCCCCAGAAATGATTAATGTGAACAAGATTTATTATGCATCACAACAAAGTGAATATTAGAAGAGTCAGGATATTCAGAATCTGACATGCAGTTATCAAATATTTATCCATATCAGAAAATTAAATCAGTGGAGCAATGGAAAGTAAATAAAAAAATATGTATTTACAATAGAAAAAGGAATCAATGAAGTATTTTAACATAAGTAAAAATTGTAGGCACTGTTTTTAATTGTTAGATATATTAGAAATAGACTTTCCTTGCTAAACAGAACTAAGAAACTCTGAACTGAAAGAACTCTGATGAAAATTAATATGCTTACAGAAATACAAATTTTCAACCCCAATGTTAAGTCAGTTCTATCATAATGGTTGTGAAACATGTGGAATACAGCAGTCATGTAGATGACTTTCATCAATGGATGCTTGCGCAGAATAAAAGACTTGAAATGGCAGGATAAAATTATTAACTTAAAACAATGAGAAAGAGGAGAGAAAGTGGAAGGCCAAAATATACTTGGAGAAGACATGAAGCAGACATGAATCTTCTTCTTCTTTCCTTCCTCATTTGCCTTTCAGTGTTGAGGGGAGATATAATTTGCGGTCTTTTGCTCTTCTGTTTGCCTCTGCTGCTGTTATGTTTCCTAGTGCTTCTAATATTCCATCGACCCATCTTTTTTGTGGTCGACCCTAGGGTCTGGTTTCTCACGTTTGTTGAAGGCTCGTTGTGTTTTTATCTTTCTACCTTGTCACGTGGCCAAACCATTTTATCTGTTGTTTCCTTATATATTCTATGGCGGGGGCTATTCCTAGCTTTTTTCTCAGTTCTTCATTTCTGATCTTATCTCTCAGACTGTTTCCTGTCATTCATCTGACACATTTCATCTCAGTAAAGGTTATTTTTCTTATTGTTTTTGCATCTAGAATCCAGGTCTGGCATTGGAAGCACAACGTTGGGATGAAGATTGTATTGTATAGTGCTCATTTTACCTCTAGAGTTATTTCTTTGTTGGACAATAGTGGTGATAACTGTCCAATGATTTGACAAGTTTTGTTGCATCTTGACTCATCTCTGCTGTTTGTGAATTATCGTTTGTCACTAAACTTCCTAGGTATTTGAATTCCACTACTTGTTTTAGTTGCTTGTCTTCTATAGTTATGTTGATGCTCTGTTTATTTTTGGCGACATTCATGACCTCTGTTTTGTTGATGTTGATTTTCATGTTGTATTTTGTGGCTGTGCTGTTGAGTTTGTTTAAGTATTCTTGTAGGTCTTCTATTGTTTCATGTATTAGTGCCTGATCGTCTGCAAATAAAAGCTCGTTGATCTCCTCTGTCTCTGATGGGTTGGCTAACTTGCATATATAGTCCATGTATGTAATAAACAGTAGGGGGGATAGTACGCATCCATGTCTTACACCTGATCTAACTTCGAAGTGGTCTGTGTAGCCTGCTGCTGTTCTGACTGTGCAGCTGCTGTTGCTGTAGAAACTTAATTATGTTAGTTAGATGTTGGCTTACTCCGTATGTTGTTAGTATCTCCCACAGTTGTTATCTGTTTACTCTGTCGAATGCTTTTTCCTGGTCAATGAAAGCTATGTATAAATTTTGGTTGTGTTCTGTCATTTTTTTCTGCAAGCTGTTTTAATGTGAATAGAGCGTCATTACATCCTCTGTTTTTTCGTAACCCATTTGAGAATCGCTTAACTGTAGTTCTATTAGCAGACATGAATAAGATAAGGAAATCATGGAACAATTTTATGAGAAGTGCACCAAACAGAATAGATTGGAAAGTGTTTGTTGAAGACCTTTGCTTCATGAGGATTTGAAAGGTAGGTTGAAGAAGATATTTAATGAGTTAATGATAACTTCAAGGAAAGAAACAGAAAATGAAACTTACACTTTTGTACTCTTCAACTGATTAATGTTTTCATATAGGCAGCATATAAAGTCTTCTCCGCAAGTGGCTATATATGTCTCAAAAGTGTCCACACATAAGACAGGCTTTGTATGGCCAAGAAGGGAGCAGACTCTGGACCCCTGGTTGTTTTCAAGTACCTAAACCATCAAAATAAAATCATTAATAGCAACAACTCACATCAGGAACATACACTGACAAAAGTAAAATAAATGAAAGACTTCTTCATTTTGCCCGCTGAATCTAAGATAAATTCTGTTCCATAATAAAGCCATTTTGAAAACATTACCGAAACAATAGATTATCATAATCACTTGAGAATGTATGTTCATTAAAACATGACTAGACTTGCAACAAGATTTCTAGGCCCTCAGAATATTTTCTTTGTTTCACTTTTTTCTATTACTGTCATCATTTCTTACAAGCCTGTGGAAAATGCTCAGAAATGTTTGCCAGATTAAAAAGCAATTAAGAACTGCTAAACAGAAGAAACAAAAAAGAATGAACACAGTAATAACAAGTAGATACTACAGTTGCATGGGTCATGTAATGAGATAAGATCTATAAACAAAGAAACAATCACAAAAACTGCAATGCAGTGAACCTCAAAGATAAGGAAAAAGAGAGGCAAACCAAGTAATTTGATAATAGAAAATGGAAACAAAAATTAAGTGTGAGTCAAACATGGGACACCCAGCAAACGATGGCTGTGAACCACACAAAGAGAAGAAACTTTGTTGTTGCTCTATAAGAAGTCACATTAACCACTTACAGTTCTGTTGTTCTGTCACCAAGGAAAGAAAAAGATCTATCCATAAAATATTTCCAAGAGACTTGCTGATCAATTATTCTAAGAACTAGACCTCCTCAGACTTGTATCATCTACTTCTTGGTTTGTATGTGAACGCTAATAATAGCTAATAGTCATATCAATATATACATATATAAGACAATGGATCAATAAAATATCATATGAGTGCCGCACAAAAAAGAAATTACTAAGCATTATATTGTACTTTTTATTTTCCCTCAATGAAAGGCAACAGAAGTGAAGTGCATATGTAAAATATAAAATATTAATACATACATCAATACATGTGTGCTAAAATGCTTGTGCATGTTATAACATCAGTATGAGGATTGTAAAGCAGAGAAAATGGTATACTACCTGAAAGAAGCAGACTGAGAAGGAGAAGGTGAAATATAAAAAACATAAATAGGCAGTTTTGAAGAAAATGTTACACAATCATCAAAATATATATTTATATGTCATCTAATGTGAAGGGAAAAGTAATTACAGTTTTAAACGTCTGAGGAATACCTGGACATAGCCATCTTCACATCCTGCATAAATATAAGCACCATCTTTGGAGAATTTGACTGTTCGAACTGCACTGTCACAAACCTTAGCTTTTGATAACTTTAAACCTATTGAGGAATATCAAATAAAACTAATAGAAAAATATGTTCAAGTATTTTGAAATGTAAAAAAAATTAATACATTGTCAAAAGACAATAGTCTGTAAGGTCAAGGAAATTAAGAAGGGAGAGTTTTAAAAAACACAAGGAGGTTAAAAAAACATAATGAAAAAAGTTATAAAATTAAGACTCCTGATATAAACAAAATTATTATAAAATCTAACTCAAAATCACATCAAATAGAGATGACAATGTCCATTCTAGTGAAGGTATTAAATGGATGGCATGTGAACATTATATCAAAGACTGTAGAAATATCCCTGACAGAGAAGCAGCTAAGATAAATCTAAAAACAAAAAAAGCATGCCTTACCAGTGTTGACATCATAGATCTTAACTTGGCCAAAGTGGTAACCAACTGCAACAACAGACCCACTGGGTGAGATAGATACTGAAGTGGCAGCACCTAAGTTGCTTGTGTGTAACCTATGCACTGGGATGCCTAAATCTCCTGACCAAACCTAGAGAAAAGTAAACAAAAGAACTCAAACTACAGGCATAAAATATCAAATCAAATACAACAAACTAAACTTATACTATAAATCTAACAATATAAAACTAAAGTAAGCAAAATGAACAGAATATTGTGTTGCATTAAAAGTCGGTAGCAAATATGAAACCTTACAATTCCAATGCCAACACTTATCAGCGTGAAGATGTTAACTTATTAATTTTTCTATCACCTCAGAAGTTTCCCTCTATAATAATATTTATTTATTATTATTTGTCTCCTGAAGATATTAAACTGCCTTTATTTTACTTCTTTATGAATATCAAAAAGACTAAAACTATGATCATAAACAAAGAAAATTCTCAAGACCTACAATTAAATATCAAAGTGGAAGGAATACATCTAAAGACAGTTCAGAACTACAACTACCTGGGACATACTATAACCAGTGATGGAAAATGTACAACTGAAATAAATAAAACAATAGGTATGTCAAAAAGTAATTTCAATGCCATGAAAAATATACTAACATCAAAACAAATAACACCAGGGCTAAAACTAAGAATAGCAAAATGTTACATCTTCTCAATATTCCTGTACGGTGTAGAAACATGGACATTAGACCAGAAAACAGAACAGAAAATTGAAGCCTTTGAAATGTGGATATATAGAAGAATAGGTAGAATTGGATGGAAAGAAAAGAAAACAAACGAGGAAGTTTTAAAACAACTAAACATGAAAAGAGAACTACTAAACACAATTAGAGCAAGACAAAATTTTTGGGTCATGTTAAAAGACACAACAGCCTACTAAAAGTAATATTGGAAGAGAAAATACAAGGTAAAAGAGGCAGACCAAGACTAACAAGGACAAGTAACATCAAAAGATGGACAAGTCAGCCTACGACAATCTGCACAATCAAAACAAGAGACAGAATGGAATGGCGCTCCATGATAGTCCACCTTCGATGCGGAGACGGCACTCAATGATGATGATTTTACTTCTTAATTGTCCTGTCACCTTTACTTCATTTGTTGCAATAATGTGCTCTAACTTACTACCTCTTAGAACCTAATTTTTTTTTATATGATATGGCACATATCCTATGTTAATTAATTTTTTTTCTGTATTTGTTTCATTATTTAAACAAATATTAATCAGATTGTCAACTGTTTATCTAGCTTCTGATAAAATCAGTTGATTTTTTCTGTCCATAATAAACTTATGAAATAAAGAGTTTGATAACATACCAGCAATCTTTATACTTTTATTGCAATAAAAAAAGTCTTTTCATTTATCTGTCTGAAAGTTAGAAACAGAATTTCAGGATGTGTCCTAAAAACAAAATAATAATTCCAGTGTTCCTGCATAATAGAGAGCATTAAAGATGTTTCATAAAAGTTAAAGAAATTTCATTTACAAAACAATACAAGAATCAATAAAGATAAAAGAGAACAGGGATAATGTGAAAGCAAGAATTAAAGTACTGGAATTAAATTATATAGCAAATAAAATATTTTGCATGAATTTTAAAAGACATATTAACAGCAGAAACAGTGGTCGTAATTGTATCACCTGTGCCTATGTGCTCCGCACTGACTCTGTATTATTCCCTAACGGATGATTCGAGATTAAGCATGGCTTCATATGTGTGTCCCAAAACATCATTTATGCCATCAAATGCCAATGATGCCACATGACTTATATTGGCGAGTCTGGGAGACGTTTAGCAGAAAGATTTTGTGAACATTTTCTAGATGTTCAACAGAATACTAGCACTCCAGTGTCATCCCATTTCAATTCCTCAGACCACAAGGGCAAAGACGACATCCATATCACTGGTATTGTCCTTTGCCACTCTGGCAACCATAGCCGGTTTGCTTTAGAGAATAGCCTTATAGTCCAATTTGGTTCGCTGACCCCATGAGGCATCAATGCTTCTCACTCATACACATAGTTTCCTTTTAGTTGCACCTTCCCTATGACATAGTCTTCTCTTCTGCCCATGTTTGGGCACTTTATTCTATCTACTATGCCATGCTTTTCATAACTCTTCTTCACTAGACTCCACTGCAATACTTTTGTGGTCTCCTATACCTCTTGTGTCTTTGCTACTTGCCTTTCACATGTTTTTCATTGTATCCCACTCTCAGGCATATCATTCTTTCCACCTTTCGAGTACCTGTTATTCTTCTGTTCTATTCTTTCTCCTTTGTGCATGCACACTGACCACAGTGTGTACTCTACTGGTTATGTGGGCATTATGTGCACATTTCTACACATATATGATTGTCCCTGTGTGGGTGTGCATATGCATGTATGTGTTCATATGTATGGGTACAGGTATATATGTATATATAACACTAAAGACTAAACTCTTAATATATTAAACTTGTGTGCTTAGCACACTGTTGTATGGATCTGAAACCTGGACAACATACTCAAACCAAGAAAAAAGACAAATGTTGTCCACATGCAAAATAATGCACATCAAATGGCAGGACAAAATAACCAACTTAGCTGTCCTGCAACGTGCTAAGACACCAACAATCATGTCGATGCTCAGATGTCGAAGACTAAGATAGCTGGGGCATGTCCAATGAATGGAAGAAAAGCGCATTCCTAGACAAGTACTTTATGGTGAACTAATACACGGAAAAAGACAAATCGGCAGACCTAAATTATGATATAGAGATATCTGTAAATCATCTCTGAAAGACTTCTCCATATGTGGAAATGACTGGGAACATCTGGCAAGTAATCGCACATCATGGAGAACTTGTATAAGGAACGGTATAACATCATTTGAGACTGTGCTAAGGCAAAACTTAGAAGAGAAAAGACTTATGAAAAAGGATGGAAAACCCTGTGGATCAGCGAGCCTGACTTGTTCATTATGTGACCACGTGTGTTTGTCAAACATTGGTAGAATTAGCCATGAGAGAAGCTGTTTGACAAAAACAAAACCTAAAATAAATACACAATAGCCTCCACCAGACCGTCTGACAAGACAAAAAGGGCCATATATATATATATATATATATATATATATATATATATATATATATATATATATATATATATATATATACAGTCGAACCTGGTCTTAGGACCACCTGTTTAAAGCGTTTCCCTGGTTATAGGACCGGGTCTACAATTTCCCCGAGTTTTTTACTATATGCTAACACTGATTACGGCGCTCACCGTATGACGCGACCAGAGACCAGGCTAATTAACCGCCGCCAATGTTATTTATCCCGTTTACGACGACCCGCCAGTCCTTCGTCTCGCTGGGAGCTATAAACGATCGACACAGGTGTCTACAGGTGTTGATGTTTTCCCGTATTTAGTGAGTCCCAGATTACAGTGGGACGTGTTACGTTTATCAGTCAATACTGGTGCAGACACAGATCTATGATTCGTGAAGTGACATCACTTCGCGGTTCCGTCTAGACCAGAGTAGACCATTGCGTGGCCCGTATAAATTACAGGAATTAACTAAAGAATTAGTCATTGCCCGCTTAGAGTGTATTCATGTACATGTACAGTATCTCAGTGAATTATTTTTGTGGATTTTAAAAGTGTTACACACAATATAGGAAATGGCCAGTGTCAAAAGTGTAAAACCAAAAGCATTAACGCTGGAAGAACGAATATCAGTGATTCGACAAAATCAGCAAGGTAAAAGTTCGCGATTATTGGCAGAACAGTTTGGAGTGGGAAAGACACAGATTTTACGTACGTTAAAGAGAAAAGCCGAGTATATGAATGACTTTGAAAATAATGCACCAAGTATGAAAAGAAGGAATAGCAGGAAAACGGGAAATGAAGACATAAATACACTTTGTTGGAAATGGTGTCAATCAGCACTTGCACGAAAAATTCCGTTATCTGGGCCGATGATCAAAGAACGAGCTTTACAGTTTGCAAAAGAATTGGAAAACTCAGTCTTTAAAGCATCGAACGGCTGGTTAGAGGCCTTCATTAAAAGACACAATCTTGTGTTTGGTAAGCAATGTGGCGAAGTCGGTGATTCAGATATGAGTGCTGCGGCTGACTGGACTTCTAAATTATCCGAGATATGCTATGGTTACGCTGCTCAAGACATTTTTAATTTAGATGAAACCGGGTTATTTTTCAAAGCGACTACGGACAAAACATTTTTTGTCAAAGGAGAAAAATGCGCTGGGGGTAAAAAAAGCAAAGAGCGAATAACAGTGATGCTATGCACTAACATGTTGGGGGAACGAGAACCGGCTTTAGTGATTGGGAAAGCAGCTAACCCTAGGATTTTTAAAAACATCAACATAAACACACTGCCAGTGATTTACAGAAACAACAAAAAGGCATGGATGACTGCAGCTATATTTGAAGATTGGCTGAAAAGTTTTGACCGTAAGATGCAGAAAAAAAAGCGCCACATTATTTTATTTGTTGACAACGCTACCTGTCATCCCAAGATCGAACTACAGAATGTTAAGCTGCAGTTTCTGCCACCCAACACAACTGCATTAGTTCAACCCCTAGACCAGGGTGTCATTCAGACATTTAAATTAAAGTTTAGACAAAAACAGCTTCTACATCTTATCACAGTCATGGAATCAAACAAGGATGCTTCCGGAACCGAACTCATGAAACAGGTCAATTTACTGGATGTAGTCTACTGGATTGCTGCAGCATGGAAAGAAGTGGACAACTCAACCATCCTTAAGTGTTTCTGTAAAGCAGGTTTTCATTGTCCTGCTGAAACACACGCATATTCTCTGACGCACATGGAATCTGCATCAAAGACCGACGTGCAAATTGTTTCTACTGCAATTTCTACTGCTTTGGATAACCTTTCAAAAGAATTGTTTGGATACCAATTGACAGACATCTCCATGATTGATTCAGGGCTCCAAACTTGCAACACAATAGAAACAAACTGGGATCTTCCTGCCACTGCAATTTTAGCTGCTGAGGATGTGAATAGTGAATCAGACAACGAACAAGATTCTACTGACATTGAGAAAACATACACTATCGCAGATGCACATAATGCTTTGGAGCTTCTGCGCACCTATTCAATAACAAACGGGAGATCTGACATACTAGACGTTATCATGGACTTGAGAGAAAAATTGAACTTATCGTTTATTTCATCTGTCAAACAACAGACTACCATATTGGATTTTTTTTCAAGTCAAAAGTGATACATGTACAGTATAAGTGGAATCTGTGTATGTGTGTTTTATTTTTGTGTGTTTAACTATCGTGTTTTATGAAAAGTGTCCAACCAGTGGCTATTGTAGACCGACATGTGCACTATGTTCTACTCATGGATTACGCTGATTTGCAGGTTAGTTTTCATAGTGCTTAGGATAAATTTTTTTTTATCGCTCTATTTATTATGTGAAACCTGTGAGGCAGGACCACCTGTCCTATGGGACCAGTTTTTGAAAGTCCCGTGAATGGTCGCCTTAGACAGGTTCGACTGTATATATATATATATATATATATATAGATACATGTATGCATATGTATACACATTTGTGTGTGTGTGTATGTATACATGTGCATGTGGCCTCTTAGATACTTATAGACATTGTCAGTGTCTTTGTAGTCAAGGTAACCTAGACAGTGTTCCCCCCACTCACATATTTTTAGAACCCTTTACACGGTTTGACCCTCTGACCAGCAGGGTAATTACAGCGCATAACCAAGAGTCTCTATTTCTCATTCCGGCCACGGTCCACGACACAGGGAAGATATTTTTCTTTTTTTAGACCAGTTTTGATTATTTTGTTTTGGATGTTTCATTACTAGTTAGCTATGTAGCATTAGTTTTTTTACTTACATATCTGTGTGTGTGTGTTGTTAGTTTGTTCCTGCTGAAGGCCTATTGAGCCGAAACGTCGTTCAAAGTTGTGTCGTCCATCAATCACGTAAAGCTTTTACCATACCACTTTTTCTATTTTTGTCAATTCTCCCCCAGCAGAAACGGTACTCCATACAAGAGGTTCTTACCCTAATCTGATGGTCTTCCCCAGCTGTAATTAGTTCTTTACCATTTGGAGAGAAAACCAATTTGTTGATAGGGCCAGAGTGGCCTCTGATGTTTCCAACCTGAAAAAAGTAGCAATATTTCAAATGCCCTTTCCAATACTGGAAGACATCAGGTATATTTTGAAATGTTATTTGCCTTAGCTGAAATTCTATCTGAATATTCACTCAATGTTGCTTTATTATAATATTATATAACTAAATCTTCAAAACTAAATCTTCCAATTACCTACGAGGATACAATCCCAGCGAGAAACATCTTGAAAGAGAAGAAAAACAAATGAAGAAAATGTATTACATCACTGAAACAGAGGGAATGAGAAAAAGGTGGCAGAGACAAACACTATAAGAACACTAAGGTGAGAAGCAATAACAGCAGGTATCAGCTGTTTTACCAAGACTGAGAAGATCATCCAGAACAGGGACATGTGGCAAGATACAATATCTTGTGACAATAATATATCTTGTTCAAAATCTCATGCTTAAAAGATTGTTTGACATGGAGAGTCTAGATTTTTGCCATATGTACCATCTTTGCCTTAAAAGGATAATCATCAACATCATCATCAATACCATACCGGTTAGCGTAGGCGATCATGACCTTTCACAAATCTCTATCCGCAATACATCATTTCAATTCTGTTGTTGACTGCTTTCCATGCCATAACACCAAGCTATCTTCATCTTCTCTCTTTGTCATCATCAATCTCTCTTTCCCTCTATTTTGCCAGATGTAATTAAGAATTCCAACTTTCCTCTTCTCATGATGTTCCTGAAAAATGTTTCTTTCTAATGTTTCTTAGGAGCTCCCTTTTTGTGCTGACCTTTTTGAGAATTTCTTTGGCCTTTTTAGCTGTCCAGAGAACTCTAAACATTTCTTTGAGAAATCCCATATCTGTGGCCTCTAATCATCTTTTCGGTTTTTTTTTGTCTACTGTCCCTGATAGGTCAGAATTGGCTCTATATAGAACAGTTGAACTCTCTTTCTCACTTCTATTGATATAGACTTGTTGCATAAGACATTTTTCCTTTTCTGAAATGCTATTTTTGGCCTGAGCTATTCTACTTTTTATTTTTCTGGTGCATCTTCTGTCTGGTGTTATTATCGTAACCAAGTATTTGACAAAAAGGATAATAGATTGATAAATATATTACATTATGACTAAAGTTTTGACACTAAATTTGTTTCTCACAATTGATATTAAAAAAATTCTGTGAAAGTTACAGGCAAGAATTTCTGAAAATTCCATCACTTTCAAAAGAGTATTACCAATTTAGCACCAGATAACACCATTGCATTAGTTTTAAAACTTTTCGCTGCACTGAAGGAAAGTGTTGTGATTTAATTTTTCACAACTGAAGATTGTGAGCCTAGAGTGATTCACAGTTGTCTAAGGAATGTCTAACATTTCTTGTAACTCATTTTTACTCTTAGTGATTAAGACTGTATCATCAGCATACCTTATTTATATTATGACCTCCAATTGTTATTCCAGGCATGCCCCTTATGGATCTAAAATAATATCACTATACATATTAAACAAATCTGGTGACAGCACACAACCTTGCCTAACACCCTGTTTTATATGTTGAAACATTCCCAATTGATTTCCAGTTCTTATGGCCACTGTTTGTTACCAGTACATGTTCTTTATTATTCTTAGATCTTTGCTGTCTATGTTTATGCTTTCTAAAATTTTTATTATTTCTTGGTACTTTACTTTGTCAAATGCTTTGGTATAATCTATGAAACATAGGTATAGATCTGTTTTCACCTCTATGGCTCTTTCTACTAAAAATCTCATGATGTATATAGCATTGCTTGTTCCTTTACCTCTAACAAAACCACACTGTTCATCACTAATTTCTGGACTGATTTTGTTTTGCACTCTTTACATGATGATTCTTAGTAATATCTTAGTCATGATGGCGTATATACAGTGATAATAAAATTACTAATTTTAATATGTGCTTTCAGTATAATTTCAGCATAGAGCTTTGTATATCTAAAAATTATTACAACTAAAATATTTACCTGAGACCCTTTTTCAGCACTCCAGATTTTTATGTCTCCATCCAATGAAGCTGATGCAATATGACAACAATCAAATGAGTAAGAAATGTCCCTCACAGATGTGCTGTGACCTCTGAGGATCTATAGAGTGAAGTAAAAATTAGATTTCTTACTACACCTTGTGCATTAACAAAATTTTTTATTTTGTTACATGTGAATAGTAGTTACCTAAGTGTGTGAAAGCCAGAAAACATCACTAGACTAATATTTAAATAAAGGAAATGGCCATGCAACCAAAGATTTCATCTACAATTAAGGAAAAAGATGGACATATGTTGGACATGTGCTGAGAAGAGATAAGAGAATTCCAAAACTGGTTCTTCTATGGGAAACATCAGGATACAGAAATAGAGGAAGACCTAAAGAGACACCAAAAAGAGCACTTATAAAAGAAGCAAAATTGGCAGGCATATACTCATTAGATAAGTTCGAATAATTCGCCCAGAATAACATGGGTGGCAAAAAACATTATAAGCTCTATGCAATGTCTAACATCGTGGAAAAGGAATAAGAATCAAGAATAGTAGTACTAAATTGTTTAATGCAACAAGAATAAACATAAAAGATTATTTTCTTTTAAATATGAAACATCTACTGATGCAACCACAGCAAAATTGTTTGAATAGATATTTTTACAGAGAAATAATTTTATCTCCTAAACTATGGATTATACTCTGTGCACAAAGGAATTAAATCAGAACTAATATTGAGATATAAGAAATGGCCATGGAAACAACGATCTCTTCTACAATTAGGAAGAGAAGATGGATATATGTTGAACATGTGCTGAGAAGAGCAACAAGAGAATTCCAAAACAGGCTCATTTATGTGAAAAAACATGATACAGAAAAAGAAAATCTAGAGAGACACTGGATCTTATCTAATGAGTATATGTCTGTCAACTTTGCTTCCCTTATAAGTGTTCTTTTTAAAGTTGGCAAGCATAATCATTAGATAAGATTTAACATCTCGCCAAGAAAAGTTATGGGTGGCAAAAAACACTACAAGCCCTATGTGATGTCTAATAGTGCAGGAAGGTTCAAGACCAAGAACCTCTGGATTAATGTTAATAGCATTTCAAGTATTAGGTTAAGTTATGAAGAAACAGAACAGAAAATGATACCAAAATAACGATATCAAAAGCATGAGGAGCTTTCGTTGCACTGGGAAACATATGGAAATCCAAAGAAATTAGGTAAAATACAAAAATAAAAATTTTCAACTCAAATGTTAAGTCGGTGCTATTATATGGCTGTGAAACATGGAGAACAACAAAATTGACAATCATGAAGATACAGATCTTCATTAATAGATGCTTATGCAGAATAAAAGGATGGAAATGGCAGGACAAAATCACTAACATAGAATTATGGAAATGTACCAGTCAAATACCAGTCAGATAGGGTGTCCGGTTAGTGCAATCGATAGGCGGTTGGCTTACCACGGCAACAGCAGGGGTTCGTACCCTGGCGAGGACACCTGGGTTTTACTAATTCCCTAAAAATTAGTACCTCTGAAGTCGGAGTAAATCTGCCTGCATGGCGAGGGGCATCCTGTAATGGGATAAAACAGACTTTACACGCAAAATTCAGTCCCACAAAATTGAGTGGGTGGGACTTCGTCAGAGGTTAAAGCTGACGAAAGCGAACGAACGAACGAACGAACCAGTCAGATACAGCGAAGATGATGGCGCTGGATAGGACACACACTACGGAAGCCAACTGAGAGTATTACACAATAGGGCCTTTTTTGGAATCCCCAGGGGAAAAGTTCAAAGAGGAAGACCAAGGAATTCTTGGAGAAGACAGATAGAAGCAGAGATGAAGATGATGGGGAAGACATGGAATGATCTTAAAAGAATGGCAAAAAACAGAACGACTTGAAAATTGTTTGTTGAAGACCTATGCTCCACTGGAGCTAAAAAAAAAGTAGAAGAAGAAGAAGAAGATAAAGAAACATCTCATTTATTTAAAGGAAAAGTAAGTGTATTTAGGGAGCCGCGATAGCTCAGTGGTTAGTGAACTGGACTGCAAAGGACAAGAGGTAGGGTTCGATCCCAACCGATGGCTTCCGGGTTCACCCAGCCTTTAATGGGTACCGGATTTTTTTTTCTGGGAAAGTGAAGCGGCACGGGCGTAATACCGACCACATTACCCCAAAAATCATGTGCCGAAGGTCTGTAAAAATTATGATCACTAACACCATATTCCCTATACGCCATTTGGCGTGACGGGGGGGGGGGGGTGTACTTTACTTTTTTTTTTTTTTTTTTTTTTTTTTTAAGTGTATTTATTTTTGTATCTGGATCTAAGATAACTCTAAAGAATCCATAGAAGAGAGCTATCTAAGAAGGTGAGCTTTCAGGTGATAGAGGGGAAGATATTCTCCAATAAGATGGAGAACAAGAAAGTTTGAGAAAATAAAACAAGTACAAAGAAAAGTATATAAGAAAGAAAAATAAAATACGAGAAAGGAATTTACTAGAAGGAGAAATACATTTTTTTGTAATTAATTAAACCTATGCTAAATGACATTTTTTTTCTAAAATTTCTCTAGTCAAGATTTTTTTGGTCATAATTTTGTTAGCAAATAATATATTTTTTTTAATGCACACAAAAAAACCGTCAAAAAATTAATAGTGATTTAAATTTAACAATATAAATGAACAAGGTTAAGACAGCAAGCACAAAATTTAATAACAAAAAGAAATTTTAAAAAGTTTGTAACAGTTACAATAATGTAAACTGAAATTAAACCAAAAATAATGTAATTTGAAGAATAAAATGTGAAGTAATATTTATGATCAGCAGTCAACATTAGGAAAACATATAGGAACTCACTGTAAAAAATACAAAAAGCTTTCTCAGAAATAATAGAGTACACAATAACCTTTCTTCTTTCTTTTCTTCTTCTTTATAACCTTTCGAGCCGTAACCGGCCCATAGGGCGTAGACCAAGATACACCTTCTCCTATATGAATTTTTGTTCTAGCAGTTTTCTTTTAAAGATATTTTATCAAATCTCGCCATCTGTCTCTGTTCTGTGCAAGCAGTTCTATCTCATTGAGGGAGCCGATTCCTGCTGCTCTTGCCTCTCTCATCAATGTTCTTCTCAGTGTCTCCCTGGGTCTTCCTCTTTTTCTTTTACCTTTTGTTTCCCATATGAGGGCTTGCTTTGCTATTCGATTATTATCTCTTCTCATCACATGTCCAACGTATGACCATCGTCTTTTCTTTATTACTGAAGATATTAGTGGTTGATTGGCGATTTCTCTAATTTCCTCGTTTGTTTTGAATTCGTTCCATTCTATACCAAGTATTTTCCTTAGACATTTATTTTCGAATGCGTTCAACTTTGTTTCTATATCTCTTGTTGTTTTCCAGCTTTCACACGCATACGTAAGGGTTGATAGTACATTTGATTTGAATAGCCTAAGTAATAATAACCTTTACTAATAATAATTTTTAAATTGTATTCCTGCTGTTATCCACTTACTGCAATTCTAGTCTTGTGAAAGTAGTTGTAGATACGAATTAGAGAATCCCAACAGCCCACTATGACTTGCTCCAATGAGAGGTGAAAGTCCACACAGTTTACTGGACTGTAAAATAAACAAATATTTATAACCTAGCATACATTTTGTATACTTTCTCAAAGAACAGTCATAAAAATTAGCACTAGACTAATCCTGGGTAAATTATATATCACATGAGAATTAAAGATCAAAGTGCCAAAAAAAAAATAATATGTATAGAATGGTGTAACAATAAACTATATAAATTTTGTATAGTTGCTCATGTTAATATAAGCAATGCATTTTAGCAATACCAGCAATGAACATTTTTAATTTTTAAGAAAGAGAAGATAAAATAAGTCATTTATACTATTTCATGCAGTTTATAAAGAAAAGCCTAATATGAGACTGAGAACAAACTTATAGCTACAAAAACCACTAGATTAATATGTTTATGCTTGTTTCCTGCAAGCTTCTTGGTAAGAGACCAGAGGCAGTCAAAGTTCCATATTTTTCTTTTTGTGTACACCTGTAGCAAAGTCCTGAGGGGCTGAATTTTGTGTGCATATCATTGTTTTCTATTTTTCACATTGGCAGTCATGTGCTCAAGTGTTCCATGCCATGGAGACAGAAATTCTCTGACTTCTATTTATCTATCTATCTACCTTTTGAGCTGTAGCCGGCCCATAGGGCATAGACCCAGATATTCTTATCTAAATTTTTATTCTAGCAGTTTTCAATCCTTGTAAAGATCTTTTATCAAATCTTGCCATTTGTCTCTGTTCTGTGCAAGCAGCTCTATCTCATTGAGGGAGCCGATTCCTGCTGCTCTTGCATCTTTGATCAATGTTTTTCTCTGTGTCTCTCTGGGTTGGCCTCTTTTCCTCTTACCTGCTGTTTCCCAAATGAGGGCTTGCTTTGTTATTTGGTTATTATCTCTCCTCATCACATGACCAACATATGACCATTGTCTTTTCTTGATTACTGAAGATATTAGTGGTTGATTGGTGATTTCTCTAATTTCCTCGTTTGTTTTGAATTCGTTCCACGCTCTACCAAGTATTTTCCTTAGACATTTATTTTCAAATGTGTTCAACTTTGTTTCTATGTCTCTTGTTGTTTTCCATATGTAAGGGTTGATAGTACATTGATTTGAATAGTCTAGGTATTGTGTTTGTGCTGATGAGTTTTGATTTCCACAACTTTTCAAGGCTTCTGAAAAACATTGCTGCTTTAGCTATTCTGATTCTAATTTCTTTACTTGTAAGTAATGTAACCTCTAACTTCAGAGGTACTATTAATTTTTATCATCAACAGTTTTTACATCTTTTGGTTAGACTTTTGCGCAGGCTGCACACTGGACCTCCTGTTTTTTTTGCCATTATCTGATATGGCTAGACATCAGATCTCACTAGCTGAAGGCTAGGGGCGGATAAAGCCATGAAGAAACTACAGATTTGATTTCTTAAAAATGCCCATGACTTATGGTAAGATTCAAACCCAAGACCTTCTTGCCCAAAGGTTGTTGTCTTACTTCTAGATCACCCAACCCCTAACCCATATTCTTTCAAAACTAAGGAAAGACGGAACAAGAAGCCAAAAGCATAAGACAAACCAGAAAATAAAATCAGAAAACAGTAGCCACACAAAAAAAAAAACTAAAGCAAGATCGAAAAGTGAACACAGGAATATAAAACTGGAAGGCAAAACTTGAAGACAATACATAAAGTCTCTGCAAGCAGATACAGAAAGAACAGACAAACAATTAACTGACCTGCCTACATCAAAGTAACAAAGCCTCTCCCCATTTGCAGCTTTCCAAATGTACACAGTGCAATCCCAGCCACCTGAAGCAACTAAATTACCCTTACTGTCTGAAGCACAT
Organism: Megaustenia siamemsis; assembly: GCA_032433765.1. Taxonomy (NCBI): domain Eukaryota; kingdom Metazoa; phylum Mollusca; class Gastropoda; order Stylommatophora; family Ariophantidae; genus Megaustenia; species Megaustenia siamemsis. The sequence continues at coordinate 117,957,246 of JAVIAB010000092.1, read as the reverse complement.
GTGTTTACACGGCGGCCATGGTCCTTAAGTGTATGGACTCTATACATGAAAATTAGATAAAGATCAAATTTAAATACTGAAAATATTGTAAAATTACAAATAATGTAATATGTGCACTTTGTTTAGAACATTCAAAGCACTTGTGTGAGATCATGCTTAAAAATAATTAAAATGTCTCTATTGACCTTTCGCAGAAGAAAAAATAATTTGTTATATTTCTAAACTATATTTTTATAGTTTGGACAGAATTATTGAACCTGTGTCATAAAGCTGAATTTAAAATATATTTTAAAAAGAATAATATTAGTAGAAAATAAATGAAACAGCAACAAACAAAATATATTTATAACATAGTCATAAAATTGTTAGATAAAGCATTTTTCGTAAAAGAAAGGGTTAATTTAGACTTCTCAAACCACTGAATATGCAAAAAAAATATACACTCTGAGTCATTAAGAGCTACATTTTCTTTACAAAGCAAAACTTACTTTTTATGCTTATCACTTCTGTAGTTAATAAAGGGAAAAAAATTAGCCACATCACATTCTATGGCATACAGGGAAATAATGCCAATATTTTTGTTTATTGTCTGCCATTATGCCATTTTCATCTTACTTTAAACAAAATATTTAAAAATCTGGTATCAAATTACGGCTGGGTGAATCTAGAATTCATCAATCATGATCTAGTTTAGCATTTTGTCCTCAGTTTAGCCTAGTCAAAAGATCATCTTCAATACACAATAAACAACTCCATAGTGCTCTTTGTCTTTAGTACACCAGTTCACTAACTAGTGCTTTGCTGTGGTTCCCAGTAGTTAATAACTTTATTTTTTTCTTTTTTAAACAAACTACTGGGTTGCCAGGTCAACTTGGAGATTTCAAGATAACATTATCACAAGCGCTGATAAAACATACAAAGTGTAACTCCCTATTTTTTTTAATCAGCTGGGATTTTTATTTATGATTTCTCTCTGTAGCAACCACCCCTGGTCTCTGCAGCGAGACCCGGCTTGAAACGTCAGTTACTCATCGACGGAAAAAACATGAGTACCTCCGAAGTCGGAGTTATCTGCCTATGTGGTGAGGGACCCCTGTGCACACAGCTGCCAGGGAAAAATGGATTAATATGCAAAATTCAGTTCCTAGTATCTAGGGACTTCGTCAGAGATGAAAGCTGGCAAACGCAACAACAACAACAAAATCAGCTGGAAAGGATATCTATTGAAACAGAAGGAAAATATACAGGAAAAATAACTTTTAATCACATAGGAGTTAAATGTGAAATGAACTAGTGAAAAATTCACATAAGTCATAACAAGATTTACAAAAGCTACAAAGTATTAAGAAAAAAATTAAGAAATTATGACTAAAATTAGACAACTGAAGGAATAAAATGAAGTAAATTAAAGAAAATAATCTTAAATCATTTTTTAATCAAAATATCAGACAAATAAAACAAATGCAAGGACATTTAAAAAGAATAAAAGAATTTAATTTATGTACTCAAGACTATAAATAACCACATTTTGAAATCAATCACTTAGGTTAAAAATATGCCAGACAGCATCAAATTTCACTGGAAAGCTAAGTATTTAATTTCACCATACGATGTCACAACAACTGCAGGTTAAAGGGCCAGTGCTTCTTGCTATCAGTGAGCCCTGGACCAATTTCTTTTTCAGCAGGGTTGACTGGAGAGGGTTTAACCTACATAATCCCTTAGGCATTCTATTAAAATTTTTCATGGGAACTCCCCTTAAGTGGAATGGGATTGTAAATTCCATTTGTACTCCAAGATGGAAATAGAACAAATGAGTAAACCTCTCTGCCACACTGTGTAACTTAAAATACTTACAATGTAAGAAGATTATGTGGAAAATAACAAAATAAAAATGACATATAAGATCTAAAGGACTATTTGAAAACTTGCCCTCTAACTTAAAATCTTTACAGAAATTGTGAAAATCATGTTAACAAGCAGCAAAGAAGATAAGACAAATGAAGATAATAAATATATATATATATCACCTTTAAAAAGAGGATTTTAACAAATTAATAGCTCATTTTATATTTAAATAACATTAAAGTCACCTATGTCCATTTTCTACATCCCAAATTGATAAATTGGTGTCTGCTGAAGCACTGCAGAGCATGTTATTGCCAACAAAACATACATCAGTAATCTGATCAGAATGGCCACTGAAGAAACGAAGTTCCTAGAATAGAAAGTATAAACATATTTTATATTTTTATATTTATTATTGTATATGAAAATATAATTATTATATGTCACATGCACATAAGTAAAACATGATTTATTTATATGAAACTTCTATTTATGTAAAAATCAAGCTTAAACAAAACCTTATTCAATTGATATTCATCATGTGCCATTCCGGTTGGCATAGGCGATCATATCCTTCAACAATTTTCTATAAAAAATGATGCACTTTAAACTATGCGCTAAGCAGGCTAAGGATGCCAAATGGGATGACTTCTGTAAAAAAAGTGTGCTCAGAAAAATCGCTAGCCACATTCTGGCGCCTTCATCAGTGCATGAATGGCACACCACGACACAGAGGTATACCAGACTTTCAGAGCACAGACCAGATATGGCACAAATCTGATGAGAGCAAAGGGAAGGCCCTGCTTGCCCGCTACATTGAGCAGACGGACCAAAGAAATGAGGCTGTAAGAATGAGGATATGGGGATCTTTGTCAAATTTGTGTGAGGATGTAGGGCTGGAAGAAGATCTCACAATCACAACCGATACCATTCCCGCGACACTTCAAAGGTCACACAACACTGCTCCTGGTCCAGATGGTGTTCGGTATGATGACATAGGCGATTTAGCTGATGACGACTTGACAACACTGGCCAATGAGTTTACTGCCAGTATTCGGAGTGGCCAGATTAAGGAGGAGTGGCTACACAGCTACTTACTACCGCTACCGAAGCCAAACAAGGACCATTCTCAGATCAGTGCCTACAGAATCATCACAATGCAGAACACTGCGGGCAAGCTGCTGGAGAAAATAGTTGCCCGTGTCCTCACATGTCGCCTTGAACAGAAACGCGTATTCCCATCCACACTCGGAGGTTATAGATATAACAAAGAGACATGGCTCAATGCGGCAGTATTTGCCTATGACGTCTTCGAAGGCTTCCACAGACGAGAGGAGACATGTGCTGCTGCTATAGATCTGGAGGATGCATACAACAGGGTACCATTTGAATATCTCATGCATATGCTTCTCAAACTGGCGGTGAACCCCTTCCTCATAAGATGGATCGCCGCGGCACTGTTTCAGAGGAAGGTGATACTCAGATGTGGAAGTTGGTCTTCCGAGCCAACATCCATTTGTCCTGGGCTGCCACAAGGCTCACCATTGTCACCAGTTCTATTTAATGTGTACACAATAACGATCACGGCCCAACAGCTGGATGGGAGGGGAAGAACTATGACTTTTGCTGATGATATTCTGGTATATCGACAGGGAAGAGACAGACGGGGAATCGCCTCCACAATGCAAGACGAACTCGATCGCATTTCTTCCTGGTGTGGGGTTTCAGGTGCCTTGGTTAATCCTAATAAAGCATCAGTTTCATGGTTCTCCCTTAACAATCATATCGTTAATACGACCACACCGGTAGTACGAATGGGAGCTGATGAGGTGACCAGGGACAAGTTGATGACATACCTCGGAGTTAAGTTTGATCGCAGCCTGTGTTTTCGGGACCACGTTGACCATGTGATAACAAAATCCCGCAAAGGATTAGCCGCCTTGAAGGTCATGGCAGCTGCCAACATCGAGCAGAGGCTACTTACTCTTCTGTTCCAGGGATTAGTCCTCGCACCAATCGAGTATGCCCTGGCCATTCTTACTGTCAGTACGACTCAAATTGATAGGCTGGAGAAAATACAAAATGAAGCCATGCGCATTATCCTGGGATGTACGAGGGACACTCCCTGTGTGGCAATGAGGTATCTTCTTGACTTTTCAACCATGGATGACAGAATCAAGATCTGGAGAGCACGAGCATACCTGAAGATTAGTACAGATACAGAGCATCCATTGCACCACGTGCTCAACACAGAGAAAGGTACCAGGCTAAAAAGAGGCAAATCATGGGTGGGCCGAGCAGAAGATGTCATCAAACAGGTATGTGGGCTTACCAATCTCAGCGTTGGTGAGGAGTGGATACCGGTGCCTAGGTCATTCAATGGTACTTTCTCATGTATTGTCACACTCGACAGGAAAAGTAGGGAACAGAACCCAGTCGTGGTTAATGCCGAGGTCAACGGTCTCATCTGCGATAACACCGATGAGAAAGATGCAGTCATCTATACAGACGGATCTGTAAGACGACACGAAAAAAGTGCATGGGCATTTACAGCACGTTCGGCAGGCAGAATAGCCAAGGAAGACAGTGGTGCATACGCCATGACCACGAGTAGCATGACAATGGAGGTGATGGCAGTGACCAAGGCATTCAAATGGTTAGAGTCACAAGACTACATCCACGCATGTATACTGAGTGATTCGATGAGCATGATAAAAAAAGTGGAGGCGGGCTTTGTACGCATGCAATGGGTAGAGTCGTTGCAGAAATCCAAAATACGTAAGGTCACCTTTGTCTATGTCCCTGGACATGCGGGAGTACGGGGAAATGAGAGAGCGGACAGGTTGGCTAGCTGCGCTGTCGTTGAGGACGGGCAACCGATGGATCGGGCGGACGTCATCAATGCACTCTGAGATGTGGGAAGAGCACAGGAATTCGACAAACATAGATCAACGTCGCTTCTTCGGATGATGGAAATGGGAGTTAAGATGGGCACAGCCAGAAATGAGAAACTTGGTGGCCGTGTAAGAAGACTTATCAACCAACATAGAACTGGAGTCGTCAGTCGCTGGACACTGAGGGAATTGCTGAGGAGGGGATCTGAGCACCTATGGACATGTTCGGAGTGCAATGATGATGACCCGCAAATAACTCAATAACTCAATAACTCAATTTTCTATCCAAGTGCATCATATAAATTTTGTTGTTTACTGTTTTCCATGCAATGATACCTAGTATCTTTATCTCTTTGTCATCCATGATTTCTCTATCCCTATATTTTGCCAGTTGTAATCAAGTATTGTAGAGCCAGTCTTAACATATGGATGTGAATCATGGACAATAGGACAACAGACAAGAAAATCACTGGAGTCTGTAGAAATGTGGTTTTACAGAAGAATGTTGAGAGTACCATGGACAGCTAAGAAGAGTAATGAAAATGTTCTGAGAGAGGTCAAAGCAAAAGAGATTAATATTAGGAAGAGACAATCATCATTTTTTGGCCATGTAATGAGAAGAGAACAACTGGAATATATTGTAACAACTGGAAAAATTGAGGGACGAAGAGATAGAAGGAAGCAAAGAGAAAAATTAACAGACAGCTTATGCAGAAGGTCAACAACAGAAATGATAAATAGCTGCCGAGATCGAAAGTTGTGGAGAGATATGATCACCTACGCCAGTAGGCCCGGTACTTGATGAAGATGAATCAAGTATTAATTATTATTATTACATAGAACTAAGTAACTGTTATGCAGCACTCGGTGAAATAGACTTAGATATCAATGAAATGTGGGACTCACAGAGCAAAATACTATTGACAGCAGCAGAATCAAGTGCCGGACTGAAGAAAATGGAAAAATGAGCTTGGATTTCAGACACTACATGGAAATACATCAAAGAAAGAAGAGAAGTGAAGAGAGCCATGACTAATGTAAAGACAGATCTTGGAAAGGTCCTGGCAAAAGCAACATACAAAGAATTAGACAACAAAGTAAAAAGTTCAGCAAGAAGAGATACAAGAGCTTATATAGACAATTTGGAAGAGAAAGCAGAGACAGCTGCAATTACAGGAGACAGCAGAACTCTCTATACTGTACAAAAGATGCTGACAAACACCTATACATCCAGTGGAACACCAATTCTAGACAAATCTGGATTAATGCTAACAACAAGCACAGACATAAAAGCCCATTGGGCGGAACACTTCAAAGAAATTCTTAACCGTCCACTACCCCACAGTTTAATAGATTTTGAAGCTGAAACACCAGCATCAGAATTAGATGTAAATTTAGATGACTTCACCTTGAGCGAAACAGAAACCACCTTAAAGCATATGTCCAATAACAAGGCTGCTGGAGAGGATAAGTTAACAGCTGAGATACTCAAGGCAATTGATAGCCATAATTTAATACATCTCCAGAAAATGTTCAACATCATTTGGAAAGCAAAGAAGACGCCTCATAAATTGCAAAAAAGGAATCATTGTTAAGATTCCAAAAAAGGGCAATCTTAGAGATTGTAACAACTGGAGAGGCGTGACACTTTTGTCAGTTGCCTCAAAGTTATTCTGCAAAATCATCCTAAATAGAATAAAGGATTCAATAGATACAGTAATGCGCGAAGAACAGGCTGGGTTCAGAAAAAGGAGAAGCTGCCTTGACCACATTCTTACTCTACGACTTATGTTGGAGGAACACATTGAGAAGCAAAAACCTTTTTTACTTAACTTCATGACTTCAAAAAAGCATTTGACAGTATTCATCGAGATTCTTTGTGGAAAATTCTGAAGCAATATGGCTTACCATAAAAAAATCATAAATATTATTAAAGACATATATGATGGTTACACATGTGCAGTTTGAACAGAGAAAGGACTGAGCAAATGTTTCCTAATAGAAACTGGAGTTAAACAAGGATGTATTTTATCGCCCTTGTTATTTGGAGTTGTTATGGACTTCATAATGAAGAAATGCTGCACTGGTAATAAAGGCATCGAGTGGATTCAAGGAGACCATTTGGAGGACCTCGACTTTGCTGATGACATAGTTCTCATCAGCAGTCAGATAAAAACGATGCAGGAAAACACAAATGAACTATCATCAATAGCCAGCAAAATTGGACTTGAGATCAATCATGAAAAGACTAAAGTCATGAAAAGCTTAATTCCAACAGATGACAAAGTATACATGGAAAACAAACCAGTGGAAGAGATCGATCACTTTATCTATCTTGGAAGTCACATTGATCGAGAAGGGGATACAAGCAAAGAAATTAGAATCAGAATAGCTAAAGTAGCAATGTCTTTCAGAAGCCTTGAAAAGTTGTGGAAATCAAAACTCATCAGCACAAACACAAAACTTAGACTATTCAAATCAAATGTACTATCAACCCTTACATATGCGTGTGAAAGCTGGAAAACAACAAGAGATATAGAAACAAAATTGAACGCATTCGAAAATAAATGTCTAAGGAAAATACTTGGTATAGCGTGGAACGAATTCAAAACAAATGAGGAAATTAGAGAAATCACCAATCAACCACTAATATCTTCAGTAATCAAGAAAAGACGATGGTCATATGTTGGACATGTGATGAGAAGAGATAATAACCGAATAGCAAAGCAAGCCCTCATGTGGGAAACAACAGGTAAGAGAAAAAGAGGAAGACTCAGAGAGAGCAGGATTCGGCTCCCTCAATGAGATAGAGCTGTTTGCACAGAACAGAGACAAATGGCGAGATTTGATAAAATATCTTTAAAAGAATTGAAAACTGCTAGAACAAAAATTCAGATAAGAGAAGGAGTATCTTGGTCTACGCCCTATGGGCCAGCAACGGCTCAAAAGGCAGCTGAATCAAGTATTCCAGCTTTCCTCTCCTCATGATGTGCCCGAAACTTGATGATTGTTTCTTTCTGATGTTTTCTAGGAGCTCCCTTTATGCATTGACCTCTCTGAGAATTTCCTCGTTGGTCCAAGGAACTCTCAACATTCTTCTGAGAAATCCCATCTCTGTGGACTTAGTGTCTATAAAGTATGTGTATAGATCTTTCTTTACCTCCATAGCTCTTTCTATCAATGTTCTCATAATGTATATTGCGGTGCACTTTCCTTCCACAAATCCACATTGTTCCTCACTTATTTCAGGTTTTATTTTGTTCCTTACATGTCTCATGATGATTCTTAGTAATTTTTTGGACATATGGCTCATGAAACTAATAGTGTGATGGTTTTCATAATCAGTGGCACCTGACTTCTTTGGGATGGCGAAAAAAGATAGAGATTTAAGTAGATCTTCAGGTATGTGCCTAAAGTTATATATGTCATTGAGTAGTTTTGTCCAACTGATAGCCCCTGCAATTTTGTACGCTTCTAACAAAAATAATTTAGGTTAATATTTTCTGGTTTAATATTACAGCAGTCACAAATTAACTTACTGCAGATAATAAGACTACTTTTAAAGTTGAAAAATAGAAAGTAGAAAAAACAACACAACAAAAGAATTTTGTGTTAGCCTGCAACATCTAAAATCTACTGATATTTAAACATATGGTTCATCCCTCCCCACTCACTTTTACTGTACCTATCCTACATCTTCCTCTTTTCTGGTTTTCTTGTTCTTGCCTAGTTAGCTGATGTATTATGGAAAATTGAATGATTATTTAAAGCTCCTAACATTCAATCTCAGTGAAGTTAGGCAGAGAAGATTGATCCAGCTTTGTCAATGACTTTTTTCTCATCAACAAATATTTAGTTGTCTAATGAGTATATGATGACCTCATAAAGAGATTTCGATATGTTTTTTTTTAGGTCTGATACATAACATATACACCATGATAATAAAATGTAATATGACAAACAGCATGCTATTCCATCCTTAGCAAATCAGACGTCATGCAATGGCTCTTGGTATGTTACTTAAATAGTGAAGCTTTTCTATGAAATACTATCTGCATTATATCCTTACATGAGGACTTCCGTTTCCAAGATGGCGGATCTAGTCCACGTCCTCTCGATCGCTGCAGAAAATGCACCCAGGGTCTGATTAATTTCGGATCTTCTTTGCACTTTTCTGCGTAAAAGTCAAAATGATGATATGCTTGATACATCTGTGTCGCTAAAGCGAGGTCGTAGGCCGACAACAGTCCGTTTTTGACGAATCAAGTGTTGTGAGTGAGACCTTCCACCGTCTAGACTTGATCTACGCTTTACGTCACATTAGTGCTGTTCAAGACCGTTATTGGGATTCTTTGACGCAAGTTATTTCCATGTTACACATTAATGTAAACTACTTCGTCAGTCACAGTTTTGTCTCTTTGGGGAAGTTGCTTCGGGTTTTGTTCGTCGTAGGCTGTTTACACTTGAGTAATCAGACATAAGTCTAAAGGTATAGAGATTATGAGTTTGGCGACATTGACATTGTGTGCTACGTCATCGTATTGGTTCCCTAAACCGGCTGTGCGCAAATCTTACGGTCTGCTATTTGATGTGCGACGAGGATAATTTGACGACTGACTGTGTGTCCATATGTTCGGAATTGGAGTCATCAACGATGGCCTAACATCATCAAGTGCAACGATGATCATCATTTTCAAGAGGACGTGACTTACCGGTATATGGGGATAGGCGGCGGGAACAAATGAAGGCTATGCATGAAAGGTGTTCCTTGTTGCAGTTTCCTCATATTACAAGTCGCATGTCTGTGTTAGTCACCTCTAGTGACTCGGGCAGATGGTGCTCGTAAACCTGGGAAGGCCGACCATCTAAGGGCAGAATCCCCCGACAGAAAAGATCAACTGCTGCCTTGCAGGAAGATTGGGGACAATCAAAGGCTAAGGAAAGCAAACCTGAAAAAATGCTGGCTGAAATCGGATGCACTGGGCCACTGGCGCAGAACACAGTGCAACGTTTTAACGGGTACTCAATCGGAGTGGATCTAACAGGCTTAAACAGACAGCTGTCTTCGTATGAGAGTCTGGACGTCCTACTCTGATTGAGTCCTGATCGCAGAGAGAGAGAGATATCCTTACATGTTTTTTTAAACTTCCATATTTATTTTCAAGCAAAGTAAAATACTCTTCAACTCATTACATTGTTGGTGTCAAAGATGATACAAATACAAAGAGTATGAGTGACTCATAACTGACTGTAGGCATCAGGTTTCATGATCCAGAACTGATCAAAATCCACTTTCTATAGTAGCTCAGGTAACAGATTAACTAGCTTGGGCAATTGATTAGAAGATCAAAGCAGAAAGGCAAATCCAAAAGATAAAAAATGTCATCCTGATGTGGGATATTTTGGACCAAGAGGTACCGATAGGACAGCCAGCTGTAAATCATTACACAAAGCAACATATGCCTATTTATCACCCTTCTGAGTGTGGACAGTCAAGAGGAGAATCATCAGAAGTACACAAACAACATTAGATTATCACCTCATTATAATCCAAAACCTAGTTACTTTGACTCCAAAAATAGCGTACATAGGTGTACTGCAAAACATTGACCTGTGGTGCCCATGCAATCCAGTGTAAAACCATTCAGTCTATATTCCAAGTCTTTATGCTACACTCTAATAAGACATTACACATATTGAACTCAACTTATGTCAGATGAGTATAGACGGCAAGAATTGACTTCAATGAAACACAGTTCATACTCTCAAATTTAAACGCAAGGGAACTCTAGAACCAACATTTAGACAAATAGTTATCCAGAAGAAAATGCTTCTCTGGCACCAAGTCCTATTAGATTGGCTGCATTCTTCTGGGTTTGTAAAAAAGAAAAATATGTCGGAACCAATACTTTGATTCTCTTTGACTTGACATTATATAACTTAGATATACTAAAAAAATCTGCAGCTAGATTTAAATATATATACAGAAAAAAAGCTGACCTTCCCTGTTCTCATGTCATAGAGTCTGACTAACAGATCCTGAGAGCCAGCTGCAAACTTTGAACCATCAGGAGAGATAGAGACACAGGTCACCGGCTGCAAAAAATAAAATATATAAAAAGTATTAGATATAAAAGCCAAACAAGCATGTATAAAAAATGAAAAATATGTGGTAATAAAATCCACACAAGCTCAAAACAAAAATATAAAACAGGTGTTGTAAAAATCTGTCTTTTATCTAGAGAACATTTTTTTTAATACTTTAACGTTCCTAATAATTGTTCGTGTAATAACTTCCAGTTCAGTTTTGTAATAAATTTTAAGGTGTGAAACAATTGTTGGTAACTTCTGGTTTTAAATATACAATTTTGTTCACCATCATCATCAAGTACCAGGCCTACTGGCGTAGGTGATCATGTCTCTCCACAACTTTCGATCTCGGCAGTTCTTTACCATTTCTGTTGTTGACCTTCTGCCAAGCCATTCTCTTAAGCTGTCTGTTATTTTTTCTCTTTGCTTCCCTCTATCTCATCATCCCTCAATTTTTCCAGTTGTTACAATATATTCCAGTTGTTCTCTTCTCATTACATGGCCAAAAAATGATGATTGTTTCTTCCTAATATTGGAAACAAGTTCTCTTTTTGCTTTGACCTCTCTCAGAACGTTTTCATTGCTCTTCTTAGCTGTCCATGGTATTTTCAACATTCTTCTGTAAAACCACATTTCTACAGACTCCAGTGATTTTCTTGTCTGTAGTCCTATTGTCCATGATTCACATCCATATGTTAAGACTGGCTCTACATAACATTTAAGAACTCTTTTTCTTGTTTCTATTGTCAAAAATGATTGCATAGTATCTTCCTCATTTTCTGGAAAGCTGCTTTTGCCTGAGCCATCCTGCATCTTACCTCTTTTGTACATCATCCGTCTGAGGTTAACAAAGTTCCCAAATATTTAAATTCATTTACCTGTTTACCAAAACCATCCAGACCCTGCTCCACCTCTCCGCAGTGCCTCCAGTAACAGACTAACCTGTCTAGTCTGGCCAAGAGTGCAGGGATCAAAGAGGGAAGACAACCCGGTACTCAAAAATGTCGTAATGAAGTCGGATGTGTTGGGCCAAAATGCGCAAATATAACAGTTATACTGCAAACCACAACACAATGCAGACACACCCACTATGTCCTTCTAAGGGTAGATGATGAAGAGGAATATTCTAGTCTACTACGATACTCTAGAATACTTTAGTCATCGGGCAAACACAACCAACCAACCAATTACCTGTTTTAATATTGCTCTACTTGTCTTTATTTTGCACTGAGGTGATGTCTTTTTTTGTTGTTACCATTACTTCTGTCTTTTTGCTATTAAGGCTGAGTCCTTTATTTTTGCTTTCTTTCACTATAATGTCCAACATTTCTTGTAACTCATTTTCACTCTTAGCAATTAATACTGTATCATCAGCATACCTTAGATTATTTATATTATGACCTCCAATTGTTATTCCAGGCATGCCCCTTAAGGATCTTAAAATAATCTCACTATAAATATTAAACAAATCTGGTGACAGCACACAACCTTGTCTAACACCCTGTTTTATTTGTTGAAAAATTCCCAATTTGTTTCCAGTTCTTATGGCTGCTGTTTGTTGCCAGTACATGTTCTTTATTATTCTTTGATCTTTGCTGTCTACGTTTATGCTTTCTAAAATTTTGATTATTTCTTGGTGCTTTACTTTGTCAAATGCTTTGGTATAATCTATGAAACATAGGTATAGATTTGTTTTCACCTCTATGGCTCTTCAACTAAAGATCTTATGATATATATGGCATTGCTCGTTCCTTTACCTCCAACAAAACCACACTGTTCATCGCTAATTTCTGGACTGATTTTGTTTCGCACTCTTTGCATGATTCTTAGTAATATCTTAGTAATGTGACTCATAAGGCTTATTGTATACGATGATCATCGCATTCAATTGCACCAGATTTCTTTGGTAGGGCTATGAATATTGATTTGAGCATGTCGTCTGATATATATCCGTTGTTGTAGATATAATTCAATATTTTTGTTATTATTCTATTCCAAAATCACCCATGGCTTCAATTTCTTCTTTAACTATGTTATCTGGTCCAGGAGCTTTGCCTGCTTTCATATTGTGCAAGGTGTCTTCCACTTCTTCTATGAGTATTTCTGGTCCTTCTCCATTATCCTTAATATTTACTTCCGTTCGTTCATCATTATAAAGATCTTTAATGTATTCTGTCCATCGTTCCCTTATGCTTTCTTGTTCAATCAACAGTTCTCCTTCCTTTGATCTTAAACATCCAGTTTTTTATTGCGTTTTTCTTCCTGTTAATTCTTCAATATGTTTGTATTTAGCTTTAGCATCTCCTTTTTGTTGCATTTCAATCTCTTTGCATCTCTCTTTTAGCCATGTTTCTTTTGCTTCATTGCATTTTATTACAATTTCTTTATTTAATCTCTTATACTCATCTTTATTTTCTTTATTTCTTCTTCTTGTATCCATTAGCTGAAAAATGTCATCTGTCATCCATTTCTTTCTTGAATTTGTCCTCACTGTGGGTATGAACTCTTTTGATGTTTGTTGCATTGATTCACAATTTTGTTACAAATTATATATTCTGGTACTTCAACAATATTAAATTAGGTTTGCAAAAATACTGCACAGTGGGAGATATATACATCATCATCATTTCGTGCCATCTCCAAATCGAAGGTTGACTACCATGGTGCAGCATTTTGCTCTGTCTCTTGTCATTGGCTGACTTGTCCATCTTTTAATGTTACTCGTCCATGTTAGTCTTGGTCTGCCTCTGCCTCTTTTACCTTGTATTTTCCCCTCCAAGATTACTTTTAGTAGGCTGTTGTGTCTTTTAACATGCACCAAAAATATAATTTGTCTTATTTGAATTGTGTTTAGTAGTTCTCTTTTCATTTTTAGTTGTTTTAAGACTTCATTGTTTGTTTTCTTTTCTTTCCATCCAATTCTTCCTATTCTTCTATAAATCCACATTTCAAAGGCTTCAATTTTCTGTTCTGTTTCTTGTCTATTGTCCACATTTCTGCACCATACAGGAATGTTGAGAAGATATAACATTTTGCTATTTTTAATTTTAGCCTTGGTGTTATTTGTTTTGATGTTAGTATAGGTGTATACATCTCCTTGTATTATTAACATAATTTTTTATTAATGTATAGCTCTAGTTAGAAAAAAATTCCTTCCTCCAAGGCATCATAAATGGAAAACTGCATAAACAAAACACCACCTTACAAATACTTGCAGACAGCATAATAGAGTATTAAGTCTATTGGCAGGGGCTCATCATCAACACAAATAACAAACCAGCTTTCACATTTCACTGGTGATCATGTCTCATCATAACTTTTACCGTTTCAGTTGTTTATCAATCCATCCACTGCTACACTCCTAAGATATTTGGCATGTTCTCTCAATGTTTTCCTCTATCTTTTCTTCTCTCAATTTTTTAAGCTGCCACAATATGTTCCAGCTGTTCCCTTTTCATTATGTAACCAAAAAATTATGATTGTTTCCTCCTGGTATTGGTCTTGGCTTCTCTTAGAACATCCTTTTAACTTTTCAGTTATCCATGGTATTCCAAATACTATTCTGTAAAACTACTCATACAATAAATTCTGTGGCCTCCAAAAATATGTTTGCTGTCTAATTATTTATAATTCACTTTAGAAAGTCTGGACCATACTCATAACAATGAAGAATTCTCTTTCTAACTTCCTTTCACAAAGATAGTTTGTGTTTCTCACTCTTTGCAAAATAGCTGATGGATCAATAACCAACCTCAATTTTTGACAAATGGTAATTGTAAATATATTATATATTAGACAACAAAAAGAAACAAAATAACATATGTTTTTATATAAAACATTAGGTGTTTATGTGTGCGTGCACATGCACATGACAACTAAATAAAAAAAACATAAATCAAATTAAGGAGGTGATGGTTAATGGACCACATATAATTTAAGAAAATAAATTAAACTTTACATGAACATTATAGACAAAATTGAGGTTTGATTCTAAATTGCCAAAAAGAACTTAGAAGAACTAAGAACTAGAATACAAACAGAACAATAAAGTTAAAAAAAACAATACTATAGAACATGCTTTATAGTCTCTTTAAGAATGCGATGAACTAATGACTTACCAATTTAAAGTTTGACAATGTCATGTAACACTGACTTTCATCCTCAGGTTTGTTAATCCACTGCATATATGAAGGAACTGTTAAGTTTGTTTGTTTTATGGCCACTGAATCAGTGTATGGGATAGAACTGTTTGGCTCATTCATAGCCTGCTGCCATTCCAATGATGGATAACTAGATAAAGAAGTAACAATTAATCAAGGTGGATTTATTATTCCTTGGTTTATTATTTATAGTTGTATCTTTTCTTGTATAAATCAGCAGTCTATAAACATAGAAAATTTACCACAAATATAATGCATGTAATAATTATCTTTATTTGGCCACATCAAGCAATAAGTTTAGAACATGAATGGTAAGGGGCCGAGTAATCTGGAAGTAAGATGGTCTCTGATAAAGAATCTATCGGGTTCAAAATCCCGCCACAAGTGGTGGAAATTTTCCTCTTCAAATTGATCGCTTTCCCCTTCATGGCTTTACCCTTACCCGGTCTCTCGGTAGTGGGTTCCAATAACTAATTCTTTCAGAAAATGGCAAAAACAGGAGGTTTCACATGCACACTGCACATGTTAAAGAACCCTTGGCAGTTAAAATTGAAAAAAGTAGACTGGCCAATGTGCAAACAAAATTATAATCTATCTATCTATTGACCTTTCGAGCCGTAGCCGGTCCATGCCCACTTAACAGAAGTGGGCATGGACCTTCTTAACAGAAGAACACTGAAGAAGAAGAAGAAGATCAATAATAATGGGAAAAATGCTTTAAAAAATTAAGGAAATATAACAAACACAGAAGATACTTCACAGTCTGACAATGTGGCTTGAAAAAAAAAATCAACAACAAATCTGATATACAACACTAAGGGCAGAGAAAGGTGAAAATAAATTATTGTTTGTGTCACTTTACTTTATTTTTTTATAACCTGAAAGATTTAGTCTGAGGTTGGATGGATCGTGTCTCACCACAAAGTAAGAAAAACTACGAAGGAGACAACAACAATCTAGAAGCTGGTAGGTTGGGCAGTGAGACCAACTCCTGCTTTAACACAACTCCATCATTTCTAGGGAGAATTTTTGTTTAGAGAAGGTTGAATGGATCCTACCTCATCAAGAAATAAGAAAAACCACAAAGACGACAACAACAGTCTAGAAGCTGGTAGTTTGGGGCAGTGAGGCCAACTGCTGCTGTAATACACCTTCGATCATCTCTGGGAAGAATTTTTGTTTAGAGAAGATTGAACGGATCCTACCTCATCAAGAAATAAGAAAAACCATGAAGGTGACAACAACAGTCTAGAAGCTGGTAGATTGGGACACTGGGACCAACTTTTAAAAAAAAAAATTACGATCATTTTCTGGAGGGCATGAACTTCTGGTCAATATGATGGATAGGTGGCAGGAACCATTGACGGCTATGCCTGAAAAGTGTTCCTTGTTGCAGTTTCCTCATATTCCAAGTCCGGCTTGTTGTAGGAGCTACTGAGTTAAGTGCTCTGTGCACACTGTGAACTGCGTTTCATCTGTTTTGATCGTGTTTTGATATTCGATTGTTTACAATGAATGATGACATTGTATGATGGAGAACAGATGGCTGTGTTTACTTTCTGTGCAGTTTCGCTTTATGTCTTTAGACTGCTATGATGGGGACTACAGCTACCTTTCTTTGTTTGGGAGATGAGATAGTAATTCGGATGATTCCACTGGCATGGGCAGTTGAGAAATTATGGATTTTAATTCGATTGCAGGGATGCCGGGGCCTTCCATAACCATAACCATAATGATGGTAAGTCTGGAATAAAGAAATTAGCCTATTCTACCATTCTTCGGTACAAGGAAGTAGTGCAGTTGTTGCATGATGGCTTTATGACTCTACAATAATGAGGTTGTTCATGAGTGAAAGAGCTTTAATCAACCCAATTTAGAAATTAGTACCTGACTCATAGAGTTAAGGATAAGAGTAACAGTAAAGAAGGGTATGGCCTCCATAAATTTGGTCCTTAACACACTGAGTTTGGAAAGCTGGTGGCCATTTTTTTTTAAATATAGTGAAGCCACAATATTTTCAACCAATTCAGTGCTAATATAGCAATATTTAATATGGAACTGATTTTGTTATATATTATCTTTCTATCTATTGACCAAGATACTCCTTCTCTTATCTAAATTTTTTGTTCTAGCAGTTTTCACTTCTTTTCATGGGGGACTGGTTGGTCTCGAGGCAAGATGCCGAGACAGAGAGGTTGTGGGTTCAAATCCCGGCTACACCGGGATTTTTTTTTAATGATTTCTCTCTGCGGCAACCACCCCTGGTCTCAGCAGTGAGGCCTACTTGAAACGTCAATTACTCATCGACGGAAAAAATATGAGTACCTCTGAAGTGGGAGTTATCTGCCTGTGCAGCGAGGGACCCCTGTGCACACGGCTGCCAGGGAAAAATGGATTAACACGCAAAATTCAGTTCCTAGTATCTAGGGACTTCATCAGAGGTAAAAGCTGGCGAACGAAAAAAAAAAAATTCTTTTAAAGATATTTTATCAAATCTCGCCATTTGTCTCTGTTATGTGCAAGCAGCTCTATCTCATTGAGGGAGCTGACTCCTGCTGCTCTTGCCTCTCTCATCAATGTTCTTCTCAGTGTCTCTCTGGGTCTTCCTCTTACCTGTTGTTTCCCACATGAGAGCTTGCTTTGCTATTCAGTTATTATCTCTTCTCATCACATGTCCAACATATGACCATCATCTTTACTTTATTACTGAAAATATTAGTGGTTGATTGGTGATTTCTTTAATTTCTTCGTTTGTTTTGAATTCGTTCCATGCTATACCAAGTATTTTCCTTAGACATTTATTTTCGAATGCGTTCAACTTTGTTTCTATAACTCTTGTTGTTTATATATTGCTTTAGACTACACAAAATCATTTTACAAAGTAATGCATGTGGAAATAATCAATATGCTGGAAAAATTAAACATTGACGGCCTGGATCTGTGAATCATAAAAAACATATATTGGCAACAAACAGCAGCCATAAGAATTTACAATCAAACAGGACAGTTCCAATACATAAAACAAGGATCAGACAAAGCTGTGTTATGTCGCCGGATTTGTTTTCACTTTACAGCGAAAATATTATGAGATCAATAGTAGATATATAAGGAATTGAAGTCAACATATATCAGTCTTAATACCATAGACAGAGGATGAACTACAAGAAATGATAGACATAATAGTAAAAGAAAACAACAAGAAAAGTCTCAGTTTGAATAGTAAGAAAACAGAAATGGTCATATCGAAGAAACAATCATCACCATCATGTAACATAAAAATAAACAGGACAAATTTGAAACAAGTGCAAAGCGTTAAATACTTGGGCACAATAAAAACATCAGATGGAAGATGAACTACAGAAATAAAAAGCAGAATAGCTCAGGCCAAAATAGCATTTCATAAAATGAAAAACATCTTATGCAACAAATCTATGTCAATAGAAGTGAGAAAGAGAGTTGATCGGTGCTATATAGAGCCAATTCTGACCTATGGAAGTGAATCATGGACAGTTAACAAACAAATGAAAAGACGATTAGAGGCCACAGAGAAAGGATTTCTCAAAAGAATGTTGAAAGTTCCCTGGACAGCAAAAAGACCAACGAGGAAATTCTCAGAGAGGCCAACACATAAAGGGAGCTCCTAGAAAACATCGGAAAAAAACAGTCAACATTTTTCTGACACATCATGAGAAGAGGAAAGTTGGAATACTTGGTTACAACAGGCAAAATACAGGAAAAGAGTGATCATTGATGACAAAGAGACAAAATATTAGAGAGCTTAGTGTCATGGCATGGAAAACAGTCAACAACAGAATTGATATAATGCACAGCAGATAGAAGATTGTGGAGGGACATGATCACCTATGCCAGCCAGTATGGCACATGATGATGATCATATTCAAAATTGACTTACTTGACAAAAATGTCAACATTTCTGGACACAAAATTCTTGTACTGCTGGACTCTTGGTACAGACAGGAAACGTGTAAGCTCTTTGTCATGGCCTCTGTTATTGGTGTTTACTGAGAATAATAACAAAATATACTGTGAAAGAGCTCAAGTCATTCAGAACAAATAAAGTTCTTTCCTTCCTCTTTTGCCTTTCAACATCGCAGGAGATATAGTTTGAGGTCTTTGGCTCTTCTATTGGCCTATCTTATTGTTGTTTCTTAGCGTAAACGCTAATATTCCATCAATCCATTTTTTTCATGATCGACCCTTGGGTCTGGTTTGTTGAGGCTTGTTGTGACGTATTTTGATGTTTCTGTATTATCATGCAGTCAAACCATTTTATTCATTATTTCTTGATATAATTAACTCTTTCCCTTCCCAGTAATGCTCAGGCACTGCAGTAGCATGTCCTAAGTTTCCCAACAAAGAGATCTATCTATCTATCTATTGACCTTTCGAGCCGTAACCGGCCCATAGGGCGTAGACCAAGATACACCTTCTCCTATATGAATTTTTGTTCTAGCAGTTTTCTTTTAAAGATATTTTATCAAATCTCGCCATCTGTCTCTGTTCTGTGCAAGCAGTTCTATCTCATTGAGGGAGCCGATTCCTGCTGCTCTTGCCTCTCTCATCAATGTTCTTCTCAGTGTCTCCCTGGGTCTTCCTCTTTTTCTTTTACCTGTTGTTTCCCATATGAGGGCTTGCTTTGCTATTCGATTATTATCTCTTCTCATCACATGTCCAACGTATGACCATCGTCTTTTCTTTATTACTGAAGATATTAGTGGTTGATTGGCGATTTCTCTAATTTCCTCGTTTGTTTTGAATTCGTTCCATTCTATACCAAGTATTTTCCTTAGACATTTATTTTCGAATGCGTTCAACTTTGTTTCTATATCTCTTGTTGTTTTCCAGCTTTCACACGCATATGTAAGGGTTGATAGTACATTTGATTTGAATAGCCTAAGTTTTGTGTTTGTGCTAATGAGTTTTGATTTCCACAACTTTTCAAGGCTTCTGAAAGACATTGCTGCTTTAGCCAGTCTGATTCTAATTTCTTTGCTCGTATCCCCTTCTCGATCAATGTGACTTCCAAGATAGATGAAGTGATCGATCTCTTCTACTGGTTTGTTTTCCATGTATATTCGATGCCTTTATTACCAGTGCAGCATTTCTTCATTATGAAGTCCATAACAATTCCAAATAACAAGGGCGATAAAATACATCCTTGTTTAACCCCAGTTTCTATTGGGAAACATTCGCTCAGTCCTTCCTCTGTTCGAACTGCACATGTGTAACCATCATACATGTCTTTGATAATATTTATGATTTTTGATGGTAAGCCATATTGCTTCAGAATTTTCCACAAAGAATCTCTATGAATACTATCAAATGCTTTTTTGAAGTCGATGAAGTTAAGTACAAAAGGTTTTTGCTTTTCAATGTGTTCCTCCAATATAAGTCGTAGAGTGAAAATGTGGTCAAGACAGCTTCTCCCTTTTCTAAACCCAGCCTGTTCTTCACGCATTACTGTATCTATTGAATCCTTTATTCTATTTAGGATGATTTTACAGAATAATTTTGAGGCAACTGACAAAAGTGTCACGCCTCTCCAATTGTTACAATCTCTAAGATTGCCCTTTTTTGGGATCTTAACAATGATTCCTTTTTTCCATTTATGAGGCGTCTTCTCTGTTTTCCAAATGATGTTGAACATTTTTTGGAGATGTATTAAATTATGGCTATCAATTGCCTTGAGGATCTCAGCTGTTAACTTATCCTCTCCAGCAGCCTTGTTATTGGTCATTAGCTTTAAGGTGGTTTCTATTTCACTCAAGGTGAAGTCATCTAAATTTACATCTAATTCTGCTGCTGGTGTTTCAGCTTCAAAATCTATTAAACTGTGAGGTAGTGGACGGTTAAGAATTTCTTTGAAGTGTTCCGCCCAACGGGCTTTTATGTCTGCACTTGTTGTTAGCATTAATCCAGATTTGTCTAGAATTGGTGTTCCACTGGATGTATAGGTGTTTGTCAGCATCTTTTGTACAGTATAAAGAGTTCTGCTGTCTCCTGTAATTGCAGCTGTCTCTGCTTTCTCTGCCAAGTTGTCTATATAAGCTCTTGTATCTCTTCTTGCCGAACTTTTCACTTTGTTGTCTAATTCTTTGTATGTTGCTTTTGCCAGAACCTTTCCAAGATCTGTCTTTACATTAGTCATGGCTCTCTTCGCTTCTCTTCTTTCTTTGATGTATTTCCATGTGGTGTCTGAGATCCAAGCTCGTTTTTCCATTTTCTTCAGTCCAGCACTTGCTTCTGCTGCTGTCATTAGTATTTTGCTCTGTGAGTCCCACATTTCATTGATATCTAAGTCTATTTCACCAAGTGCTGAATAACAATTACTTAGCTCTATGTTAAACTTTTCCTTTATTGCTTCATCTTTCAGTTTATGACTATCAATTTTATGTGTAATTGACCTCTTCTGTTGGTTTCTAAATTTTAATCTTATTTTCCCAATGCACAGGTTGTGGTCACTATTAACATCAGCACCTCTGTATGCTCTTACATCTATTAATGATGATCTGAATTGTTGTTTAATACATAGGTGGTCAATTTGATTTGATGTTCTATCATCAGGAGATATCCATGTTGTTTTGTGGATATTTTTATGTGGAAATAATGTCCCACCTATAACTAAATTTTCTATTAAACATAATTCTATTAATCTTTCTCCATTCTGACTTGTTGTATTACAGCCTTCTCTCCCCATCACATGTTCCACTCCTGCGTTATCTTGTCCTACTTTGGCGTTGAAGTCTCCCATTACAATTAAAAGATCGTGTTTTGGTATTTTGTTTATAAGTTGTTGCAGTTGGTTATAAAAATCATCCTTAACTTCATCATCAGCTTCGTTAGTAGGCGCATAACATTGAATAATTGAAAGTCTTCCATGTTTTGTTTTGTATCGTGTTCGTATCAGACGGCTATTTACCGGTTCCCATTCTAATAAACTTCTTGCAGCTTTGTCTGTCATCATTATGCCTACTCCTTCACGGTGTTTTCCATCTTCCCTTCCAGAAAAAACTACTATTTTATTATCAATAGATCTCCTACCTGTTCCAGGCCAGCGCATTTCGCTTAATCCTAAAATATCTAGATCGTATCTAAGTAACAAAGAGATACAGAAGAATTAATCAGACATTTCACAATATACTCCATCTGTTGTGAAATGTCTGAATAATTCTTCCGTATCTCTTTTTCAAAGACTTACTGTAGCTCATTGTATAGAAGAGTAGTATCCACTGCAACATATCCACTTCTGAAACCTTTAAATAACCGGGTGTTAGGAATACATAAGATTTATAAATTTTACCTCAGTTTTGTGTGATTTCATGTTTTATGTCCTGTTATGACTTCCAATGGAAAATGGGCAAAACCCTAGCTCCCTAAGAATTATTTTAAATGACTACAATAGTCATGAAATGTAAGTATATTTCCGTAAGAAATATCATGTTAACATTATTATATTTTTTTGTCTGTCATTTTTTCAACCTTTATTTTCCTTTTCCTTCAAATTTTAAATAATTACCAAAATGATTTTATGTTATACAAATATTATATTTCCATTTTGTTCAATATTCCCTCTTTAATTTGATACATGATATCATATCTATCTATCTATCTATTGACCTTTCGAGCCGTAACCGGCCCATAGGGCGTAGACCAAGATACACCTTCTCCTATATGAATTTTTGTTCTAGCAGTTTTCTTTTAAAGATATTTTATCAAATCTCGCCATCTGTCTCTGTTCTGTGCAAGCAGTTCTATCTCATTGAGGGAGCCGATTCCTGCTACTCTTGCCTCTCTCATCAATGTTCTTCTCAGTGTCTCCCTGGGTCTTCCTCTTTTTCTTTTACCTGTTGTTTCCCATATGAGGGCTTGCTTTGCTATTCGATTATTATCTCTTCTCATCACATGTCCAACGTATGACCATCGTCTTTTCTTTATTACTGAAGATATTAGTGGTTGATTGGCGATTTCTCTAATTTCCTCGTTTGTTTTGAATTCGTTCCATTCTATACCAAGTATTTTCCTTAGACATTTATTTTCGAATGCGTTCAACTTTGTTTCTATATCTCTTGTTGTTTTCCAGCTTTCACACGCATACGTAAGGGTTGATAGTACATTTGATTTGAATAGCCTAAGTTTTGTGTTTGTGCTAATGAGTTTTGATTTCCACAACTTTTCAAGGCTTCTGAAAGACATTGCTGCTTTAGCCAGTCTGATTCTAATTTCTTTGCTCGTATCCCCTTCTCGATCAATGTGACTTCCAAGATAGATGAAGTGATCGATCTCTTCTACTGGTTTGTTTTCCATGTATATTTTGTCACTTGTTGGAATTAAACTTTATATCATATGCTTTATTAAAAAATATAATTTGTACAGAATTTTTACATTGGTAACATGGGTTTTCAGAAATGTAAGTCAGATAATTCAGTTCAAACCAGCAAAATAATCAGAAGGGAAAAGAGTTAATGGCAGAAATTTTTTCTAGTTTTTTTTCCTCAGCTCTTCACTTCTGATCTTGTCTCTGAGACTGTTTCCTATCATGCATCGAACACATTTAATTTCAGTAATAGGTATTTTTCTTATTGTTCTTGAGTCTAGCATCCAGGTCTGGCATTGGCAGCACAACAGTGGAATAAAGATTGTATTGTAGAGTCTTATATATTGTCTTTATTGTTATTTCTTTGCTGGACAGCATTGGAGACAGTTGTCTCATAATTTGACAAGCTTTGTTGCATAAATATAAATGTTGCATGAACAAAAAAACTATAAAATATATTTATACAGTTTATACTCTATTTACAATATCATTACACTATCATTATTTATTTTATATTATATACAATGTGTTCAAATGAAACCTGTTCCAGGGGCTTTATTGCAAACATATCTAAGGTGCATCAGCAGATGTGGCAGAATTAATAAAGTAGATGTTATGAAGCAAGTACTCACCAGGGTTCTTTAGAAAAAGTCACCATGGGCATTTGAACACACATCTTACTGCTTGGGTAGACAGCAGATGCCGTTCAAGTGAAATTACTTTGGTTCCTCGTTGAACTATTTTGTCATCAAGGCCATGACATCCTCATTATAGTTAAATTGTTGTCCCTTTAGAGATTTTTTAAAGCTCTGAACAAATGAATGTCACATGGTGACAGATCGAGGCTAAAGGCTGAATGTTGCAGAACTTCAAACTGTTTCTTTACTAATGCTTCCAGCAAAATGTTTGAGACACGTGGACGAGCATTGTCATGCAGCAGAATCCTATCATGTGAAAGCATATCTAGTATCTTAATGACTGTATGCATGTTGTCTTGTGTGTCTTTGTAGCGGTTGGCATGGATGTTCACACCAGACTCTTACCTAATCACTATTTTAACTGCCCCAAGCGACACAGCAAATTTCTCAGCTAGAATATGTAAGCTCTGACAAAGATCTACCTGAATTACTGCATCAATCTCAGTGATGGTTTCTTCTGTCGCAACAATCTGCACCTGACCTGGCTGCAGAAGAGCTTTAGTTAACTTATGTCCTTCTCAAAACATTCTCGCCAAGTCCTTCGCTGTAGTCTTAGACATTTTTGTCATCATACACCACTTTAGTAATGAATATCAACTGGTTTACATCCTTTGGCTGTTAGAAACTGAATCACCGCTTACTGATTAACCTTGGTTGGATTCCGTATCACACTGGCCATTTTTCCAATGATCTAGAGCAAAACCAATAAATACTATGTGGAAAGTGAACACATACACAATTGCGTTTTGGTGTATGTTTATTACATCAGACATCATTATGCCTGCATTATACGTGCATTGTACATATGTGATGCTAAAATTTTAATTAATAAATTTTACATGTGTATGCATGAAAGTACACACACGATTCACAAAGAAAATATATATTCTATGTTATATTTGAAAAATAAAAATTAACCATAAGACCCTGATGGGTAAATCTTTCTAAGAGAAAGCTCACCTTTAGGAGAGAAATCATCCATGAGTGTAGCTGCCAAACCCAGAGAGCATTTGGACTGAATAAAATTGTGGTTGCAGAGAATCTCCTCCAGTTCATTAAAGTTTGCTGCACATGCCTTGAGTGAGAGAATGAATTAAATGAATGAGCAGATTAACACATGTATAAGAGTGTTTATGGTTTCTTTTATGCCTAATAGTGATTATGAGGAATATTACATTTATCATCATCATCATCATCATGTTTTTTTAAATACCTTGGCATATTTATGAATGATGTGTTCAAGATTATGTCAGGCCAACTATTTCACTAGACAAAATCTCTGGTACCAATTTTTAGTGGCTGTATGAACCTTGACACCATGTTGGTCTGGAAACTGTATAGGGTTTTAAATATAAGCAGCAGTGATTGAATTAAATTGAACAAGAAATGTTGGACATTATAGTAAAAGAAAGCAAAAATAAAGGACTCAGCCTTAATAGCAAAAAGACAGAAGTAATGGTAACAACAAAGAAAAAGACATCACCTCAGTGCACAATAAAGACAAGTGGAACAATATTAAAGCAGGTAAATAAATGAATTTAAATATCTGGGAACATTGTTAACCTTAGACGGTAGATGTACAACAGAGGTGAGATGCAGAATGGCTCAGGCAAAAGCAGCTTTCCAAAAAATTACTATGCAATCCATTTTTGACAATAGAAACAAGAAAAAGAGTTCTTAAATGTTATGTAGAGCCAGTCTTAACACATGGATGTGAACCACGGATAGTAGGCCAACAGACAAGAAAATCACTGGAGTCTGTAGAAATGTGGTTTTATAGAAGAATATTGAGAATACCAGGGACAGCTAAGAAGAGTAATGAAAATGTTCTGAAAAGGCCAAAGCAAAAAGAGAGCAAATTTCCAATATTAGGAAGAAACAATCATCGTTTTTTGGCCATGTAATGAGAAGGGAACAGCTGGAATATATTGTGACAACTGGGAAAGTTTAGGGACAAAAAGATGGAAAACAAAGAGAAAAGATACCAGACAGCTTAAGAGAATGGCTTGGCAGAGGGTCAACAAGAGAAATGATAAATAACTGTCGAGATCAAAAGTTGTGGAGAGGCATGATCACCTATGCCAGCAGGCATGGTGCTTAATGATGATGATGATATTGATGATGATATATTCATTTCATAGATAAAAGTTGCAGTTGGACATTTTTCTAGTTAGAGATAATTTTTAAACTATCAATTATTTTAATCCTTTTATTTTTAATTGTGCATTTGTAACAAAAATTTACAATAAAACTATTTCTCTTTTGAATTATGCAACTTTTCCCCCATCACATTATCTGCCGGGAGCCGCGATAACTCAGTGGTTAATGAACTGGACTACAAAGGACAAGAGGTAGTGTTCGATCCCAACTGACTGCTTCCGGGTTCACCCAGCCTTAAATGGGTACCGGATTTTTTCTGGGAAAGTAAAGCGGCACGGGCATAATACCATCCACATTACCCCGAAAATCATGTGCTGACTGTAAAATTTATAGTCACTAACACCATATTCCTTATATGCCACTAGGCATGACAGGGCTCTTTACTTTTTTTTTTTACTTTAGGCCAGGCACTTGATGATGATGATTGAATTAGCCTGTAGGCCTATATCAGATGGAACTAACATGCACTAAATGAAAGATTTGAACCTTCAACTGCTTGTAAGGATCTATTTTCATACTCACTCAGAAGTTACAGCAATAAAATATACTTCAAAGGCATCTACAATAAAAACTTCAGGACTTGACAAGAAAGATGTACTGAAGTCACTCTATGATTTTTAATGTGGTGTTAATATGATGATTGAGAAAGGTTATAAGACTCCGAGAATTGAAAAATCAAGCTAGGAACAAATAGGATGAGAGGGAATATAACGATCAAACTATATAGAATATAAAAAGTACTTATTTTATATCAGATTTTCGAAAAAGTAAGCACCTATAAGTCTGCCATGAGTGCAGTGAAATTCTTTTAATCAATAATCAGTATGCAGCAGATGAACTGACTGCTATAAAGTGTAGTAAACCAGAACCAATAAAAACATGCACCTCCACAATACATAAAAAAAGGAAAGTAAAGGTTTCCTTCCAAACCTCAAGGCATAAAGGGACTATAGAGTTAGTACCCATTTTTTGTCAATGACCAAAGGCACATTTTGTATGGGTGGTTTCTTCACATCAATGTATACACCTGTATAGAAGCAGAGCCTGGATGCAGTGAAAGATTACTTATTGCTTGTTTTATGGTGCTCACTCATCATCATGCCTGCCACAATTTTTATCCACAGTGCATCATATCAATTCTGTTGTTGACTGTTTTCTGTGCCATGACACCAAGCCATCTATTATCTTCTCTCTTTGTCATCCATAATCTCTCTTTCCATGTATTTTGCCAGTTGTAACCAAATATTCAAACTTTGTTCTTCTCATGATGTGCCCGAAAAATGTTGATTGTTACTTTCTGAAGCTTTTTTTAGGAGCTCCCTTGTTAGTGTCGGCCTCATTGAGAATTTCTTCATTGGTCTATTTTAGCTCTCCATGGAACTCTCAACATTCTTCTGAGAAATCCCATCTCTGTGTCCTCTATTAGTCTTTTCATTTCTTTATCTACTGTCTAGGATTCGCTTCCATATGTCAGAATTGGCTCTATTTAGCACCGATGAACTCTCTTTCTCATTTCTATTGATATAGACTTGTTGCACAAGATGTTTTTCATTTTCTGAAATGCTATTTTGGCCTGTGCTATTCTGCATTTTATTTCTGTGGTGTATCTTCCATCTTCTGTCAGGTGTCATTATTTTACCCAAGTATTTGCCTTGTTGAGCTTGTTTAAGATTTGTCCCACTTATTTTTATGTTGCATGGTTGTGATGATTTTTTCTCCAATATGACCATTACTTCTGCTTTCTTACTATTCAGACTGAGGCTTTTCTTGTTGCTTTCTTTCACTATTCTATCTATCTATTGACCTTTCGAGCCGTAACCGGCCCATAGGGCGTAGACCAAGATACACCTTCTCCTATATGAATTTTTGTTCTAGCAGTTTTCTTTTAAAGATATTTTATCAAATCTCGCCATCTGTCTCTGTTCTGTGCAAGCAGTTCTATCTCATTGAGGGAGCCGATTCCTGCTGCTCTTGCCTCTCTCATCAATGTTCTTCTCAGTGTCTCCCTGGGTCTTCCTCTTTTTCTTTTACCTGTTGTTTCCCATATGAGGGCTTGCTTTGCTATTCGATTATTATCTCTTCTCATCACATGTCCAACGTATGACCATCGTCTTTTCTTTATTACTGAAGATATTAGTGGTTGATTGGCGATTTCTCTAATTTCCTCGTTTGTTTTGAATTCGTTCCATTCTATACCAAGTATTTTCCTTAGACATTTATTTTCGAATGCGTTCAACTTTGTTTCTATATCTCTTGTTGTTTTCCAGCTTTCACACGCATACGTAAGGGTTGATAGTACATTTGATTTGAATAGCCTAAGTTTTGTGTTTGTGCTAATGAGTTTTGATTTCCACAACTTTTCAAGGCTTCTGAAAGACATTGCTGCTTTAGCCAGTCTGATTCTAATTTCTTTGCTCGTATCCCCTTCTCGATCAATGTGACTTCCAAGATAGATGAAGTGATCGATCTCTTCTACTGGTTTGTTTTCCATGTATATTTTGTCACTTGTTGGAATTAAACTTTTCATGACTTTAGTCTTTTCATGATTGACCTCAAGCCCAATTTTGCTGGCTATTGATGATAGTTCATTTGTGTTTTCCTGCATCGTTTTTATCTGATTGCTGATGAGAACTATGTCATCAGCAAAGTCCAGGTCCTCCAAATGGTCTCCTTGTATCCATTCGATGCCTTTATTACCAGTGCAGCATTTCTTCATTATGAAGTCCATAACAATTCCAAATAACAAGGGCGATAAAATACATCCTTGTTTAACCCCAGTTTCTATTGGGAAACATTCGCTCAGTCCTTCCTCTGTTCGAACTGCACATGTGTAACCATCATACATGTCTTTGATAATATTTATGATTTTTGATGGTAAGCCATATTGCTTCAGAATTTTCCACAAAGAATCTCTATGAATACTATCAAATGCTTTTTTGAAGTCGATGAAGTTAAGTACAAAAGGTTTTTGCTTTTCAATGTGTTCCTCCAATATATTATTGAACTATTATATCTATCATTTCTTTTAGTCCATTCTTTGTCTCTGCCATTAAGACTGTGCCATCTGTGTATCGCAGATTGTATGAAGCAATGGCAAACTACCTTATTGCCGAGAATAATTATGTAAAAAAAAATAATATTGTTCACTGGTCTTCACAATAAAGTACTAGATTTACCATTCTGCCATTTAAAATTTGAATTGTATAAACAGTTCCTTCTCACTGAAGATCTTATAAAAAATATTAACCTCACATGATGTAGCTCAGTAGTTAAAACTGTTTTTAAGGTATGGCAAGTCATGTATGCCAGAGCTATTTTATCAATTTTTCAAATGGGAATCAAAATTGAGCTTTCTGCAAGGAAGAACAAATTCTTTCTCAACAAAGGTATTTCCGTATGACACTGCTTGAAGATGCAGATAAATTCTTACTAGATGCAGACACACAAGCAACTTACCAGGTGGTATGGTAACTCAGTGAAAGCCCTGGCATTGTGGCTCTTCCAAGTATTGTTTCCATGTGGGTCTGCTTGTCTCAGAAAAAAACCTTAGAATATAAAAAAATATGAGACATATCGTTGGAAAGCTCAGGTTGCTATTCATTAGCAGAGTATACTGAATTGATTGAAAAGAACAACAAATGTTTTTGTTTTTAAGAGAGTTAATGTTGTAATTTATTCTGTCACATAGAACTCCAAAGTGTGCATAACATAAAGCTAAAGCTGGCCATTAGCATAAATGCTATAGCATTTAAATGTAATTGAGATCTCCCATTATTAAGCTTAATCATTGTTGAAATAAGGCATCATTAATTTTCCTTTTGCCGAATATTCTTTAACTGTTAGTTATATATATCCATTTATAGCTGGTTAACTAGAACAAATCTTTATGCAGTTGTGAACCTTTTATATTTGATGGGGGGGAAAAAATAACAGAAAGAAACAGATGAAAGCTGCAAATTTACCTGCAAGTAATTTATGCAATCTGATCTCCATGCTTGCATCTGTTCCTTTTAGATAACGCAATCTCACAGCTGTGCAGATTTCTTTGTTAGCAAGGTATAGGAGTGATGACCTGGAAAATAATTAGAATGTCTGCTATTTTAAAGCAGCAGTTGTTAAAGTGTAAAATAAAATGTAAATATATTATAAATATATAATATTGTAACATTTGAACCCAAAATCCAGAGTGTATGTAACCCACAACACAAGTTCCTGATATTTTTTACTGTTACATTATGCACTGAGTTACTGAGTTATTTGTGGGTCATCATCATTGCACTCCAAACATATCCATAGGTGCCCTGATCCCCTACTCAGCAAGTCCTGCAATGTCTAGCAACTGATTCGAGTTCTGTGTTAGTTGATAAGTCCTCTTATACTCCCACTAAGTTTCGAGTTTCTGAGTGTGCTCATCTTAACTTTCATCTCTTTCATCCAAAGATGTGATGTGGACTCATGGTTGTTGAAGTCCTGTGCCCTTCCCGCATTTTGGAGAGCAGTGATGAAGTCTGCCCGATCCATTGGCTGACCATCTTCAGTGACAGCACGGCTAATCAACATGTTTGCTCTTTCATTTCCCTATACTACTGCATGTCCAGAAACATAGACAAAGGTAGCTCTACCCAGTGCTTGTGTACAGAGCCCCACTTTTCTTATCATACTCATTGAATCACATAGAATACAGGCGTAGGTGTAGTCTTGTGACTCCAAGATATGGATGTGTTGAGAAAACTTTCAGAAAAAGTACACTGCTGTTAAACAGAAAATATATTGCTATTTGTAAGTTGCTGAAACAATAAGCAAATGTGTTGTAGGTTTTGAATAATGATAATTCTATAAAACTAATAATAAAACAAGATGTTGAACTTGACCTAAAAGGTTTGAAGGCTGACAAATTATATTTAAAGAATGATATTAAATAGCAAATATAGTCAGAAGTTTTGACTGAAGTGAATGATGGCAGAATATGTATATTCAATTTTATCATCAAGCATGTTCCTCAAATTAAGACTAACGCAGAAATAAGAAAAATGACAAAGTAAAGTAAAAAAAAAGTACCCCCATCACGCCAAGTGGCGTATAGGGAATATGGTGTTAGTGACCATAGTTTTTACAGACCTTCGGCACATGATTTTTGGGGTAATGTGGTCAGTATTACGCCATGCCGCTCTACTTTCCCAGAAAAAAAATCTGGTACCCATTTAAGGCTGGGTGAACCAGAAACCGTCGGTTGGGATCGAACCCTATCTCTTGTCCTTTGTAGTCCAGTTCACTAACCACTGAGCTATCACAGCTCAGAAATGACAAAGCATCCAATAATTTCATCTATAATCAAGTGAAGAAGTGATCATATGTTGGCCATGTGATGAGATGACACAACAAGGGAATCTCAAAGTAAGCCCTCAAATGGGAACCAAGGCATAAAATAAAAAGGGGCCAACCTAGAGAAATACTAAAAAGAATATTGAGGTGAGAGAGAACATGAGCAGGCATAAGCTCTCTCACCGAGATTGATTCACCCAGAACAAAGCCATGTGGTGAGATGCAATGTGGGTCCTGTGAAAGGTCTGACACTTTATAACAAAGATTGTTGGACACAAGAGTCTAAAACTTCTGTTCTGTGTGCTGTCTATGGCTTGAAAGTACAATAGATAATAAATAGATATGCCTCAGTGGAGCAGGCTCTGATTTGAGACATGGAAGACTAAATTTTAGTGCAAATATTGTGAAAATGATCTAAATCTAAAGCACTGGAACAATATGTTTGAATATTGGAGATAATGATAAATAATTAAAACAAAGTTTCTATTGAAATCATAGTAATAAATATTGTTTGTGCCTGCATGCGCTTTCTGATCCTGGGAGTGTGGTTTTATGTGCCGTGTAGCCTGAGGTAGTCTTTTTAATTGTTGTCTATTTCATATGTATAAAAGTAGCAGCCAGGGTTAAAAGGGTTAAGCTTTTCAACATATCTATCTATTGACCTTTCGAGCTGTAGCCGGCCCATAGGGCGTAGACACAGATGCTCCACTCTCTTATCTAAATTTCTATTCTAGCAGTGTTCAAACCTTCTAAAGATCTTTAATCAAATCTGCCATTTGTCTCTGTTCTGTGCAAGCAGCTCTATCTCATTGAGGGAGCCGATTCCTGCTGTTCTTGTCTCTCTCATCAATGTTTTTCTCAGTATCTCTCTGGGTCTTCCTCTTTTCCTCTTACCTGTTGTTTCCCACATGAGGGCTTGCTTTGCTATTCGGTTATTATCTCTTCACATCACGTGACCAACATACGACCATCATCTTTTCTTGATTACTGAAGATACTAGTGGTTGATTGGCGATTTATCTAATTTCCTCGTTTGTTTTGAATTCGCTCCACGCTATACCAAATATTTTCCTTAGACATTTATTTTCGAATGTGTTCAATTTTGTTTCTATGTCTCTTATTGTTTTCCAGCTCTCACACGCATATGTGAGGGTTGATAGTACATTTGCTTTGAATAGTCTAAGTTTCAACATAAGGCTTTTAATAAAAATGTGAACATTTGTCCTTACATATTTATCTTTAAATTCTCCTATAAAGTAAATTTGGGTATCCTCAACACATTGTGAAATATGATGTTAGTGTCAACAATCAATACATTATTAAGTGATGTGGTCAGTATCATGTTAGCCATTCTTACTTTCCCAGGGAAAATCTTTGCTGTTAATTTTCAAAGGGTAGACAAAATAGTCTTCTACATTCTTGTGTTCCATCCTAATTTATTTTGTTCCTTAAAAAAGGCTTTTTGGCTGAAGCATAAATGTAGTCTTACTAATGTTAATACACTTTTAAGGGGCATTTATTCACTAGAAATGTTAATGGCATATTTTACACTCACCAAGTAGAACTAGGGTTAAGAAAACCCATTACTGATCTAGCTAGATAAGTGAATCTTAGAGGTGGAATCTGGTTCTTGAGATCCAGACTGCACATGTCTTTGGGTTCATATTTGTTTTCATCAAGTTGTTTGTACCAGTTTATTAGTTCAAAGAGTTCTTCAGGGTATAGTCCTGTAAACAAAAAAATATTAATATTATGTAAAATAATAATAGTTTAATATTCTCCACTATTTAAATCATAGAAGATTTAGAACATTTTCTGAAAGTATAGCATCATTTCCCATCATATACTGTTCAACTGCATTTTTAAATTCAGTTTTAACTATCTGAAAGGAAACAGGCAACATTACTACTCAGAAGAATGTTCCAGTTATTGGAAATTATGTAACTGTTTTCATAATAAGGTATAGTATATATACCTATATATATATATATATATATCTATATATATACATCTGGCAAGTGATCGCACATCATGGAGAGCATGTATAAGAAACAGTATAACAGTGTTTGAGACTGTGCTAAGACAAAACTTAGAAGAGAAAAGACTCATGAAAAAGGATGGTAAACCCTGTGGACCAGCGAGCCTGACTTGTTCATTATGTGACCGCATGTGTTTGTCAAACATTAGCCACGAGAGAAGCTGTTCGGCAAAAACAATACCTAAAAAAATACACAATAGCCTCCACTAGACCGTCTGACAAGACGAAAAGGGCCACACACTATAGTATATAAAATGATTATAAAACAGCATACCATCTCTAGCACATGCAAGTAAACAAACGGCAACTGAGACAATATTCTTCCCATGATCCTCCTCTAGTCTGTTCAGTACCTCTTGCAGCATCTGACTTGTTGTGTGTGGCAAACTTTTCAGCTTATCAGAAATCTGAAATATATATATATATAAATACTTCAATATGTGTTTTACAAAACTATAATTACTGAGTTTATGTTTTGCAGGTGTGATTTATTAATTTCATCTTGCATAACTGCGCTCATTGTAACACCACAAGATTGTACAACCATGGATGGCTTCCCTGTCTAGGGTTACCCATAAGCAAGTCTCAGGGTAATATCATTAGCCCTACTCCCAATGGTCCACGAAAGACTGCAAGTAAGTACGGCCTCCATCTTGGAACACACAGAAATTGTTGAACACATATAAGAGAAGCAAAGTTAGCAGGTATATACTCATTAGATAAAATTGAACATCTCACCCAGAATAGAGATGAGTGGTGAAAAACACTATAAGCCCTATGTGATGTCTAACGGTAAGGGAAGGATCAAGATCAAGAAAACTCTACAACATATGAAGAAAAATACAATTCACAATAGTTTAGTTTTGTCAAAATATCATCTTCATTGCACACTGGACAACTCCATACTGCTCAGATTCCTCCTAGCACCTCCCTTATCATGCAACCCTACCATCACAAGCTAGCAAAAGCAATGAAAATAATTCACACTAATATAACACCAGAGTTCTTCTAATGCTTTTTCACATTTACAAAGCAACATATAATAGTCTAGAGACAAATAATAATAAACTGGGTATTATACTGAATATTATTATACTTCCGAGGCAAAGTTTCCCACTATTATAATATTCATTTATTATTAATTGTCTCCAGCCTAAACCACTGGAAACTACTATTCGTGCTGTTTCATCCTAAATGTTTGTCTGCAACGCAAGTATTCAGCCCTACCCTATCCGGGAGATACTTGTCTTAACAGGAAAAAATACAGATACCCTAAGTATTTCCGAGCTATGATCGCAACCTTATGCTACAGTCATGAGAACACCTGGGCGAAAGACATTGCCTACGAAGCTAATTTTTTAGTTAGCTGAGTGGCAGTGTTCCCTAGCGTTTGGCTTTTCGTGGCAAGGCGCTGGGTCACTGAGTATGGGTTCGATCCTGCTTTGGTCCATATTTTTTTCTGTTGTTGATTATTTGTCAATTTTTCCGAGTGCTGTAAACATACCTCTTCCTCTGAATTGATTCATATTATATAATAGTCTAGGCTATCTCTCACTTTACAGTTTGAGCCATGTCTTGTTTCAGTAAAGTTATGAGAATTTTTTTTTCCAGATTTTCTTTATTTGGTTGGTTAGTTGCGTTCGCCCGATGACTAAAGTATTCTAGAGTATCGTAGTAGACTAGAATATTCCTCTTCATCATCCGCCCTTACAAGGATGTAGTGGACGTGTCTGCGTTGTGTTGTGGTTTGCAGTATAACTTATATTTGTGCCTTTCGGCCCAACACATCTGACTTCAGCACAACATTTTTGAGTACTGAGTTGTCTTCCCTCTTCGATCCCTGCATGCTTGGCCAGACTAGACAGATTAGTCTGTTACTGGAGGCACCACGGAGAGGTGGAGCAGGGTCTGGATGGTTTTGGTTCACCGATCCTGGCGCAAGCCATCAGCTGTGGGTCGCTGACAACTTCCAGCTCTGGTGCTGGTAGGCGCGCCTTCGCCTCCTTTATTTCTTTATTTTGAATATAAAAATGAATATTTTAAAAATATTCCTTAAAGATGTAAATTAACAGTTAGAATTTTAGTCTTTAAATGTCGTAACTTAAATAAGACAATCAGTCAAGAATAATCAATTATAATACATAAATAATAACTGTTTGATTAGATCTGCTAAAATATTTTGCTGTCCTATGTACTGTACTATGTAAAGGTAAAAGAGGCAGAGGCAGACCAAGAGTAAAATGGACGAATAACATCAAAAGATGGACAAATCAGCCTATGACAACCTGCACCATCAAAGCAAGAGACAGAGCAGAATAGCACTCCATGGTAGCCAACCTTCATTGCGGAGATGGCACTTGATGATGATGTACTGTCTTTGGCTCAAAAGATCAATAGTCAGGCAAGAAATAAGATCAGAGTGTTAATGGGCACTGTTTAAGTACAAAGATGAAGATGCTATATACAAGAACAAGATATTTGAATTGCATCAGATTAATATTTTTATCAAAACCTTACCCAGAACTTATACATTATGGACAAAGATGGTACCTAAATGGTATACTAACCAAAGATGAAAAGGAAAATATATCTAAATGTTTAAAAAGGACTATTACAGTAGTAGAGATAATTGTTTTAGACTGCAAATAAGCAATTTTCACTTATGTTTTACTATTTGTTGTTGTTGATGTAATGCCGCATGTTGATACAGGAAGGAGCCCTTAGACTCATCGAATGTGGTGAGCTATAATGGCTTTCTTACATTCCCAGCTTTTACTGGAGGAGATGAAGCTAGTCTAGTCCCAGGCTATACTAGGAAACTACTTTTACTGCCAAGAGATACTGCAATACTCTTGATCTTCTATATCAGCAAGAACCACCACTACAAGGAATATGATGATCCTAGCTTCTGTTAGCCAGCCTGTTTTTACACAGGCTTCTACCAGGGGAGACCAATGAGGAAGTAGAACTGCTAGATCTTGGTCAGCTGATGGGCTGTTGACCCTGCTGTTGTGACCACAGCTCCCCCATATACTTATTGTAAAAAATGTAATGCTACTATACATCTTCATCCTAATTTTCCTGGTATGCATTTTACAAGTAAAATATTGAAGCAAATAAAATCAGATAAAAGTTTTGATATGTATTGGTAAAAAGTGTACCTTTTCAAACACCCAAAAACTCTCAGCTCCTCACAGGCCAGCTTCAAGTAAAGTGGATTGTGTGCTTCCTTTTTCAGCATAAGTAACTTCATCTATGAACACAACAGATGGATCACACATAAGGAAAAGAAATTAGTGACATTTCATTTAGGTACAAATTGTATCTCTTGACTAAACAGAGCTCTTCAATTGAGACAATTATAATCTATGTCCTCTCAAAATACATATAATTAAAATTTATACAGCTTACAGATAAATAAAGCTTAATACTGAATAAATTGTAGCTCTTGAAATATAAGCATGCTTAAAACAATGTTACATCAATTAGATAAAAATAGAAGGAAAAAAAGAAGTTACACGTGTAAAGGCATTGTGACAAAGACATTCTGAGTATTTCAAAATAAGCAAATG
Organism: Megaustenia siamemsis; assembly: GCA_032433765.1. NCBI lineage: Eukaryota > Metazoa > Mollusca > Gastropoda > Stylommatophora > Ariophantidae > Megaustenia > Megaustenia siamemsis. The sequence goes on along the minus strand of JAVIAB010000092.1, from coordinate 117,920,130 downwards.
ATTTAACAGAATAACAGAAAGAGACTGAAGACAAACTGGCCAGAAATTATGTCAGTTTACATGGGTAATATATTTCAAGAGAAAACACATTATCTGTCAGGGAGGGCAACAAAGACAACAAATTAAGGAAATATTGAAAATGTGTGCAGTCTGACTTCAATTTGTGGACTAAATTAAGCTAGTCTAAATGCAGGTGCCCACCTGATTGCCAAATCCAGTCTCGTTCAGACTTTTATGATGTTTGCCTAGAGTCTGGCGTACAATGTCTGCCTTATCCCACATGTCCAGCTCACCAACAGCTATTTCTTGCGCTCCTAGACGCTTCAGTGATTTGTGAGTTTTCTCCTCTTGAATAGCGGTCACTACAAATGTGACATTCTGCAAATAGATAGTTTCATTATTTTCATTCTGTACTAAAAGAGATAATTGAGTGTGCTAAAAAAAACACAGTGAAGAGGAAACCCTCTAAACATAAAGAAAATTGAGATAATGTCTATTAACAAAGCAAGAAGCCAACCCAAAATCATCATCAACAGTGGAGAACTTGAAATTGTAACAAACTATGAATATCTGGGATCTGTTGTAACTAACAATAGAGACTGTCAGAAAGAGATCAAAAGAAGATTAGCAATAGCAACACAAAAACATCGAAATCTAAGATAATATTCAATAACAAAACAAAAAGCAAAGCTAAAAACATCATCAACAATGAAGAACTTGAAATTGTGATTGCTACAGAAAAATCCTTAATATATCTTGGAAAATGGAAAAGAGCATTGAAGAAATATTAAAAGAATTAAACATTAAAAAGACTTGGCTCATAAACACCAGAAGAGATTTAAATACTATGGCCACATCTAAAGACACAGCGAGGTGGAAAGAACAATAAATAAGGGCATGGTCCTTAGATGACACATCAGGAGAAGATGAAGAAGAATGTGGTTTCAAGACACAAAGAGACCTTGAACATGACAACAGAAGAAGTGGGTGATCTGGATAGAGACAGAGATTCTTTTAAATGGGCTGTGGTGAATGCAATGTTCAGCACAGGACATGCATCTAGATGAAAATTTGCTGACTAAAACAAAGTCAGCAAATCCTAAGCATAAAATAGGTAATATATACCATCATTATCAAGTACCAAGCCTGCTGGCATAGGTGATCATGTCTTCTCTGCAACTTTTGATCTTGAAAGATATTTATCATTTCTGTTATTGGCCTTCTGCTAAGCCATTACAGCAGTTTCACATCTCTTTGCATCTTGGAGCATCTTCATGCCTTTCCTCCTTCTGCTAAGGCATTCTCTTAAGCTGTCTTTTATCTTTTCTCTATGTTTCCCTCAATTTTTAAAATACATGTTCATAAATAACATTGGTAAAGATAAGCTAAAGTATTAAAATTTGTGTTTATCCCCTCTGTTTCATTACATGAAGGTTAAAATACAAAAAAACAATTGACGGCATAATGTGTACACTGTAGTGCTTCAAAAATTCTGCTTAAGATAACTTTATCAATAAGACTGCAATATTTATTAGAAAGTCAAGGACAATAAACACAAAAGAAGTCTTACATCAGGAACTGGTTGAGGCATCCACTCCAGGCTGAAAGGTTCATTTCCACCATCCATCTGATCAATTCCATCCAGGAATATTACTAATCTAGATGTGGAAACATTTGCAGCTTCTTCCAGTAGATCTTTGAGCTTCAAAGTAAGATTTCTGAGGAATAAAACATACAATCAACCTTAGGGCTATGAAACCCTGATTTAACCAAAATATAAGTCACATTTTTTGCATTTAAAAACTTTCAAATACTTGCAAATAAAACAAGTGTTTTAAAAAGACAGCTATGATTGCTGACATTATTAATGCTACAACTTCGTAACTCGCAAATGAAAAATCAAGTACCCAAAATAAACAGCTGCATTCAGCTCATGTTGATTCTAAGAGTTTAAAAATGTGAGGCAGTCAAAATGATCACTGGTCAGATTTCTGAATTGTTAGGTGAGATCCAAAGCACTTTTCTATAATAGCTTATATATTTAATCTTGATCCATCCAGCAGCATTGGACATTGTAAAGGGCTCATAATGTTTTTACCATCCATCACTATTCTGGACAAGATGTTCAATCTTATTAAATGAGCCTCTGCCTGCCAACTTTGCTTCTCTCATTAGTTTTCTTTTCAGTATCTCTCTAGGCCTTCCTCTTATTCTGTATCCTGTTGTTTCCATATAACAACCTGTTTCAGACTCTCTTGTTGTCTCTTCTCAACACATGTCTGATACATGTCTATCTTATATTCCTAATTCTTAAGAACTACAGTATTACACAAAAATTTACTTTTACTTTCAAACAACTAACTTCACATTGATAACAACATTTATAATAAGCCATAACACATGAGATTCATAGAGATTCTTTGTGGAAAATTATATGAAGCAATATGGCTTACCATAAAAAATCATAAATATTATCAAAGATATGTATGATGGATACACTTGTGCAGTTCGTACAGAGGAAGGACTGAGCGAATGTTTCCCAATAGAAACTGGGGTTAAAACAGGATGTATTTTATCACCCTTGTTATTTGGAATTGTTATGGACTTCAAAATGAAGAAATGCTGCACTGGTAACAAAGGCATCGAATGGATACAAGGAGACCATTTGGATTACCTCGACTTTGCTGATGACATAGTTCTCATCAGCAGTCAGATAAAAACGATGCAAGAAAACACAAATGAACTATCATCAATAGCCAGCAAAATTTGGCTTGAGATCAATCATGAAACGACTAAAGCCATGAAAAGCTTAATTCCAACAGATGACAGAATATACATGGAAAATAAACCAGTGGAAGAGATCGATCACTTTATCTATCTTGGAAGTCACATTGATCAGGAAGGGGATACAAGTAAAGAAATTAGAATCAGAATAGCTAAGGCAGCAATGTCTTTCAGAAGCCTTGAAAAGTTGTAGAAATCAAAACTCATCAGCACAAATACAAAACTTAGACTTTTCAAATCAAACGTACCATCAACCCCTACATATGCATGTGAGAGCTGGAAAACAACAAGAGACATAGAAACAAAGTTGAACGCATTCGAAAATAAATGTCTAAGGAAAATACTTGGTATAGCATGGAACTAATTCAAAATAATTGAAGAAATTAGAGAAATCTTCAATCAACCACTAATATCTTCAGTAATCAAGAAAAGACGATGGTCATATGTTGGTCATGTGATGAGGAGAGATAATAACCGAATAACAAAGCAAGCCCTCATGTGGGAAACAACAGGTAAGAGGAAAAGAAGAAGACCCAGAGAGACACTGAGAAGAACATTGATCAGAGAGGCAAGAGCAACAGGAATCGGCCCCTCAATGAGATAGAGTTTTTTTGCACAGAACAGAGACAAATGCCGAGATTTGATAAAATATCTCTAGAAGGGTTGAAAACTGCTAGATTAAAAATTAAGATAAGAGAAAGAGTATCTGGGTCTATGCCCTATGGGTCGGCTACAGCTTGAAAGGTCAATAGATAGATAGATAACACATGATCCCTGTTTTTATAGCTATACAACTTTATCAAACAGTAAAAAGTCATTGCAATATATGATCTGCTTTTTTCTTAATTAACTCTTTTCCTTCCTGATTATTTGCTGGTTTGAACTGAATTATCTGACATAATTCGTAAAAACTCAATTCGCAAGAACTGGAGAGAGCATTATTGTGAAGCGAAGGCAAAAGAAATACTGCAGTGTGGGGTTTACTAGAAATGCAAAGAAATTACAAAATTGCATAAAGAAATAATTCTGTATTTTTATGCTTAAAGCAACTATATTAATTGTAATTCTGTCCAAATCAAAAGCATGTTTCAAACACTGCAAAACAGATTTCATTTGTTTAAAAATGGTACCAATATTTTTTTCCATTAATTATGAAAAAGACATTTACACACTTGAAATCTTCAGGCAGAGTATAACCAAGACCAAATCTAGTGTTGATCTGGTGAGCCAATCGCCGAAGTGTTGCTGTCAAGTTATTAGATCCAGGAGCTGAGCCTACCATATTCACAAAAACACTGAAATTTCCTCCACTTTGTTTGGACTTGACATACTGCATGATTGAAGTCGCCTGTAGAAAATTAAAGAAATACTACTGATAAAGTTATGTCAGATTTAAACAAGATCTTTCATAAATGTTTCAGATATAATAAATTTTATTGTTCCCTTAATGTGTCTGATATGTGAATTATGTTCAAAATTATTGAATTAAACATAGTGAGTAAAGTACCCCCGTCACGCCAAGTGGCATATAGGGAAATATGGTGTTAGTGACCCTATATTTTACAGACCTTCAGCACATGATTTTTGGGGTAATTGAATTAAACATACGGCACAAAAATGTTTTAATTTTACATGGCAGCAATTTTTTAAAAAAACTTGTTTCCACAGTTTTACAAAATAAACATAAATAAATATCTTCAATGCTTTGATAAGTTGTATTATCATGAGGACAAATGGTGACAGAAGTCAAGAACTAACAAACATAACAAAATAGCATTTGTCAATAAAAGAATAAAGGATAATAAAGTACAATTAATAATAAATATAAATGATGAATACAAAGAGTATGTTATCTGAAACAGCAACATTTTTTACAACAGTATTCTCTTGATCTTTCCCATGCCATTGACATCATATAGGGCTTGTAGTGTTTTTTGCTAGCCACCTCCATTCTTGGCGAGATATTCGATCTTATTTAAAGGGTCTATGTCGGCCAACTTTGCTTTTCTTATAATTTCTTGAACAAGTTTTTTGGCATGACTCATTGTAACACCAAAAGATTCTACAACCATAGATGGTTACCCCGCCTAGGGTTGCCCCTAAGTGAGTCTCAGGGAAAGGTTGTCAGCCTCATGCTCAAAGGTCGACGCAAAATGGAAAGTACACATAGGCTCCATATTGGAATGCCCCAAAGTCCCTAGTGTTCTCAGCCTACCTTAAATTTATTGTCATGAAACTGCTACAGTCTGTACATTGCACAATAATTGCCTATACAAGATAATGAAATTATCAATCTGCTAGGTTTAAATTATGTATATAAATTAGCTACTCTTCTTTTTTCCTTCCTCATTTGCCATTCAGCATTGAGGGGAGATATAATTTGTGTCTTATGCTCTTCTGTTGGCTACTGATATTGTTATATTTCCCAATGTTTCTAATATTCAATCAATCCATCTTTTTTGTGGTTGACCCTCGAGTCTGGTATTTTCATTACATTTATTACAGGCTCATTGTATTGTGTTTTAGTTTTTCTCTTTATCACGTGGCCAAACTATTTTATCTGTTGTTTCTTTATGTACTCTATGGTGGGATTTATTCCCGGCTTTTTTCTCAGTTCTTCACTTCTGATCTTATTTCTCTGGCTGTTTTCTATTATTTGTCTAAAGCATTTCATCTCGACATCTGCGGTTATATTTCTTATTGTTCTTGAGTCTAGGGTCCAAATCCATTTATTAACTACTCATATTAGAAACAGTAATTAAGAAAATCAGATAAAATTTATGGATACTCTACAATGACCAATTCTGGTCTTCATATTATATTAATTTACATATTTTTTTTAAAACATTTACAATTTGTTTTTCAGTACACTTATTTTTAAATAATTCTGACCCAGGCACCTAGTGGCAACTGGACTATCAGGTTGCCTTTATTCTTCACCCCCCCCCCCCCCCAAAAAAAAAACCTGGCATGCTCCAAAATTTAGATAAAAATATATAAATTATTTACATTATATTTAAGCATCATACTTTATAAACCTTAACATTATTTTTAATAGCACTATTTGTAGATCTGAAAATTAAAGTTAGTACCATTCATATCCAACAAATAAGAATAATTAAAGTTAGTACCATTCATATCCAACAAATAAGAATAATTAAAGTTAGTACCATTCATATCCAACAAATAAGAATAATTAAAGTTAGTACCATTCATATCCAACAAATAAGAATAATTAAAGTTAGTACCATTCATATCCAACAAATAAGAATATTTACCATGAGTGCTGTCTTTCCACTCCCTGGTTTACCAACAAGGCCAATGATTCCAGACTTCGCATTGTTAATTTGTGAAATTATCTGGTTAGTTAGAGTTTTGCGACCAACAAAATCAGTACAGCAGTTTGCAATATTTGCCCACTGAAGGTTATTTATGTGTTCATCTTCAGAGAGAATCTCATTCTGTGTTGAAATTGAATATAAATTATTACATAGTTCTGCTGAAAATGTTAACATACATCATAAGCCATGAGTAATATATGATATTATAAGTAAAAATTGTGTTCAGAAACAGCACATGGGCTGATAGTAATCAAAAACTCATAACTAATTGTTTGTATCAGGATCAGCAGCAATTGATCAAGATCCTACTCCACCTACCAATGGTGCTTTTGGATAGGAAAATAGTCAGTCTGACCAAGTGTGAGGGGACTGAAAAGGGAAGACAATCCCTTATCAAACAAATGTCTTGCTGGGATTGGACCAAAAGATTGCAGCTTGCTGCATACAACATAATGGATTTATGTCTATTTAATGTTATTTAAGAACTAACAATGAAAGGTGAAAAAAGAAGTATTTTGGATTACACAATGACAGAAAAAAAAAAAAGTAAAGTGCCCCTGTCACGCCAAGTGGTGTATAGGGAATATGGTGTTAGTGACCATAAATTTTACAGAACTTCAGCACATGATTTTTGGGGTAATGTGGTCGGTATTACGCCCGTGCCGCTTTACTTTCCCAGAAAAAAATCCAGTACCCATTAAAGGCTGGGTGAACCTGGAAGCCGTCGGTTGGGATCGAACCCTACCTCTATACACTGACAGACTTATAGATATTCTTGTTTTTCACTATGGACCACAAAGCAATATTAGCTGATAGACAGCCAATGGATCAGACAATGACCTTAACAATCTAATAGAGATGAGTAAACAAAGAACTTTGACAGGAGTACAAAAACATGACTATCTAGAATGTGTGACCTGGGAAGTGAAGAATGGTGTTGCCAGAACAAAATAATCTGGACAAATGAGAGGATTTGTAAACCAACACCGAACTGGCACAATTAGTTGCTGTGTTCTGATGAACATTTTGAGAAGATCGGAGCGCCTATGGATGCGTCCAGAGTGCTGTGATGGTACCCCTAATTTAACAGAGCTTAATATAACAACAAAGTAAACAGTGGCTGTTACAAGTTGTAACATATTGTAGAATTATAACAATATCTCTCTAATTTCTTCAGTTCAAGATCAATCTTTGCAGGATGCCATAATTTTGGTCAACACTGTACCTCTGCCTTCACTGATCTTCATCAGGCTAATTAGAATCTTATTCCCTTTCACTTTTCCTATAAAGTGACTGTATCATTACGGGCATCATACATGTTCAATCTCATTCAATAGAAGCTTTAATGCTGATTGGTTACCATAGTACAAGAGTTAAGTGTTCTCATGTGTCAAATGAGGTATTTATTTATGCAACTGTCCTTTAATGCATATTTTAAATTACTGAAACAAATAGTCGGTTAATTAGCCATCATCAGACATAGTTAAAAAATATTGATTGTATCTATCTATTGTCCTTTTGAGTTGAAGATAACACACAGTGCAAAAATTCTAGGCGATGTCCAACAATCTTTGTTATCAAGTGTTAGATATTGCACAGGGCTGTATTGTCTCTCACCACACATACCTGTTCTGGAAGAGATTGAATAGTAAAGTAAAGGTTCCCTCCACACCTAACTAGTCATATGGGGAATATGGTGCTAGTGAGATTGTATGCATTCACATAAATTACATGTGAAATAAATTAAATGAAAGTATTTTTTACTTAATGGTGGTCTTAAATTAAAACACCTATCACACCTGTTTGGGACACATTCTTTAGCTGAAATGACTTAAGTCACGATGACGCAAATGAGACCCTAGAATGGCTCAAATGAAGCCCTTCGCTGAAAAAAATTCATTATGTTTCTAACTTACATTCAGGATTGCTGTCTACGCAGCTATGATTATTTTTTCCTGCCTTTCGCTAAAAAAATAGTTATTGTTTATGTAACGCCGCCGACATTACAGTGTCTGTAGTTTCAGTTCATCTCGCACATTTGTTAAAATAACAATTACCATCCTAATAGCCCAGTGTCACTTTTGCTGGGGCCATGAGCACAAAAATATTGTTCAACTTCCATGACAAATTTCACAAAATTGAAACCATCAAAAAAATTATTATTTTCACTTTTACTCACAGAAATTATACAATTTATATTATTGTATAAACAAATATAGGTATTCACTTTTAACATGAGAGATTAAATGTCGTGAATTAAGAAGATCGTAAAATATTATTAAATCATTTATGGTCACCAGCGTGGCTAGCAGAAAAACATAGACCTACTCTAAATACGAATATAACAAAAATGAAATGGTCAAAAAAATTATGACTTCCACTTTTACTCACAGAAATTATTAATTTGTATTTTTGTATAAACAAATATAGGTGTTCAATGTTAATAAGAGAGAATAAATGTTGTGAATTATGTGGATCATAATATAAAATACATAATCATGGTATAATTTTTGTGGGAGTGGCGGGCTAGACAATTGGTCAGGTCAGACTTTGCGGGAGGGAATTCTGTATTTGACTGCATAAAACTACGGTAGATGTTTCAAAGAGCAAGTGTTCAGATGTGCCATAAATGTTAAAAATGGTAGCAGTAGTTCCATAGCATTATGAATGAAATGTTTTAAATCTCTACAGCAGTTTCTAGAGATAAGCATAGCAGAGCTCTTTCTTGACATTATTTTCTTTCTAACTCAGTGAGCCAGACATTGATGACAGGTTGAATGAAATATGTCTGCCTGAAATCTTTGATATACAAAACCAGCACAGAACAAACACAATTACTATATATATATAAAAATAGATCATGATAAAAACAGATCATAAATAACCTCTTCAGGACAGAGTTTAGTAATAGCATTGGCCAGTGAGTTTAGAACACGTGCACCAAAGTCCTCCAGTCCTGCAACCACTGGTTTTCCATCAACACAACCTCCCCAGTGACATGGATAACTAGTTCAAGAGAAAGAAATTGGAAAAAAAAACTGTTCAATAAATTTTGTCATTTAAAATAAGCAAACATTTGTGTGTCTATGTAAAAGAAAAAAAATGAAAACTATTTAGCTTCCATTATGTACATAGCTACAAGAGTCACATATAGTATTGGAGATACCATTCTTCTATAAAACCACACTTCTGAGGCCTCAAATTATTTTTTTGTCCATTACTTGATTATCCAGGATTCACTTCCAGATGTCAAGACTGACTCTACATAGTGTTTAAGAATTATTTTTCTTTTCTCCATTATAAAAAATAGATTGTGTAATGTTTATTTTTTTATTTATTTGGAATGTAGCCTTTGTCAGAGCTATTCTGCACTGCATCAGAAAATTGTTATTTCAAGTTTGAAGAGAGACAATTTTGACATTTAACTCTAGATTACTGTCATAAAAATTATAGCATCAAAACACAAATTCTTCAAAATTTGACATTATGAAGTAAAAAGTAAAGTAAAGAGCCCTGTCATGCCAAGTGGCATATAGGGAATATGGTGTTAGTGACCATTAATTTTACAGACCTTCAGCACATGATTTTCGGGGTAATGTGGTCGGTTATGCCCATCCGCATTAATTTCCCAGAAAAAATCTGGTACCCATTTAAGGCTGGGTGAACCCGGAAGCCGTTGGTTGGGATCGAACACTACCCCTTGTCCTTTGTAGTCCAGTTCATTAACCACTGAGCTATCACAGCTCCCCGACATTATGAAGTGATCAAACATAACTGCCCTCTGTGTACCTTCCTATATACTACTTCCGGTGACCCCGGTTGTGGATTTGTTTCTGTGTTGGATTTGTTTATATTGATGCAGAATTTTTATTTTTTTATTTTGTGAGATACGGCTGTATAATGAAAAAAAAAAATCACAAATTTTCAACAAATTAGTCGTTGTTCCTTTTTTTTATGACCTGGGAAATTTCCTGTCGTTGCGTTTGCTGATAACAATGTGCAATTTTAGTTTGGTATGAAATGAGCCAACTACCACTATTATGATTTTGAAAGTATATGTTAGTATGAGTTTTGCTCCTGAAGATAAATATTGTGCAACTCATAATGCACGTAAGATAGGCACTGTCGTGAAACGCACAAGTAAATAGAAGAGCAAAAAGACTCGAGATACATGGAGAAGAGAAGTCATAGAAACCCTTCGGAACATTAGCCTATACTGGAAGTAAATAGAGAAAACATCCAAGAACAGGATTGGATGAAGAGACTGTTTGTTGCTATACTTCTAAAAGAGGGCATGAAGGGCTTTGATTGACCTAATGAAAAAAACATAGACACTGTGGATTACTGGTCACTTTTATCTTAAAAAACTTTAACATGGCAGTTGTAACAATTAAATCTGTTATTTTGTAATGGTTAATAGGCTTCACATCTCCTTCCTTTCTCCCTCTACCATGTTGTGCACAAACAATCAAAGAAAAAGATGAATCAAGTGTGTGTATGCGTGTGTGTGTGTCTGTCTCCTTTCTTTTTTTTTCAGAAAGAACTGCGCTTTGCTTGCAAAAGTAGAATTTTACAAACTTGTACCAGTTACATGCTACTTTATGTCCCACACTGTTCACTATGGTTGATATATTTTGTGTACATTTCTGATTTTTACTTACCCATCATACACCTCCAGACCACTCTTTCTGATGTTATTCTTGAGAGCATTGATCTTTGTTTTGTGCACCTCTGATTCAGATTTGAAGTCACTTTCAAACAATTGTGGTATATCCCTAAAGAAAACATTTATGATATGTGATTGCATTTTTTAATAAACCTAGTATCATTGGCTTTTTTTTCTTTTTCGATTACTATCTTTAGGTTTGCAGTCTTAACTATATTTGTGTTTATTCTATATTGTTACACATTTATTTAACCAGCAGAACAAGCACACTGCTGAAAAGGATTAACTCTTTCAGTACAGAAGGTCATTATCAATTTAGCAGCAGAGATTTCAGAGACAAAATTTTTCAGGTTTTAAAAACTAATCTGCATGTTTATATTTATCTAACACTTAACATATTACATACGAATATTTAGATAATTAAAGAATGAATTAGATTTCACCAATACCAAGATGATACAAGACATGTAAAAAGAATATGGTTTAATGACAGTTTACACTAATCACATTGAGCGTGACGCACTGTGTGGCTAAGCGTACGGAAAGAGTTAAGTCAGGTCATTGCTACACACAATCATTTGTTTACATATGTGAATGCAAGATCTTTTTCTTCCCATAAATCTGGGGGTCATTGGAACACCACTGACAGACAACCTTCTCCATTCTCTCTATCTACAGTCATTCTTTGGGACAATGCAAAGGCCTATCCATTCATTGATATTATTTTCCCACCTTTTTCTCCTCCTATCTTTCTTTCCTTTCACAGCTCCTAACAGAATGACCCTTGCTATGCCAGACAATAAATGTACATGGCCAAACTATTTATTCTGCACTTCTTCAAAATAGTCAAAAGATCATCATGTACTCAGATTACTTATTGTTTCTTTTTTACAAACTTCTTCATTTGTGATATGATCTAAGTAAGAGATGTCTAATATATTATAAATCTAAGTAAGAGATGCCTAATATATTATAAATCTAAGTAAGAGATGCCTAATATATTATAAATCTAAGTAAGAGATGCCTAATATATTATAAATCTAAGTAAGAGATGCCTAATATATTATAAATCTAAGTAAGAGATGCCTAATATATTATAATAATATTTTATCTCGATAGCTTGAACAGAAAATGACAGAACACAAGATAGATTTTTTAAAGAATCACCGAAGAACAAAAAGATAAAAATAATGCAAGAAATTAAGTCTCAAAAAAATTCCTATTTAAAGTAACATGTTTTCTTTATGTTTATTAGTCAATGTGCATGTAAAAGAAAAAAAGATGACCCATGCAGTGTTTTCTTTTGTATGCATTACAAAATTATTTATTACACTATAATAAACATAACTCAGATTATATTCTTTATTAAAACCTAACCACTCATTATCAGCCTTTTTTAATATCAATCATTACTGATAATAATAAACAATATTTATGTGCAATTTAAATCAAGAAAGAAATAACTGCAGTCTACGAGCGAAGACAATTTTAATTGAATTGTAGTAATTCGTGTTATGTTATGAATACTGAATATTTAGGACTTGTCTATGGCAGGCCTTGGGTTCCAGTCTCAGGGCTAAAACATATATAACTGCAGAACAGACTCATTGTGAAAGCTGCAAATAAACAACATGCAGAATTCCATACATGTGCTGACAAGACACACCCAAACTACAATTTTCTGCCTCAGAACAGGCTACTGCAGACTCTTGAGCCGTCATTACTGCCTGGAAATAACCCACACTGATAAATGTCTCTGATTAAAAGGGGCCTGGACTTAGGAATATCTTCTTCATTTGTGCAATAACAATGCTTTAAGCTTTGACATCAAACCTGGCATAATGACATAGTCATACAACAAAAATTAAAGGGATAATATGAAGACCTGAAGAGGACTGCAAACTTCATGCTGGCAAAAGGAGAAAAGGTGCAGCTTGATAAATAGATTTCTCAAACATAGAGGAGATAGCTATAATGAACTATTAAACAGAATAAATTCAATTAATGTTTATTTTATTGTAAATCTGACAAAAATACATACTTTTCAAAACTGTTATCCCTGAAAAAGAAGAATGCTGTGTCCTTTGACTCATTAACTTTTGACAGAGCACCAAAGTACATTTCTAACTCTGTAACAGAAGATCCAGATGGATAGTCCTTAACCCAGGCCAATTCAGGTATATCAGGAACCTGATAAGAATCAGGTATCCAGCCATAACGTTCACCAAGCAACCCAACAAACAACTGACAACGGGATACCTCCTGTAGACACACATCCAATGTGCTAAATAAAAAAAGAGAGTGAATGAGATCAATAAATTTATTATTTATAGAAATAAGCAAAAACAAGTGTATTACTTATAGAAGTTATTCTTTCAAAATTATAATAAAGGGCTACATACTTTAAAAGAATGATATAAAAACAAATATCTAAATTCTCTAGAGAATGCCAATTCTGACATATTATTTTTAAGTTGTAATGAAATGATGAAATGCCAAGAGATCAAAACATAGGGAAAGTAAGTTATACATTTATACAAAAACAACAAATTTCTCTACAAAAAACTAATTAAAAACTCTTTTATATTAAAATTAATTATTACATTTATTATAATATAAAGAGGCAAACACTTATTGGTTATTGGTTATGGAAGGCCTCGGTATCACAGCATACGAATTAAAATCCATAATTGCTCAACCGCCCGTGCCAGTGGAATCATCCGAATTACTAACTCATCTCCCAAACAAAGAAAGGTAACTGTAGTCCCCATCGTAGCAGTCTCGGCACACGCCAAAAGACATAAGGCGAAACCGCGCAGAAAGTGAACACAGCCAACTGTTCCCCGTCATACGATATCATCATTCATCGTAAACAAGCGGGATATCGAAGCAGGATCAAAACGGATGAGACACACAGCTCACGGTGTGCACAGAGCACTTAACTCAGTAGCTCCTGCAACAAGCCGGACTTGGAATATGAGGAAACTGCAAGAAGGAACACTTTTCAGACATAGCCTTCCTGCCACCTATCCACCATATACCATGGGAGTTCACGTCCTCCCGAAAATGATGATCGTCGTAGCACTTGATGATGTTAGGCCATCATTGATGACTCCAATTCCAAACATATAGACACACAGTGGTGGTAAGTTATCATTTCCAATCCAACAGAAGCCACATGACCTGTAGTTAGTAAAACCACAGAGAAAATATGATTTTGTGACCTTCACTGATTCACTCTTAGATGTGAATGTGTAGTTCACACAAGAGGAGAAGTTTTCAACTACAGTGATCCCATTTAAGGCAATTCTGGGATAGCAAGGCAAGTCTCCTTTATAGCAGCAGAAATTGATGATGTTCTCCGCTTCCTTCTTGTAGCTGCCGCCACACGATTCTGATGTCTCATTAACTTGGACATCATAATTAACTTGGACATCATTCAAGAACAATGTCAGATTAACATTCCATAGATATGGCTCTGCTGATGAAGTGCTTGGTGATATTTATTGTATAGAGGCAAACACTGTAAATTACTAAGTTCTATTAAGCAACTACTTTACAGTGTATTACTAAGTTCTGTTAAGCAACTACTTTACAGTGTATTACTAAGTTCTATTAAGCAACTACTTTACAGTGTATTCTTTTAAAAGTGTAACAAAAAAAAGTAAACTGACATATGGCAAAATGACATTAATAGTGTCATATTAATGTTTCATTTACCGATTGTCTTTGGTCTCCTCTTCTGTTACTCCCCATCTAAGATCAACTTCATAAATGTTAATGAAACGATTGCGGCACAGCGATCTCAACTCTGGGAAAACAAATCGGGTCAGCAGATCTCGCTCACCATGCATATCTCTGAAGGTTGAGGAGATAAATACTCTGATTGTCTTCCAGCTGTAGTGTCAAGACATTGAAAAAGCATACTATTAAGTTGCAGAAATAAATGAGGAATAAAAATTTAATAACTTTTTTTTTTACACATGAATAAGGATATTTTAAAAAGTTAGCAGAATGTTAAATTATTCTATCTTAAAATTACAATGAATTGTGAAAATATTAATATCGTACATAAATATGCATTTGACTCCTTCACTTGTTGGTAGAACAAAAGCAATACATGACAATTTCCACTTTATTTATTTATTTTTTTTCACACTGCTAAATTTCTCTGGCACTGTCATTATTTTCTTAACTGTCTGTTCCATTAACATTTCCACACTACATGTCTATTGTAATTTTTACAGGACAAGTATTTTTGTACTAGATAATTCATCCATTTATTTCTTACTTTCTCAATTAAACTACAAATGTTATCAGTATCTATCATGTTCTTTTCATAAGGTCTGAATTTGCTTTTTTTTTTCCAACAATAAGATATAATGTGCATTTTAAAAATTGTCATATAATTTATTACTTAATTCAAAATCCTCTTAATATAACAAAATGTTTGAAACAATGCATAGATACATTTTCAAATAATAAACTGATGACAAAACTTCATTACATATATATTGGATTGTATGAGTATGACCACATATATGAATTATTTTTAATGAAGTTGAAACATTAAGGAGAGGAAAGATATGATAATTTGAAATAAATATAGTTTGCCAAAACATTATATTTTATTCTTTTTTTTTAAAAACCTCAATGCATTTAAAGAAGCTTTTTGGATGCAGAATTTCTTGTAGCAGATGTTGAGGAATGAAATATAACCAAATGTCTGACCTGGGAGTAAGTGAAAAGAGTTGAGGTCCACTCTCAGGACGAACAGTAAAAGGTTTCTCATCCTCCTGCTTGCTCACTGTTTTTGCCATTGGTCGAAGTTGAAAAGCTTGATCAATTTTGTCCACATGATTCACCTGGCCTGCATTTCCTCTTTCTGCGATAAACCTAAAATGTAAGATTATGATTTAAGAAACTATCACTGATAGAATACATTGTAAAAATAATAAACCAGTGAAAAAATAGTTTGAAGTCTTTTTGGCTCACACTAAAACTGTTATGGGTTTTAAAAAAAAAAAAAAAATACTGTATACAATGGAATGAATTCAAGACTAATATTGAAATAAGAGAAATGGCCATGCAACCAAAGTTCTCACCTACAATTAAGGAAAGAAGATGAACATATGACTAACATATGCTGAAAAGAGACAATAGAATTCCAAAACAAGTTCTTCCATGGGAAACATTCGGATACAGAAAAAGAGGAAGATCAGATCTAAAGGATAATAAAAAGAACACACCCATATATATATATATATATATATATATATATATATATATATATGCATGCATATATAAGAGAAGCAAAGTTGACAGGTATAGACTCATTAGATAAGTTCAAACATCTCGCCCTGAACAGAGATGGGTGGCATAAAATATTACAAGCCCTATGCAACATCTAACGGTGCGGGAAGGATCAAGAAAACTGCTAATACTTTATTAATATTCTTGCAGATTTTAAATAACAAAAATGCCTGCTTACTTTTTTTTATTAAAAGAAATAAATGTAACTGGCTAACAATTTTGCATACATTTTGTTAATCTAAGTAATTCACTCACTACGGATGTTAATGTAAAGTCTTCCATAATGAAAATATTTGAATATTGTTATTCACTACATCTAAACAGCTTCTACAAAACATTTAGGAAAATATTTTCATTGGTCAAAGAGCCCTAAATATTTTTTTCTCTCCTTTGTCAGTTTCTTCTAAAGTTGCAATAAAAACCTTTTAACTGGAGTACTAACCTTAGTATGGCATCACTGTAGCCGGCAATGTAAATGTCATTATCATGTTCAGGCTGAATATCTGTCACAACGCTGTAATATACACACAAGAATCATCATGAATTATGTAACATTATTATACAAATGCATTAAGTAATAAACTGTGCAAGCAGCAAAATATTAGTACTGCAAAAATGCTTGGTACGTAATTAGAAGAGTAAAACAGCCAAAGCACATGCAACAAAGAATAATAAAAATTAGACAAAAGCAATCAGAGCCGGGCAGTTTGAAGAGGAAAGTATGACAGTACTTCATAAGTACTTACGTACGGAATGTAAGTTGACCTTTAAGACCAGGAACAATCATAGAAAAATAAACACACAGTGAGTTTTGCTCAATATTAAAAGCAAAACTTAAAAAAAGATAAGTGTTTGCTTCACACCTTAAGATGTATGGGAAATTAAGTTAATACAGAGTTATTTTTCAATGACCAACAGCACATTTTACAGACACAGTGGTTTATATCATGCCAGTAGAAAATATACAAGATAATTCTAAGTAACAATAAATACATAAAAACAAAATAAATGCTTTGTTTACAAATCATGGTCATGTTTTCACATGAAGATCACTGCTCTTTAAACACAAAAAATACTTACCCAACTTTTGAAGCTGAAAAATTTACAGATACAAACAGTAAATTCGGGTTGACAAGATGTCGGTAGCTGCGCAGCCATTTATTGATTTCTCTCCCTTTCAAAGAATTAGGGTCATAGTTTTCTCCAAAGATCAAAAGGTTATCCACCTGTAAAAGAAGAAAATATTAACTATTACTTTATACTAGTGTTACATAAAGTTGTTCATCATCATCATCGTTGAGTACCATCTCCGCATCGAAGGTTGGCTACCATAGGGCACTATTACGCACTGTCTCTTGTTGTGATGATGCAGGTTGTCATAGCTTGACTTGCCCATCTTTTGATGTTACTCGTCCATGTTAGTTTTGGTCTACCTCTGCCTCTTTTACCTTGTACTTTCCCTTCCAATATTACTTTTAGTAGGCTGTTGTGTTTTTTAACATGCCCCAAAAATCTCATTTGTCTTGTTTGAATTGTGTTTAGTAGCTCTCTTTTCATTTTTAGTGTTTTAAGACTTCATCGTTTGTTTCCTTATATTTCCATCCAATTCTACCTCTTTTTCTATAAATCCACATTTCAAAGGGTTCAATTTTCTGTTCTGTTTTCTTGTCTAATGTCCATGTTTCTGCACAATACAAGAATTTTGTGAAGATATAATATCTTGCTATTCTCAGTGTTAGCCCTGGTGTTATTTGTTTTGATGTTTTTCAACTTTGATTTCCACTTGTAGGTTTTTAGTGTTATCTTTGTTTATAATCATAGTTTTAGTCTTTTTGTTATTTATATCTAATCCATATTTTTTGCTTGTGATGTTTATTTCATTAAGTAATTGTTGTAGGTCTTTAGGATTTTCTGCTAGTAATACAGTATCATTAGCATATCATAGGTTATTGATTATCTTTACATTAATTTTTAGGCCTGGCATCTCTGTGATGTTTTTAAAGATTTGCCCAGTGTATAGATTGAACAAGCTTCGAGATATGATGCATCCCTGTTTTACTTCTCTTTTTAAATCAACAGGTTTGGAGTTCTCTTTGTTATATTTTATTTTTGCTGTTTGCTCCCTGTATAAATTACATATTAGTCATACGTCTGTGTAATCTAGATGAATATCATTTATACAGTCTATAAGCTGGTTATGGTGTATTCTTTCAAAAGCTTTGGTGTAGTCTATGGAGCAGGCATATATTGGTTACTTTACTTCTGTGTACCTTTCAATTAATGTCCTCATGCAGTTGTTACAAATCTGAAAACTGTAAAAATATTGCAAACATTTTCCCATGACATATCTCATTTTCAAAATAGAATAACAGTATTATTGGTTTTTATTTTAAATGTATATCATTGTTCAATTTACTGACATTTTTACACCAATCCTATTGTTTTGTTCCTCATTCATCAGTATTCAAATTGTCTTTATTTAACAAATTTATATCTATGTTTTACTTTAAATTGCTATATAGCAAAGTTAAAATATTTCTTAAGCTATTTATTAGTCTTTTACTAATTCAAATAATTTAGTAATAATTTTCTTTTAGTTTTTAACTGTCTAGTATTTGATAAATATTGTTATGTTATGTTAAATTAGGACCATCATCACAGCTTTTTGGACACACTCATAGGTACTTTTATCTGTTCCTCAAAATGTTCATCAGCACACAGCAACTAATTGTGCCAGGGGACAGGCAAATAATTGCAATGCTGCGGTAAAGCTGGTAGCAAAGAGTCAGTGGTAGGGTGTGCTAAACACTCCAAAGTATGATGACAGCTTTACAAGGAAGGAACACAACACAATACTGATTCAATACTGTTTTCAGTATTGTGTTGTGTTCCTTCCTTGTAAAGCTGTCATCATAATTTGGAGTGTTTAGCACACCCTACCACTGGCTCTTAACTAATTGTGCCAGTTTGGTGTTGGTAGACAAATCCTCTCATTTATCCTGAATAGAGCTATTTTCTGGCAACACCTGTCTTCACTCCCACTTCACACATTCTAGAGAGCCCATGTATTTGTAAACAGTATTTTGATCTTAATATAGAATTTGTCTATTATTGTATTGGTGTAAAATAATGATAGCGCTACAGATTTTGTATATTTATCATCACAGAGTATAAATGTGGTCCATCATGATTTAAAAAAATTGTGCAAAACTTTTTAAAACAAATCAGCAGATTATTTTTCACAAAGGTTGTTTATGCATTCAGAATTTTTATATAGACCATTATTTCATTCAAAGAAAAGTGTGCTGCTTTATTTTTAAAATTAATTTCTTGTTTTCATTAGGACGCAATTATTTCAGCAATATAAATATTCCAGTTAGTCTAACACTTTATAATCTTAAAATCCCACATACTGTATGACAGTGAACTGTGTGTAATATGTAATAATACAATGAAATAAAAATTAACATTCTAGCAATTCTAGCAAAATAATAAGAAAATTTGAAGAAAATTTAGAACCCCCAATTTTATTGTAACACCCTTGAAAAGTCCCAAATATTAGTTAACATGTTAATAAAAGCTTTACAAGTGAGCAAAACTTTTTTACTCTCTATCTTGGGTGAATCACTTAATATAGATTCTAAAAAAGATCAATCCAAAAACTTTAAAAATAATGGAAAAGAAATAATGAATATGAAAAAGTAACAAAAATAGTATTAATTTGTCAGTGATAAATTGAACAGGAATAATGAAAAATAGTCACCTGTATTCTGTCTCTGAGTTTCTCAAGAAGAACAGAGTATGGTAAATTACAGTCACCTTCATTTTGGTTCTGAAATCAGGCATAAATGAAAATGAACTTTATATTTGCAGAAAAGCTTCAACAAGATAGAAAAGAAAAATTAATTAAACAGCCAAAGATATTGAGTAAAAAAAAAAGATAGTGATTTAAATGTATCAAATCATACAGGATATATGACAAATAGAGCAGTTTATAATATATAGTGGTGTCTTGTACTTCAAACTAAAATTCTTTATAAGAGGCAATAATAAATTGTTCAAAGTACTAATACATTTTTCCCAATAGAAATATTACATAGTACATTTTGACTCATTTTGATAAACTTAAACAGCAAACATGTACAATTTAAGATGAAGGTAGCACAATTGAATACCCTAAATAATACAAAAGAACATGACAATAATAAATAAAATATATAAATACTAACTATATAACAAATGAAAATTCCATTTATTGTCACTTGATGAAAGTGATGACGTTCTGTATAGTTGGTGGAGAGAAAGAGAAAGGTTACTGTTTGGAAGAGGAGTCCCTTTTCATTAACACACTAAATATCTATAATTCTTTTGCTCTCTCTCTCTATCTCTATCTCTCTCCCCCTCTCTTTCTCTCTAAATGATGTTCCTTGCACATGCTTACCTCCAAGCAATGTTGATGTACAACATTCTTTAAACAGTGACATTGGGAGGAGAATGAGCAGCAGACTCAAAAGAGAAAAATCATGGATGATGCAGGCTGAGGACTTTTATGAACAAATTTACCCAATGGGGGGATATTGAGCTTGGGGAGGAGTGGATATTGGTCCCAACATAGCGCTCCATGTCCATTTTAGTTTACATAACTTTGAACAGAGAACAGGCAACAAAACCCTGTGGTTGTGGAGGTGGCGGTGCAAGCCTTGATCTATGAGAATTCACCTGATGGTTTGGCAGTTATCTACACTGATGGATCTGTTGTTCAGCATAAAAGTGATGGCTAGAAACACAGCATTTAGCAATGCGTGTTTTCTGAGTGAATCGAGGATGTTCAGGAAAATTGAATGGAACTGGGCTCAAAGACAGTGGTTAATGTCACTAATGAATTCAAGACTGACTGGTATCTGTTTTATTTTCATCCCTGAACACCACGGTGCAGAAGGAAATGAACAAGCTGATAGTTTGGCTGGAATGGCTGCTATGGATTGTGAACATGCAATGGACCAGACTGACATTCTGAATGCACTCAGGGAAGCAGGGTGAGCTCATGATTCAATCAATTATCACAAATCTACAACCATGTCCAGGCTGTACAAACATCAGATGAAAACTGGAAATGCCAGAAAAGAGCGAAATGCAGGGAGATACTGAAGAGTAACAAATCAACACAGAACTGGAGTCGTCAATCTCCAAAACACTAAGAGACATCTATCTATCTATCTATTGACCTTTCGAGCCGTAGCCGGCCCATAGGGTGTAGACCAAGATACTCCTTCTCCTATTGAATTTTTGTTCTAGCAGTTTTCTTTTAAAGATATTTTATCAAATCTCGGCATTTGTCTCTGTTCTGTGCAAGCTGCTCTATCTCATTGAGGGAGCCGAATCCTGCTGCTCTTGCCTCTCTCATCAATGTTCTTCTCAGTGTCTCCCTGGGTCTTCCTTTTTTTCTCTTATCTGTTGTTTCCCACATGAGGGCTTGCTTTGCTATTCGGTTATTATCTCTTCTCATCACATGTCCAACATATGACCATCGTCTTTTCTTTATTACTGAAGATATTAGTGGTTGACACTAAGAGACATACTGGGAAAGAAATCTGAGCACTTATGGAAGTGTTTGATATGCAATGAGGAAGATCCATTGACTAAACTAAACTAAACTAATCTCTTCAATCTGCTTAGCACTACAGCTTAAGAGCTGTGATTCACTTAAAATCTTTTTCTATCTTCTTCTTTCCTTCCTCATTTGCCTTTCAGCGTCGAGGGGAGATACAATTTGCGGTCTTTTGCTCTTCTGTTTGTCTCTACTGTTGTTATGTTTCCTAGTGCTTCTAATATTCCATTAATCCATCTTTTTTGTGGTCGACCCTTGGGTCTGGTATTACCACAGCGGCTATTGAAGGTTCGTTGTGTTGTATTTTGTTCTTTCTGCCTTGTCACGTGTCCAAAGCATTTTATCTGTTATTTCTTTATATATTCTATGACGGGGGCTACTCCTAGCTTTTTCCTCAGTTCTTCATTTTTGATCTTATCTCTCAGACTGTTTCCTGTCATTCGTCTAACACATTTCATCTCAGTAGAAGTTATTTTTCTTATTGTTCTTGCATCTAGGGTCCAGGTCTGGCATTGGTAGCACATCGTTGGGATGAAGATTGTATTGTATAGTGCTCATTTTGCCTCCAGAGTTATTTCCTTGTTGGACAATAGTGGTGATAACTGTCCAATCATTTGACAAGTTTTGTTGCATCTTGATTCTATCTCTGCTGTTTGATAATTATCGTTTGTCACTAAACTTCTTAGGTATTTGAATTCCTCTACTTGTTTTAGTTGCCTGCCTTGTATGGTTATGTTGATCTTCTGTTTATTTTTGGCAACATTCATGACTTCTGTTTTGTTGATGTTGATTTTCATGTTGTATTTTGTGCCTGTGCTGTTGAGTTTGTTTATGTGTTCTTGTAGGTCTTTCATGTAATAGTGCCTGATCGTCTGCAAATAAAAGCTCATTGATCTCCTCTGTCTCTGATGGATTGGCTAACTTGCATATATAGCCCATGTATATAATAAACAGTAGGGGGGATAGTATGCGCCTCTGTCTTACACCTGATCTAACTTCGAAATGGTCTGTGTAGCCTGCTGCTGTTCTGACTGTGCAGCTGCTGTTGATGTAGAGACTTTTAATTAGGTTGATTAGATGTTGGCTTACTCCATATGTTGTTAGTATCTCCCACAGTTGTTCTCTGTTTACTCTGTCAAATGTATATTCCTGGATAATGAAAGCGATGTATAAATTTTGATTGTGTTCTGTGGTTTTTTTTTCTGCAAGCTGTTTTAATGTGAATAGAGCATCAGTACATGCTCTGTTTTTTCTGAACCCTATTTGAGAATTGCTTAACTGTAGTTCTATTATTGATCTGTGCCTTTTTTCCATGATTTTGGCGTATAGCTTTCCTACATGGCAGAGAAGAGATATACCTCTATATTAATTGCAGTATTTTTTGCTACCTTCCTTTTTCCACATTGATACGATGATTGCCTGTTGCCAGTCTTCTGGGGCTTTTTGTTGGTGCCGTGCTGCATTAAATATTCTGTACAGCCATGTCATTCCTGTTTCTACTGCTGCTGCTATTATTTCTATTGGTATGTTATCTATCCCCGGTGCTTTATTTCTTGGTGCATGTATGAATACTTCTTCAATTTCCTCTTTCATGATGTTGGGTTCGGTATTTGTGTGTTTTTGCATGGTTTTTGTTGTCTTAGTGGTAGGTGTTATCATGTTTAACGGGTCTTCAAAATATTGTTTCCATCTCTGTTGCATATGTTGGTTATCTGATATTGGCTGTCCTTCTTTGACATTTATGAGCTCAGTAGGATCATGGTTTTCTTTTCTTGCTCTTGTGGCTTTTACTGCTTTGTAGAAATCTCTTGTGGCTGTCTTAAGTCCCTGCTCATATTTTGTCCAAACTCTGTCCAATTCTTTTCCTTAGCTTCTTTGATCAAAATTTTAACTTTTTCGAACTAAGGCATATTTATCATATTTTTCTTGGTTCTTATTCTCCCTACAATTTTTAAACAGTTTCTTCTTTTCATTAATTGCTTCTCTGATTGCTTCATTCCACCACAGGATGCTCTTTTTCCCTTCTCTTGTCCTTAGCTTCGTTCCACATACTGTTTTAGAGATGGAGATAAATAATAATAAATGAATATTATTATAGAGGGAAACTTCCGAGGCGATAATCAGCGAATCAATTCAGAGAAAAAGGAATGTTTACAGCACTTGGAAAAAATGACAAATAATCAACAACAAAAAAAAAACAAGGAACAATAAATGGACCGAACCAGGATCGAACCCATACTCAGTGGCACAGCGCCTTGTCATGGAAAGTCAAACGCCAGGGAACACTGCCACTCACCTAACTAAAAAATTAGCTATTGTGGACAATGTCTTTCACGCAGGTGTTCTCATGACTATAGCATAAGGCTGCAATCACAGCTCGAAAATACATTGTGTATCTGTAGTTTCCCTATTAAGACAATAATAGGAAAAATACAGATACACAATGTATTTCAGAGAACAGTAATTGTATGTATGAGACAGCAACCGAGCATGAGGTAACATATAGAACATGGGCAATAATAGGAAAAATACAGATACACAATGTATTTCCAAGAACAGTCTGAAAGATAAGATCAGAAATGAAGAACTGAGAAAAAAGCTAGGAATAGCCCCCGCCATAGAATATATAAGGAAACAACAGATAAAATGGTTTGGCCACGTAACCAGGCAGAAAGAACAAAACACAACGAGCCTTCAACAAATGTTGTGAGAACACCAGACCCAAGGTTCGACCACGTAAAAGATGGATCAATGGAATATTAGAAGCACTAGGAAATATAACAGCAGCAGAGGCGAACAGAAGAGCAAAAGACCGCAAATTATATCTCCCATTGACACTGAAAGGCAGATGAGGAAGGAAAGAAGAAGAAGAAGAAGTAATTGTATATAAGAGACAGCAACCAAGCATGAGGCAACATACAGAACATGGGCAATAATAGGAAAATATAGACAGCAACAATAGGAAAAATATAGATAGCAATAATAGGAAAAATATAGATAGAAATAATTGGAAAAATATAGATAGCAATAATAGGAAAAATATAGACAGCAATAATAGGAAAAATACAGATGCACAATGTATTTCCGAGAACAGTAATTGTATGTATGAGGCAGCAACCGAGCATGAGGCAACATACAGAACATAGGCAATAATAAGAAAAATACAGATACACAATGTATTTCCAAGAACAGTAATTGTATGTATGAGGCAGCATACAAAACATGGGCAATAATAGGAAAAATACAGATACACAATGAATTTCCGAGAACAGTAATTGTATGTATGAGGCAGCAACCGAGCATGAGACAACATACAGAACATAAACTCACACTTATTGGTATTGTTAGTTTCATAACTTTCTCCATGTTGTCAAGAATTGTGCCTTTGTCCAAGTCCACAGCAGCAAATCCATTATCAACTACCAACATTTCACATTCTTCACAGGAGTACTTGCACATCAGTCCCATCAAAATGGCAATCTCACATACCTTTATTTAGTGCAAAAAAAAAAAAAAAGGGTTTGCACATTATTTCTACATCACAAACTACTGTTAATAGTAAAACAAAATAAAAATTTGTAAATACACAACTAACTTTCAGACAACTTTTTTTTGTGAAAAGCATTCTTTAATAAAATATAATGCAAAGGATTTATAGAAATTATTAGCATACCTCAATGTGCTGTGGCTAAGTAGTTAATGCACTCACACTGACTAATAGGTTCCGGTTCAATTTCCAGATGTAGTAATTTTTTTTCACACCAACTTGGCTGACTCAACCTATAAAAATGGGCACCATATTTTTTTTTTTGGGGGGGGGGGGGGGAAGTAGGGTATCTCGAAATACAATTAGATGCATTTGAAAACAAATGCCCCAGGTAAATACTTAGTATACCATTGAATAAATTCAAGAATAAAGCAGAAATAAGAGAAATAACAAAGCATTAAAAAAATATCAATTATAATGAAGAAAAGATGTTGAATAACATACATTACAAATAGAAAAAGATGGATTGGACACTTTAAGAAAACCTGATGCCAACAAAGCTTCTTCTTCGGCATTCAAGTCTTGTGATCATGCGAACTTGACTCTTGTCTTGTTTCATGATGGAGGGGTAAGGACAACATCATGACACACAATGAGCTGGTCACATAATTAGTACTCGTATATGCACATGTGTCCTGATTTTTCCTCTAAACCTGCACCATGGCTGACACACTCTATCTTCAGCAGGCTGGATCTAGTTTTGACGAAGGACTTTTCCCTCATGGGGTGGATGCCATCAAGGGCTGTTGGTCCGCATCCAGGGCTGTTGGGCCCACTCACCTATGGTTTATGTCTGTGTGTTCTCCCATATCCTTTCCTTTTCCTCATGGTAACTGCTAGGCAACAATGGTTTGTTTTCCAAGGTGTCCTTCCCCATGGATAGAGCTTTGGATGCAGCTCTTATTTGCATGGCCAACATAGCAAGACACACTGTCATAGAATCCACAGGGAAAGAGAAAGCAGGAAAAACCAAAAATACATGGAAAAGAGAAGCCATGGAAACCCTGAAGACCATTACCATAAACTAGAAAGAAGTATAGAGAATGTCCAAGATTAAGGGTGGATGGAGAGACTTTGTGTGTGACCTATGCTCCAAATAGGAGCCTAAATGCATTTCACTAATTTGATTTAAATAGTTCAACACTTCTTGTTGGTAGTTATTTATTATGATCTAAGTACATATGTTTAATAAATCAATGAAGAAACAAGTATTTGTCCATACGAGTCCATAGCATTTTATACAACAGAAATGTCAGGTTTTTGAGGATCCTGGTATTGATGTTCAACATTGTGAGCTTATTGATGTCTCACCTCACATAAATCTGCAAGTCAGGTACCAAATTTACTATTAGGATAATCAGTCATATTAAATTTTGCAATCAAACTAAACATCTGTCGTTCAAATTTATTAGTTAAATATGCTGATTTTTATTATAAACAATTTACCGTGCGTGGTTTCCCAAGACCTCGAGCACTAGAACATGGTTTGTCCAAATTGCTTCTTTCACATAATAGAAGTGTCGTTCCTTTGATTGGCTGTACATTATGAACAGTTGCAATCTTTACTGCTGTATCCAAAGCTTTACGATAGCGCTGTATCAAACTTTTATCATAAGGAACTTCCCTGAAAAATAAAACTAATTGTACAAATAATAATGACATGTTTGTGACATATTTGTCAACAGTTAACTTCACTGTTTTTAATTCTATATTTTGATATTACACATTTTAACAATTAATTATTCATCTTAAAACTGCCCTATCAAAATGTTGAACAAAAATGTAGATAAATATATATTTTCAGTATATATATTATTCAATGTTATGCGCCTACTAACGAAGCTGATGATGAAGTTAAGGATGATTTTTATAACCAACTGCAACAACTTATAAACAAAATACCAAAACACGATCTTTTAATTGTAATGGGAGACTTCAACGCCAAAGTAGGACAAGATAACGCAGGAGTGGAACATGTGATGGGGAGAGAAGGCTGTAATACAACAAGCCAGAATGGAGAAAGATTAATAGAATTATGTTTAATAGAAAATTTAGTTATAGGTGGGACATTATTTCCACATAAAAATATCCACAAAACAACATGGATATCTCCTGATGATAGAACATCAAATCAAATTGACCACCTATGTATTAAACAACAATTCAGATCATCATTAATAGATGTAAGAGCATACAGAGGTGCTGATGTTAATAGTGACCATAACCTGTGCATTGGGAAAATAAGATTAAAATTTAGAAACCAACAGAAGAGGTCAATTACACATAAAATTGATAGTCATAAACTGAAAGATGAAGCAATAAAGGAAAAGTTTAACATAGAGCTAAGTAATTGTTATTCAGCACTTGGTGAAATAGACTTAGATATCAATGAAATGTGGGACTCACAGAGCAAAATACTAATGACAGCAGCAGAAGCAAGTGCTGGACTGAAGAAAATGGAAAAACGAGCTTGGATCTCAGACACCACATGGAAATACATCAAAGAAAGAAGAGAAGCGAAGAGAGCCATGACTAATGTAAAGACAGATCTTGGAAAGGTTCTGGCAAAAGCAACATACAAAGAATTAGACAACAAAGTGAAAAGTTCGGCAAGAAGAGATACAAGAGCTTATATAGACAACTTGGCAGAGAAAGCAGAGACAGCTGCAATTACAGGAGACAGCAGAACTCTTTATACTGTACAAAAGATGCTGACAAACACCTATACATCCAGTGGAACACCAATTCTAGACAAATCTGGATTAATGCTAACAACAAGCGCAGACATAAAAGCCCGTTGGGCGGAACACTTCAAAGAAATTCTTAACCGTCCACTACCTCACAGTTTAATAGATTTTGAAGCTGAAACACCAGCAGCAGAATTAGATGTAAATTTAGATGACTTCACCTTGAGTGAAATAGAAACCACCTTAAAGCTAATGACCAATAACAAGGCTGCTGGAGAGGATAAGTTAACAGCTGAGATCCTCAAGGCAATTGATAGCCATAATTTAATACATCTCCAAAAAATGTTCAACATCATTTGGAAAACAGAGAAGACGCCTCATAAATGGAAAAAAGGAATCATTGTTAAGATCCCAAAAAAGGGCAATCTTAGAGATTGTAACAATTGGAGAGGCGTGACACTTTTGTCAGTTGCCTCAAAATTATTCTGTAAAATCATCCTAAATAGAATAAAGGATTCAATAGATACAGTAATGCGTGAAGAACAGGCTGGGTTTAGAAAAGGGAGAAGCTGTCTTGACCACATTTTCACTCTACGACTTATATTGGAGGAACACATTGAAAAGCAAAAACCTTTTGTACTTAACTTCATCGACTTCAAAAAAGCATTTGATAGTATTCATAGAGATTCTTTGTGGAAAATTCTGAAGCAATATGGCTTACCATCAAAAATCATAAATATTATCAAAGACATGTATGATGGTTACACATGTGCAGTTCGAACAGAGGAAGGACTGAGCGAATGTTTCCCAATAGAAACTGGGGTTAAACAAGGATGTATTTTATCGCCCTTGTTATTTGGAATTGTTATGGACTTCATAATGAAGAAATGCTGCACTGGTAATAAAGGCATCGAATGGATACAAGGAGACCATTTGGAGGACCTGGACTTTGCTGATGACATAGTTCTCATCAGCAATCAGATAAAAACGATGCAGGAAAACACAAATGAACTATCATCAATAGCCAGCAAAATTGGGCTTGAGGTCAATCATGAAAAGACTAAAGTCATGAAAAGTTTAATTCCAACAAGTGACAAAATATACATGGAAAACAAACCAGTAGAAGAGATCGATCACTTCATCTATCTTGGAAGTCACATTGATCGAGAAGGGGATACGAGCAAAGAAATTAGAATCAGACTGGCTAAAGCAGCAATGTCTTTCAGAAGCCTTGAAAAGTTGTGGAAATCAAAACTCATTAGCACAAACACAAAACTTAGGCTATTCAAATCAAATGTACTATCAACCCTTACGTATGCGTGTGAAAGCTGGAAAACAACAAGAGATATAGAAACAAAGTTGAACGCATTCGAAAATAAATGTCTAAGGAAAATACTTGGTATAGAATGGAACGAATTCAAAACAAACGAGGAAATTAGAGAAATCGCCAATCAACCACTAATATCTTCAGTAATAAAGAAAAGACGATGGTCATACGTTGGACATGTGATGAGAAGAGATAATAATCGAATAGCAAAGCAAGCCCTCATATGGGAAACAACAGGTAAAAGAAAAAGAGGAAGACCCAGGGAGACACTGAGAAGAACATTGATGAGAGAGGCAAGAGCAGCAGGAATCGGCTCCCTCAATGAGATAGAACTGCTTGCACAGAACAGAGACAGATGGCGAGATTTGATAAAATATCTTTAAAAGAAA
The DNA here is from genome assembly GCA_032433765.1 of Megaustenia siamemsis. Classification (NCBI taxonomy): domain Eukaryota; kingdom Metazoa; phylum Mollusca; class Gastropoda; order Stylommatophora; family Ariophantidae; genus Megaustenia; species Megaustenia siamemsis. The sequence goes on along the minus strand of JAVIAB010000092.1, from coordinate 117,890,468 downwards.
ACTGCTAGAACAAAAATTCATATAGGAGAAGGTGTATCTTGGTCTACGCCCTATGGGCCGGTTACGGCTCGAAAGGTCAATAGATAGATAGATAGATATATATGGCCCTTTTCGTCTTGTCAGACGGTCTAGTGGAGGCTATTGCGTATTTTTTTGAGGTATTGTTTTTGCCGAACAGCTTCTCTCGTGGCTAATTCTACCAATGTTTGACAAACACACGCGGTCACATAATGAACAGGTCAGGCTCGCTGGCCCACAGGGTTTACCATCCTTTTTCATGAGTCTCTTCTCTTCTAAGTCCTGTCTTAGCACAGTCTCAAATGTTGTTATACCGTTCCTTATACGTGCTCTCCATGATGTGCGATCACTTGCCAGATGTCGCCAGTCGTTTTCACAGATGGAGAAGTCTTTCAGAGATGATTTGCAGATATCTCTATATCGTAGTTTAGGTCTGCCGATTTGTCGTTTTCCGTGTTTTAGCTCACCATATAGTATTTGCCTAGGGATGCGCTTTTCTTCCATCCGTTGGACATGCCCCAGCCATCTTAGCCTTCGACTTCTGAGCATCGACATGATTGTTAGGGTCTTAGCACGTTGCAGGACAGTTAAGTTGGTTATTTTGTCTTGCCATTTGATGTGCATTATTTTGCAGAGACATCGCATGTGGAAGACATTTAGTCTTTTTTCCTGGTTTGAGTATGTTGTCCAGGTTTCGGATCCATATAGTAGTGTGCTAAGCACACATGTTTGATATATTAGGAGTTTAGTCTTTCGAGTTAGTTTCGTGTTGTTCCATGCCCTTTTTGTGAGTTTGCCGAAGGTCGTAGCTGCCTTACCAATTCGACAGTTTATTTCTTCATCAAGAGAGATGGTTTGCATAACTGTGGATCCAAGATATGTAAATTTCTGTACTGATTCTAGTGGGCAGTCTTTTAGAGTAACAGATAGAGGTTTGAAGTCACCTTGATTTAGTATTACTGTCTTCTGAAATTTTTCGGGGCTTAGGCCTTGCCAGAAAAAAGTATAGTTTTCTTCCTTTACAGAACCACAGTCTGAGAGTCTTGTTTCTTGTAGGGCAGCAATATTAACATGTAGCCTATTTAGTATTCAGTATACATTTCCATCTATTAAAAACAAGAGTCTGAGTCTAGTAGATAAATAAAATTTTAATTACAACAACAAGACAATAATATTATGAGCTAAATTTGTAAAAATCATTGTTACATTTTTTTTTTAAAGTGACTGATGTAAGTAAAAATTGAGTATAGAACCAAGAGGTTTTTTTTATTGTTTTTAGCTTAGACCAGCTTACTATCAAGACAAGACACTTATAAAGTTATTAAAAACTCTTCATTTTTTTCATCTAACATGGGGATAACATTAAATTTAACTTTTTATAAGACATTGATAATCAATTCTATTAAAAGGCTCAATATAGCTGTTAAAATAATAAATTTACATTAACATATTGATGAAATAAGGCAGCAATGTCTACTTACTTCACTCCTTCGATTGCTGACTTTTTCATCTTTTTTATAATCCACCAAGGAAAAGCTTCACTATTTCCTGCTGTGCTTGTACCTCCTCTTGCACCTCCTCTTGTACCTCCTCTTGCACTCCCTCTTCCCTTTCCAAGTTTTTTTCCTAATCTCTTCACGGCCAATCGTCCCATTTGAGCTGTTTGTTTGATTAAAATAAAAACGGATATACATACAAACTTGGAAGCAGTTGATAAATAATAATTTTTTTATAAATGACTTATAATAACCAACTAATGACTAACATGAAAATTATAAAAATCCGAAGAATAAAAACTAAACTTAGGATATTCAATGCAGAGGTAAAATCCACCTTTATTTATGTTTGTAAAACATGAAATCATAAATGAAACAAGTGAAAATACTAGAGGCACTGAAAAATATAATTAAGGATAATATTCTGTATACAATGGAATGAATTCAAGACCAGCGCCAAACAACTAGTAGTATCATCTATAATCAGCAAAAGAAATGGTCATACAATTAGCAGCCTCATCTATAATCAGTTAGAGAAATTGCCATACAACTAGTAGTATCATCTATAATCAGCAA